>CM046437.1:44597328-45017889 GCA_025506505.1 Flaveria sonorensis | reverse complement strand
AGATTGAGAGAGAGTTCCTGCAGTTGGAGGTGGGAACTTTGACGCACCAGCAGTACACAACTAAGTTTAATGAGATGGCGAGGCTGGTGCTAGAGCAGGTGACACCTGTGTCACGGAGAATAAAGAGATACATTCAGGGGTTGCCGGTGGATATCCATAGACATCTAATTTCCACCCGGCCAGGCACGTTTAGGTCGGTGGTCGATCTGGTAGAGAGACTGTACGACGAAAGGGAGGAAGTGACTATAGAGGAGGTGAGTAAGAAAGGTGATGGCGACAGAAACGGGAATGGGGAACGAGTTGGTTGTGGTGGTTTCACTCCAAGGAACAAAAAGGCACGGGTAGATGACCGGAGAGTAGTGACGACAGGAACGGGGATAAAGAGGTGTAACAAGTGAGGGAAGGAGCATGGGGGGGAGTGTAAGTGGGGATCGAACATCTGCTTCCAGTGTGGAAGGGAGGGCCATATGGCAAGGGATTGTCGTGTAGTGAAATGTTACAACTGTGGCGAGATTGGGCACATGAGCAGAAACTACAAGAAGTGGAGGGCTGAGAGCTCTGGGGCAAAGAAAGGGGCTGGGAAGGAGAGTAGAGGATAAAGGTCAGAGCATGCACGATGACCCGGGAGGAGGCTAGGGTGGATCCCTACGTTGTGTCAGGTACACATCTAGTAACCCGAACTAATGCCTCTTACATTTTGATTCTGGTTCTAGTAGGAGTTTTATTTCTACTACCTTCTGTAATAAGTTGCCCATAGGGGTAGAAAGATTGATAAGCCCTTCGATGTAGAAACTGCTATAGGTAAGTTCACTAGGATACATGATGCCCTAGAGGATTTTGTAAAAGAATCAGAAGGCCATAGATTCTCTGCTAAATTATTCGTGGTGCCCCTAGGCGGAATTGATGTAGTTCTAGGGATGGATTGGCTAGCAGCCAATGAGGCAAACATTAGGTGTCGTAAGAAGATGATTCAATTGACCGCACCCCGATGGAGTTCGGTGACGATTCACGGCGATAGAGTTAGTACGATCTCGAAAGTGATTTGGATGGTTGTGACAGAGACGTGGAAGTGGTGCCTATCTAGCCTACGTGTAAGATGTGGATGCGTCAGTACTACGATGGCCCAACGTACCAGTCGTGTGTGACTTTCCAGACGTATTCCCAGAGGATCTATCAGGTGTGCCACTGGACCGCGAGGTCGAGTTCCAGATCGAATTGATACCTGGTGCCCAACTTGTTGCTAAGGAGATGTATCGTTTAGCTCCCTCTGAGATGAAGGAATTAATAACTCGGCTGCAAGAGTTACTGGATAAGGGGGTTCATCCGATCGAGTATCTCTTCCTGGGGTGCTCTGGTCTTGTTTGTGAAGAAGAAGGATGGTAGCATGAGGATGTGCATCGACTATCGTGAGTTGGACAAGCTGACTGTGAAGAATCAGTATTCGTTATCGAGGATTGATGACTTGTTTGATCAGCTCCAAGGTGCCAGTTGGTTCTTGAGGATAAATCTCCAATCTGGTTACCATCAATTGAGGTGGAGGAGCAGGATATCCCTAAAACAGCATTTCATACGCGCTATGGACACTACGAGTTCCTCGTGATTTCCTTTGGTTTAACCAACGCGCCAGCTGCTTTATGGATCTGATAAATCAGGTGTGCCGACCTAAGTTAGATAAGTCAATGACTGTGTTCATTGATGATGTTCTGATTTATTCATAAATTGAAGAGGAACATGTCGGTCACATCCGGGAAGTGTTGGATACGCTTCAAAGGGAGAAGCTGTATGCCAAGTTCTCCAAGTGTGCATTCTAGCTATGCGAGGTTCAGCTTTTGGGTCATGTGGTTAATCCTGAAGGGATTATGATAGACCTGACAAAGGTTGAGGCGGTGATGCAATGGAAGTCTCCAAGGACGCCATCTGAGATTCGTAGTTTCTTGGGTTTGGTGAGTTCTACCGGGTAGTTATCCAAACTTCTCTAAAGTGGCAGCCACGGTCTTTGCATTAAAGGGATGAAGGCCACTTAGGGAATCAGAGGAGGAAATGAGATGGCACTACCTAGACCTCTTTAAGGAGTGACAGCTTTCGAGGACGAAACCTATATAAGGGGGGTGGACTTGTAACACCCGGAAATTTATAAAAAGGGGAAAGATAACATTTTTCAAAAGTAAAGGGGGTTAAAGTGTGCAAGTGGAAAACTTGCCACTAGTGGGCTCAAAAAGCAGGGGATGGCTGCCCACACCCCTATTTCCACGCATCTGATTTCGGCTGCAAGAAGAGAGAGAGAAGCTCTCAACCGGTTTTAGTGAGAGAAAGTGGAAGAAAATCTTCAAAAGGTAAGATTTCAAGGTATTCTTCTCGGTTTCTGCTGGGTTCTAGTTTCTGGACCTAGATTCTGGTGTTTAGTGCTCGTTTTCGTGGGTTTTAGGTGCTGGAACTTCAAGTGGGCTCTCGGGTTTGAAGTGTTCTACTCAAAAGCTATTGAGGTGAGTTCTAGATCCCCTCTTTTACTAACTTTCTAAGTGTTTGGGGCCGTTATGCTTACTGGACAGAATATTTTCTAAACCAAACTATGATCTTTTATGAAATGTACGACTGTTAAGAGGATGTATGTTTTTAACTGATTTCTATGTTGTTGTATGATTGTTAGTGAGGTTTAAGGGTGTTAACTGGTAGATCTATGCTAAGGGTACATTTAGAAGTGATGTATGGGGCTAGAATTGCATGATTTGCATTGCAGGAGCTGAACTTGTTGTCCGTTGTGGACATTAGAGTGTCCGCTGTTGACACTTGGCCATTTTATCTATCTGATGTGGATCTCGTATATCCGCTGTGGCCACTTGGGAAGGTTGTCCAGGTCATCCGCTGTGGACACCCACTGTCCACTATGGACACTTAGACATTATTAATGTGTCCGCTGTGGACACTTTGGCATTTAGCTGTCCGCTGTGGACTTTGCATGTCCGTTGTGGACCCTTGAGGAGATTTTATGTCGTCCGCTGTGGATACTTAGAAGATTTTATGGCTGTCCGCTATGAACTTGTTCATCCGCTGTGAACTTGTTCATCCACTGTGGACTATGGCTGTCCGCTGTGGACTTTGGCTGTCCGCTGTGGATACTTGAAATATTTTAAGTTGTCCGCTGTATGCCTTGTCATGCGCTGTGAACACTTAGGATTTTTTGAATTTTGGGTTGTAGAGCTTAAGCGTTAAGGAATGAAGTTTTATGGTGGCTTATGCTTGTTTGTGATGTGTATGCTTTGTGTGCTATTATGATGATGATGTTGTTCTATGTTATGTATATGATGTGACTTTACGTGGTATGTTATACCTATGTACGTAAGTAAAGTATTACGTAATGAAAGTGAAAGATAACGAATGACGAGAATGGAAGAAATGAATGATAGGGTCCTTGTTGCTTACCATGGTATTGTATCGGCTTATGCTTGACACGGGGGTTTACTTATAAACCCCGGTATAGTATCCGCTTTTGCTTGACGCGGGGGTACAACATACAAGTCATGAGAAGATCCTTGTCGCGTACCCCGGTACTGTGTCGGCTTATGCTTGACGCGGGGGTTTACTTATAAACCCCGACACAGTATCGGCTTTTGCTTGACGTGGGGGTATAGCATATAACAGGATCTAGATAAAGGTGGAAGATATTAATGAAAGAAAGTGTGAATGATGAACGATGATGAAAGATAATAATTATTACCAAGATGTATGTATAATGTGTGATCACGTACGAAGGTAAATGAAATGTTTTAAACGAAAGTATAGTACTTTAATATAAAACTAGAACTCACTCAGCGTCCCTGACTTTTTGTATGCATAATAGTTGGCAGGTATTTTGTTGATGCTGAGGAGTTGCAGGCATGGATGCATAAGCTACTGGGGACGTTTTGAGGCTGGCATCTGTATTTTGATATGATGTTGTATTTTGAAATTCATATGAATGATGTAACATAATGATATGTTTTAAATTATAAATGAAAAAGTTTTAAATTCCGCTGCAAAAGTAATGTATGCTTTTAAATATTTTATCCGATGACGGTCCAGCTGTAAGCGTCCCGGGAACGGGGCCTTACAACACGATAGGTATGTTCTCGCGCGATAGGTAAGTTCTCGCACAAGATGTAGTTTTCATGCGACTATGACTGATTTAATGTGCAGGGTTTGACTCTAGTCGGTTCTCACGCGAAAAGGATGTTCTCACGCGAGATGAAGTTTTCGCATGACCTGCTGTTTATATGCTATGTTATCTTTTCACGTTTAAACGGTTTTTAAAACGATATGTTTTATGATATGACTTTACATGGTATGTTATGTATATGTACGTAAAGTATTATCTAATGAAAGTGAAAGATAACGATGATGAAAAGTGGAACGCAATGAACGAATGAAAGTCTTGTAAGTAAAATGAATGGAGGTGCATGACCATGTTTGTCGTTAGCTCAATTGAGATGCGGCTTAGCTAGCCCATGAGGATGCGCTTCAGGGGTCCAATCCTTGAGACTGACCAAATGCGATGGGGTCACTGTCGCTTTACCTTGGTATTGTGTCAGCTTCGTGCACAATGTTTGGAGGTTTATTTATAAGCCTCAGCACAGTACCAGCTTCGTGCACAATGTTGGGGGTTTAGCATATGGCAGAATCCAGATGAAAGATAAAGATGTTAATGAACGAAAGTTTGAAAATGAAAGGATGAACGATGATGAAAGATAATAAATGATTATTATCAAGATGTATGTATGATGTATGCTCAGGTACGAAAGTAAAGGAAATGTTTTACGTAAAGTAAAGTTTCTTTTTTATTATAAAACTAGAACTCATACAGCATCGCTGACTTTTGTATGCATAATAGTTGGCTGGTAATGGTTGATACTGAGGAGGGCAGGCATGGATGCATAAGCTACTGGGGGAAAGTTCAAGTCTGGCATCCATAATTTTTGGGATAGTTATTGTATTGATACAATTTTTGAGATGTAAACGAAACGACATGATGTTTTGACACGATTTTAATTATTAATTAAAAGATATATTTCCGCTACAAAATGACGTGTTTTAAATGTTTTATACTATAATTGACCAACTGTAGGCGTCCTGGGGATGGGGCCTTACAAGTTGGTATCAGAGCCAAAGTTTAAGAGAATTGGATAAAATTATTTTAAACCAAGACTTAAACTTGGAATGGGATGAAAGGAAAAGAGATGCCAGTCCTAGTAGCTACATGCCTGTAGGAATATGTTTTATGAAAACGTTTTATGTAAATTAATGGAAAAGGGATTTTGTGCGCGTACATTGTGAATTATGTGCTCTTAGTAGATTTGGATACTGATGTAGTAAGGATAGGAAATGCTTGGGGGATGAAGAGTAATGTAAGTGGCTAATCACAACTGGCCATTGTAATTAGGGACTTACTATACTTGACATAATCTGAGCTATTACCTTGAATGACCGTGTTGGTGTTTGGATCTTATAGTACTTAAGAGATGGTTGGTGGAAGGTCTTCGAAGTCTTCTCGAGGTGGAGGTCATGGTGGACGTGGTGCTGGGCCGCGTGTCACGAGGAACAGGGCTAAGAATGCCGAAACGGCTCCTGAAGAGCCCGAGCTTTATCACCATGAAGGTGGGATGAGAGTGCTAACCTGAGGGCCTCAGTGAAGGAGGCGGTAGTTGAGGAAGTTCACCAAGTCATGCAGACGATTCTACCGTCTGTGGTGACTGAGGTTATTAGGGCGGTAAGGGAAGACGAGAGGAAGGAGAAAAAGGAAAAGAATAATGCCGCTGGGCGAGGGGGCAAAGAAGGAGGTTCAGGGGAAAGGGAGCAACCATATACGGAGATGGTTGTTTCCAGTGACGATGAGGAAGAGGAAGCTATGTAGGAAACTACGAAGGGGTGTAACTATAGGGAATTCCAGAGATGCAATCCCCCGACTTTTGACTGGAATGGAAATGCTACTGCTGCCCACCGATGGGTGAGAGAGATGGAGGCTGTGCTGGATATCAGCGAGTGTAAGGAAGATCAGAAGGTGAAGTTTGCTGCTCACTCGTTTATGGATACAGCCTTATGTTGGTAGGATAACATAGTCCAGGCTGAGGGTTGCAGGGCCATTAGCAGGATGAGGTGGTCAGAATTGAAAAAGTTGGTGATTGAGGAATTCTATCCTCGTAGGGAGTTGGATAAGATTGATAGGGAGTTCTTACAGTTGGAGGCGGGAACCATGAGACACCAGCAGTATACGACTAAGTTCATTGAGATGGCAAGGCTGGTGCTAGAGCAGGTGACACCCATGTCTCGAAAGATAAAGAGATACATCCAAGGTCTGCCAGCAGATATTCACAGACATCTGATCACCGCCCGACCAGGCACGTATAGGTTGGTGGTAGATCTGGTGGGGAGACTGTATGATGAAAGGGAAGAGGTGGCAGCAATGGAGGTGAGTAAGAAAGGTGGTGGTGACAAAAACTGGAACGGAAAACGATTTGACAGTGGTGGTTTCACTCCAAATAACAAAAAGGCAAGGGTGGATGACCGGAGGGTGGTGACGGCAGGTACAGGGACGAGGATGTGTATTAAGTGAGGGAAGGAGCATGCGGGGGAATTTAAGTGGGGATCAAATCTCTGCTTTAAGTATAGGAAGGAGGGCCACAGGGCGAGGGATTGTGGAGGGGTGAAGTGCTACAACTGCGATGAGGCAGGGCATTTGAGCAGGGCCTGTAAGAAGCCAAGGGCTGAGAACTCCGAGGCAAGGAAGGGGATTGAGAAAGAGAAGGAGGGGCAGCGGGCTAAAGCCAAGGCATTCACTATGACCCGAGAGGAGGCTAGGGTAGACCCCGACGTTGTGTCAAGTACATTTCTAGTAAACCAAATTTGTGCCTCTGTACTTTTTAATTCTGGTGCTAGTAGGAGTTTTATTTCTACTGCCTTCTGTCATAAGTTGCCTATTAGGAGTAGAAAGATTATGAGCCCTTCGATGTAGAAACTGCCATTGGTAAGTCCACCAGGATATCTGACGTAATAGAGGATTGTGACATAGAGTTGGAAGGCCATGGATTCTTCGCTAGGTTGTTCGTGATGACCTTAGGCGGGTTTGATGTAGTCCTAGGGATGGATTGGCTAGCAGCCTATGAGGCAAACATCGTGTGTCACAAGAAGATGATTCGATTGACCTTCGCCCGATGGGAGTTCAATGACGATTTATGGCGATAGAGTCCGCACGATTCCAAAAGTAATTTCGATGGTTGTGGCGGAGAAGTGTATGAGGCGTGGATGCGGTGCTTATCTAGCCTATGTGAAGGATGTGGATGCATCAGTACCACGATTGTCAGACGTACTAGTTGTGTGCGACTTTCCTGACGTATTCCCAAAAGATCTATCAGGTGTGCCACCTAACCGCGAGATCGAGTTCCGGATCGATCTGATACCTGGTGCCCAACCTGTTGCTAAGATGCCGTATCGCCTAGCTCCCTCCGAGATGAAGGAATTGATGACTCAGCTGTAAGAGTTATTAGATAAGGGGTTCATTCGACCGAGTATCTCTCCATGGGGTGCTCCGGTCTTGTTTGTGAAGAACAAGGATGATAGTATGAGGATGTGCATCGACTACCGTGAGCTGAACAAGTTGACTGTGAAGAACCGGTATCGGTTACCGAGGATCGATGACTTGTTTGATCAGCTTCAAGGTGCCAATTGGTTCTCGAGGATAGACCTTCGATCTGGCTACCATCGGCTAAAGGTGAAAGAGCGAGATGTTCCTAAGACAGCTTTTCGTTCGCGTTATGGACACTACAAATTTCTCGTGATGTCCTTTGGTTTAACCAACGCGCCAACTGTTTTTATGGATTTGATGAATCAGGTGTGTCGCCCGATGTTGGATAAATCAGTGATTGTGTTCATTGATGATATTCTGATTTATTTGAAGAGTGAGAAGGAACATGCCGGTCACATTCGGGAGGTGTTGGAAACTAAGAAACGTGAGACGTATTATTTGATTGATAAAGTGATTCGGCTAGTCTTGACACTTCCGGTTTTTATTGCAACAACCGAAAGGGGATTTTCAGCAATGAAAATATTCAAGAATCACCTTCGTAATAAAATGTCAGATGAGTATCTCGCGAATAGCTTGGTGATTTACAAGAAATAGAAATAGCTGAAAACTTTGATTCGGAATGCATAATAGATGATTTCAAAGATCTTAAAGGTCGTCGGGCTGAGTTGTAATTCTTCTTTAAGGTACTCGTCTTTCTCTAGCATTATCTTTAAATATCATTTTAATTTTATATGTAAGACTGGTCCTTTGAATGAAAAATATATATTAGCTATGTATATTTTTTATTATTTGATCTGACCCGAACCGAATCGCCGACCCGATTAGCCAAAAATATAACCTTAAACGTAGCGATACCAAAAAAAAATTGGTCCCGTGGCTGTGACTTACGCCCCCCGCCCCCCTATACTTTTCTTCAAGCTCTGCCACTGTTTATATGTTTTTATCTAATAATTTGATTTTTAATTAATTTTTAACAAATAAATGACACATATTATTTCAAGAAGAAAGGAATAGTGATAATATTATTAATTTATAAAATGTAATTAATAATATTATTTTTTGTTGAACTGTGATAATATTATCAATTTATAAAATGTAATAAATAATATTTTTTTAGTTGTGTAATAATATTATTTGTTTATTGAATATAATATTTGTTTATTATATTAGACCTAACAGACCAATTTTGACACTTTCATATTTTGACTCTTTTTAAAAACTTTATAAAATGTACTTTTTAATGTTTCGGGTTTTCTCCGATACAACTTCTACTTAAAAAAACCAATTAACGTATTCGTGTTTATTTTTATATAAGCTTGGAGATGATTTGCGATGTTCGTCTATGTTTTATGTAAAGTTTATTTAGAAACAAGTATGGTTAAATGTAAAACGTTTTCATTCGATGGTAAAAAACCGAGTTACTTTACATTTCAACGTAAATTTAATTTGAAAATGAGTCAGGACGATTGTAATATATATACTTTATCACACTGGATACGGTTCAACTGCACATGATTTTTATGTACATTTTGCGTTTGTTTACGTTTCAATATAATTTTATTTGGTAAAGAGTCGGGTCAAGTATAATACATTTTTGTTAAACGTATAAATTCAAGTTACTTTACGTTTTGACGATAATTTGGCAGGAAATAAGTCGGGTCGATTGTTAGTCTATAATTTATCGCGCAGCATACGATGCCTCATCAAAGTGAGACGGGTAAAAAACTAGTTTACTACGCATAAAAGTAAAATACAAATGCTCTAAATAACATAATTAAAACTGCAGGACCGTTGAAGGGTGGTCAATGCAACAGTTTCACAAGGTGGAGAGGTTTAGAACACTTAGCAGATTAAATAGGGAATCGGTTAGTGATGAAGCAATGAACACAAGTAAAAGAATAATAACAAGAACACTCGAATATGGTTTTCAAAAATAATGTATATTGCTCTCAAGTTCTTACAAGTGTTACAAGCTTTATCAGAAACTACAAGTACTTGAGATATTTTATATTACATCGTACAGCCGGCCATACTTTGAAGGCTAGCTGGAAACACTAATCTAGACAACAAGATCAATGTAGAAACAAAAGGCGGAATGTCTTTTGACTAGTGACTATGACATGTCATAGTTCACATCTTAATATATTACAAAAAGTATAAAAAGTATAGAGTTGGAAATTTACAGACAATAGACCTTAATCTACAGTTGGCAAAAGCATGGACTTTTTACCAACTCATATAAGTTAGTGAGTCTTCAGAAGTGCCAGCGGAAAGTGCTTCAGCTTTTATGACCTCTCGTAATTTTCGTTAAACGTTTGTAAACTTAGTTATCTCTTGTAAGAGTGTGTTTTGTCATTAATGCAAAATCGAGTACTTATTTGTAACTTTTTGTATCCTTGTAATTTAAATGTAATTAAATAATTAAATAATTAATGATAATAATAGTAATAATGATAATAATAATTATAATAATAATAATAATGATAATCAATGAAATGATAATGAAAATAATTAGTAAAGATAATAATAATAATAGAAATAATAATAAAGATGATAATAATAATGATAAAATAATAATAGTAAACATAATGATTGTTAAATCTTGGAAATGAATAAAAACAAAATAAGTTAATCTTTTAACTTGTAATTAAATAACTTTTTACATAAATTAATAACATTTAAAACTTTAGGGACTAAAACTGTAATTTAGATTAAACTGGAACTAAAACTTTGGAATTAAATGGATAAATCATAAAGCACAGAGGGTCTAAGTGTAACATTTTAAAAACCCAATCCCCCACCCTGATTTTCCGGTTCCACCTCCGGCCGAGCTCCGGCCACTCCCAAAATGCTCGATGTACACCGAATTTAACCCTCCTTTACAATCATATGTTAGTTTCGAACCTGTGAATGCTCTTTAATCGGGTTTTAATCGAAGTTTTAATGGTCTTCTAATTTTAACCGAATGATCATCGAACCTCAAAGCCGTTATACACTTAAATCATAATAATAATCAAATTAAACAAACATAAACGTTCTAGTAATCATTTCGAAGTTATTAGGGTGATTAATTTCACCTGAAACAACTTTAAAATTCACTCAAATCGAATTGAAAAGGCCGACAGTAATGTTGTAGCCGTTGGACGTGTTCGGGATCGAATTGAAACTATAAATTAAAGGGCTTTTGCTCGAAATGGGTTTCCTAAACCTCTGGAACCTTCAATTTCACTCGAAAAACACACACACACATCGAATTGAACCAAGAACAGTCGCGGCATTACTCTAATCAGTTTTCAACTAGCTCAACCTCGAATCAGGTAATTGATCGTGGCTACATACTCGACTAACCATGGGGAATCAAAGCCCCATGGTTAATTGTTGTATCCACATCGAATTGAAGTTCGAATGGTTCGATTTCAATTCTAGGGTTTGTACGAAACTGGGGGAACTTTGTTGGGTTATGTTTTAAAACAACTTTTCTATTTCAAAACAAAAATCAGGGCCTAGCCCAACCAGTTAAAAACCCACACTGTTGGGCAGGAGGTCCCGGGTTCGACCCGGGTCCCTGCCAATATTTTTTTTAAAAGGTTTATTTAACTTTTAAACTTCAGAAAATATTTTAAATATTATTAGTAACTATATAAAAATCATTTCTATCAAAAAATGATATAAAATTATTTCCTTTTAATTTCATTAGAAAATCCACTTTAAAAATCATTATTTTCTTTTATTTGTTTATTTTAAATATTATAAAAAAGAATTATAAGACATCATCTATTATTAACTTGGAATTTTAATAAATCTCATGTAATTATTAATTATTTTTAAAATTAATAAATTTCTATTATTATGGATTTAATACAAATTTGTTATATAAATTTTTGTTAGAAAATAAATATATATGTACATATTTAGAGATGTACACACATTGTAATGGTTATTTTAACCATGTAAATTTACAAAATATGAATTTATTTAAAAGGTAAATAATAACCATTTAAATATAAAGGTTTAACTTCTATTAATTGTGTTTATCACTAAGAGTCTTGTTTAAATCATTTAAGTACCAAAACAATAATAACTTACATCTATTTAATAACATGAAAATTATGGACAAATGGATATAAACATAACCCCAAGATCACCATGATTAACTTAATACGACATTTCGTTTAGGTTGAACGTTAACGAATCCTCGGCATTATATACAAGACTTATTATTTGTTCACCCTTTATTATCAAGTGAGTTTTTTCATACCCCTTTTATATATTTTCACACTTTGGGGTGAAACTTGTTAATCTTATGATAAATGCACTTGTAAACTCGTTTGAATCTTGTAAACACTTGGGCAATTCTTCCTATTTGTCGAGGTTAGTTGAACTCTTGTAATTACCATGTGATGACTATAATATGTACGATCATTAACTATTGCTAGCCTGGTGACGTCGTAGATCTATGGGCCTGACAAGCCTACTTGGTGTTAAACCAAGTACACTTAGCTAATCGTTTAATCTTGTAATCTTATAATCTGTCAAGGTTTGATTGTTACATTTGTTCATCCATCCCTAGTTACTTTATTCAATAGCCTATGACATGGATTGCCATCTTTTATATATATTTATGTATGAAAACTATGGAAAACTCACCAACATTATGTTGACCTTTTATTTTTAACATCTTTCAGGAAATGATACTGTTTAGCATGCCTTGAAGACTTACATACATCTAGGATTGGACCTAGACTAAAATAAAAGACATTGATCATTTTGTGACTTTGAATTTCTTATGTATTGTTGGATGTTTGAGCTTGCTCTATTTCTTTAATGTACGTCATGAATATTGATCTTTAATAATATTGTCATTTTAAAATTAGCGTTGTGTGGCATGAACAATCTTAACCCTCACATCTCGACGTTTCCGCCGTTAAGGTTGGGGTGTGACAGCTTTTGTCAAAAGTGATTCAGAGAAAGCATGTCTTCTCTGTCTTTGAAAGAAATCAGTATTTGGCTTCGGAAAACTTTGTCCTTGAAGCTTCGGAAGACTTGATCTTTGGCTTCGGAAGATATGGTCTTTTGGCTTCAAAAGATTTGATACTTAGCATAATTCATTGAGTTATATCAAATCTTACGAAGTAACTTCCTTGTACTTCACATGTGCATGCTGAGAGCTCTTTGGTTATTCTTTGGTTGCATCAGCCTCTAAGTGTATTCCATACAAAAACTAAACAATAGAAAATGATATTAATCATCATCTTGTGGATGACACCTCCAAAGATGTCTGTCAAACTCGACCGAAGATTATCATGTGTTTCTTCACATTGTAACGCTCGCTGATTTTCTAATCTTTCTTGTTCATTAATCACTATGGGAGGATCGATACGTCACCCTCATAGTTTTGACACGTTGCTCTTCTAGAATCTTCATTTATCATGTTTTGCAGAATTATACAAACATACATCACATTCCTTATTTGGTGCTGACCTAGACAAGCCATGGGACAATTTGACCAATCTTAGTGTGTGTAGTTGATGCTACCAAATATTCCTGAAAAGTCATGTATTTATTTGTGAATCGGACACAAATATATCTTCCCGTATAGTGCAAAATATATCTTCCCGTATAGTGCAAAATATATCTTCACGTATGGTACGGTTAGACCTTGTATATAACAATAACTATAAATTAACAAAATATTTAGTAAGTTTAAAGTTTAATAATAATTGTAAATTAACAAAATCTACCTATTCTAATAAAATGGTAACTATGGATGCCACATGGCAACACCATATTCATTCTTAAAAAAAAATTTCACTTCTCTCTCTTATTAAATAACTTCATTAGTTACTAATTATATTATTTAATTCTCTTTTTGTTTAAAAATTATTTTTAAAAAAATTAAGAAATAGATATTTTTTAATGTTTATTTCTAAAGAAACAATTTTTTTTCTAAAACATCATACTTTTTTAAACACAAACTATTTTAACAATGACGGTTGCTTAACATGTTTTGTTTTGAAACGAAATGTTTAATTTATTTTTTTGGGAAAAATAAAAAAAATTAAAATAAAATTTTAAAAAGTTGATATAATTGTTTTATTACTTATAGTCCTTACTCATGTATAATCTAAATCATATATTATTTTATAATTAATAAAATTTTATAATATTTAATATTTTATTTACTCTACCCGTGTAATACAGGGGTTCACTAAAGCTAGTATATGTATATACTAAAAATTTTAGTTATGATATACCTTCACAAATAATTGAAACCTATCCCGTGACACTCTCTTCCACGTGGCCAAATTTTTGTCCCAAGAGTTGGCACTAGTACCGTGTTCAAGTTTTCGAATGACGAAGGTACACTTTTGTAGCATAATGAAGTCGGGTTTACCTCTATCATCGTATTTTTGTTTTTAGAATTCAAACGACACCTCTAACTTGCAACTATTCATGTGATAGTTCCCCTCATATTTGAAAACGTCGTCTAAAGTCACTTGTATCGTAAACGGAATCATTGCTGAACTAGTGTCTAATAAGTAGGTCACTAGCTTTAGTGTTCACGAAGACGTGGGTGTTCCTCGTTAGGTGGCGTGAATTTTCGGTCTTGCTCATCAAATACGTGATGGTAACTTTCCCAGTTTCCAATATCATTTCATCCTCTTTGGATGAAGAGGAAGATGATGACGAAAAATAGCTCAACATTTTTGTAAAATTATTTGGTATTATTATTAAATGAAAGGGTATGAGAGAATTAGAATATCTTTTCTTAATTTGAGTAATAGAAGTATATATATACATATATATTGATTTGGAAAAAAAATTAATATTTTTAATTTGCCAATGTTTATTTTTGACCACCCAACGGTCATTTTGATCACCCCACGTTCAAATTTGATACCTTCTACGAGTGTCATGATTGCCGCACCACCTGCCTTTACGACCGATATGTAGCAATGTTTGCTTGGCACCCCTGCCTACGTGACAGGGAGTAGCGCCCCTTCATTGTGCCACAACGGGTGGTCTTATCCAATGATTAACATTGTAGGCATTGCTTTTAGTTTAACCTAATATATATTGTACTTGTACTAAATTATGATTTAGTTTTGTGAAATGTGTGGAACAAAAATGTTTGAATGTCCATATCCATGGTTGCTACGGCCTAAAGGGGTTGTTTAAATAACGGGTTGTGCTTGAATTGACATGTTTAATATTTAAATTGGTTGTGTTACTTTTGACCTTCTAAAACATTTAATTAAACAAGCCGACCTATCAAACCAGTTACGACAGGTTTAACCATTTATTATAACTCACCAATCCAATTAACATGTTTAGAACTTGATCACTAGTCATCAATTTATTTAGATAAATGAGTTAAACAGGTTATGTTAAAATTATATAGCTTTTAAGTGTGTCAAAGATAGGGTTAATATATTGATACGGATAATATATGATTCTTGTTCGTGTTGAACATTAACTAGCCAACAAACCGATGCTAGTCAACCATACACGCTAGACATCCCTAGATTAATAATTATCTAAACGTTATTAAGTAATAAATGATATTATATCAAGTTTTAAGTGGGATATATATATATATATATATATATATATATATATATATATATATATATATATATATATATATATTTATCTTTATCTTTACTACTATATAAAACAAAACAGATGGGCAAGATTAGAATTTTACTTTGTTTGTTTGTAAGATGCGCCCCTTCCACTGCCTGTCGTTCCGGTACTCTCCCCCTTCTTTCCGATCGCGGCTCCTGGTGCCTTCAGTTGGCAGTTTAAATGCGATTGAACATCCCTATTCAAACCCCTTGCCTGATTCCAATCCCCACCCCCACACATATATATAACCGCTAGTGCCAATTCGAATAACCCTTGGATGCCACTGCAGTCGGACCTCAAAAACTCAGGTAATAAAGAACACCCGATTATCCCCTGCATGTTGTTCTTGTTCATAGATCCACCACATTTGAGGGCTTTGAAGATTCGAATAGATCGCAGAGTGCTTTGGCCCAAGAACAGTTGCCATGGGTTTTCACAGTGATGGATTTTGGTGATTCCCCAACGTTTCTAACAATCAAACAGATAGATTGTTGGACTTTTGGTGATTTGGGTTTTGTTTCTTCTTTCCCATTTCCATTTTATCAATTTGCGGTTATCGTTTGTATGTGTCTAACCTTTACTTTGCTTTTGATTCTGATTCTATATTGCAGGCTGCTATCATTCTCGCTTTAAAGTTTTTATTATATGTTCAGCTTTGTTTTTGGCTTTTCTTCAGTTACCTGCTATGTATGCTTATACACCAAAATCCGTTCACCCCCATCCAGCTGCTCACCACCACCATTGGACGTCACCATCGTCGAACATCTGGTATCGAGGTCTGCTATTATCTTTTATGTATAATTGATGTCTTGTTTGCTATTGCTGATAAGGTAAGCAAGCCTTTATCTTTTCATAATATCTTCAATTGCTTCCTCTGTTCTTGCCAAATTTGACATATTGTCACATATCCTTAGTTTTCTTGTCAAAATCTTTGGCATTTAAGCCCTTGCTTTTATTATAATTGGCATATTTTGTACTGTTCTTTCTAATGGTACTATCTTTTGGGTCTCAAAAGTTCATACGGCCACTTCATTCTACTTTTACATAATTGCTTTTCTTTTGTTTGAAATTAATGTATGATATAACTAACTAAGAATTTGATATATTATCACATAATTGTTTCTTTTATATGTGTTAAAGATGTTTGAATTTCATTTATGATTTTGTTAACTCTTGATTCAAGATGGGGAAATTGACCCACCTAAAGGATATGACAAGTTGTAACATACTTATCTTTATGTATTTTTTTTAACATTTTTGTAACTATTGAAATATTTGTTCGGGCGTTTACTCATTACTTAACAATTCGTTCTGTTTTATATAATTATTTTAGATACCATATAATGATCAAGAATTATGTCTTGAAGCTTAAACAAATGAGCAAAGGTTGATTAAAATAGCTTTGAACAACCTTAAATGAATAGTCATGATTCATGTCTCTAATAGTGTATGGAGAGTGGAGCCTAAGAAAAACCACCATTGATTACATATGCAGATTTAGCTCTAAATTATAAGCAGTTGCATCTTTTAAACAAAATATTTTCATGTTATTTTATTGCTCTTTTGGTCTAATTAAGGTCTGATTTTATGAACAAATATGTTGTGTTTTCAAGGAGTATTCTTCTACTTCGAAGCAACTTCATTACTCCTTCATGATTTCTATATCTATCACATTAGTCCACCTGGGCGTGGGGTGCTAATTCTTGTGTAGGACTCCATAATTTCTACATCTATCATATTAGCCCACCTGGGCATGAGGTACTAATTCTTATATAGGGTTGTTTGGATATTCATTTTGACCTTTATTTACTTGACATTGAATATATAGAACAAAATGGTTGGAGTTGTATTAATCAACTAATCACCTGTTTGTGTTGAATGTTTGTAAAATATTATAGGAATGTAAACTAACAGAAGTACTATACAATATCTTATGAGAGGATTGATAAACTAACAACATCGAGTACCACATTGTAAGTTGTAGTGGTCGCGACATCACATGGGTTCTCTACTAGCAGTGTCGTATTGTAATTGTTGGAATTATGTATTTCTTATATGGTGAAACAAGAAATAATAATTTTTTTGTTAGAGCTCAAGAAGTTATTGTTTTAGTTTAATGATATGAAATACTTGACATGATTTATGTTCTATGATATTGCTTTGATGTTGGTTCTTGAGAATTTCGAATAAATAGTTAATTCATTTAGGGCTCTGATTCAGTTTTAGTTGTTCAATATAGTTTTAGAGTGTAATTGAAATCCATATTTTTGCATATGCTTAAGTAACGTTAGTGGGGTTCAATATTTTCTTTGTTGACATGTTCAGGCTTCTGTGATTTTCTATATCACCATAAAAGTTATAGCTCATTGATATATAGGTCATTTTTATAATTATTTTGATGGAGGAAGCAATCATTGGTGACACAACATGAATCATGCCAAATTTGTTGTTTCTGGTTGAAAATTCGTTGGTTATGTGTTTTGGGGGATGCTTTAGAAAATCCTCTCTCTATCATTCTCTCCATAAATTTTTTTGCATATGATATGATTTTTACATTGATATTTTAGAATCATGTTAACATCCATGAGCAATTATTGCTGGGAATCTGTATCATCTAAGTTGTATATTAATATCTTTTAGTAGTTCATGATTCATGGCTAAAGCATTTTATCATTAACAAGGTCACTCTTTGATCTCCCAAATATGTGTAATTTGTTGGTGCATTGTTGGAATTTTGTGTTAACATCATTTACTTTAGTCTAAAATTTCATGAACATCATTTACTAAGTGCTCAAATCGCAGATCGCATTGGTCTATACCGGAAGAATCTGAGGTGGTATTAACATTTTCCTATACAGCCCTCATAATTTTAATCCCCCGAGCTTTTTTTCTTTTTCTTTTGACTTGATGTGAAATACTTGATATGATTTATGTTTTATGACCTTGCTTTGATATTGGTTTTTGAGCATTTCGAATAAATAACAAATTACTGAAAGCTAATTTGTCTTTTTGGATTCAGGTTGAAGGTTTGCCAAGTGAGTTGCAAAAAATATTAAGGCCAAATATGAGCTTTGTACCAGATAACAAATGTTCACCAAGTATACTCTTTGTATCAAATATGGTTTTGTTATTTGACTATATGCGACTAATAAGCTGGTTGGGTTTGTCTATAAATGGTGTGATGGTTTTTTAGCTTGAGTTCCTTAATGCAACTAAAAATACATATCAGAAAAGCAATATTGTTGTATATGCAGCTAGCTTAAAAAGATGAACATCAAACTGATGATTTTTGTATTATTTATGCTACTCATACATCATCACTTGTAAATAAGTATGAATATGTAATAGGAGGATTGGAGATAAGTTATATAGAATATTCCTATGGAGCGGATTGAATGTTTTGTTATAAACAGGAGTTAAAATTCGATGTTTATACATTATTCCCGACAAACTTGACCCAAGTGTGTAATCTTGGATAGTTTTGTATTTTAATTTTGAAAAAATAAGCTGGTTTGTGTTAAGCTTTATTATTAAGTGGTTAAGATTGGCAAGTCAAAAGGTTAAAAAATAGGTCCATGGTTCAGGGTGGATTTAGTCAAAAGCTTTACTATTAACATTAAAGCATCTGATTTCATATATGTAAGATTTACATAATCTTGCTATCTTTATATTCATAACGGTGTTGAAAGATCATATTTGGCAGCTCGTAATCAGAATAGGAGTCGAATGCTGATTCATTGTTGCTAGATGCTGCTGAGTTGAATTTAGTTGTTGAGTTGTTTTTCCGTGTTAAAGTTAACATTTTCTTTTTATATTGTGAATATATAATTTTGTTGTTATTGTTGGTTATACTTTTGCACCAAGTATATATATTGTTAATTTGCATTACACTTACGGTGAGTTTGTGTTTTCTTCTTCTTAGGATTGTTGTAATATGTAGTCCTTTATGTAGTGTTAATATCACCATAATCAGTGTTAATATCATCATAACCAGGTGTTGCAACTATGTAGTAGACTTTTGACAAAAAACTAAAATTACCTATTTTGACCCGTTGCTACTTTTGTTAAATCCCATCTTGACCCATACCTATCCTGACCCCTTATTTTAATAGGCTTATCCTGATGCAAACCCATCTTGACCATGCAACTAATCAATCCAACCCCTTTATTTTATCATTCTACTATACATGTCATATTGTATGCATGTATGTTAATTACTAGAGCTGTTGTGCAAGCGGTAGAACTAAACTTAGTGTATGAATATGCTTCAATTAACCACATAAGTTTTATTTTAGTAATGTCAAAATAGTAAAAGATTAAGCCATCAACTAAAACTATGTTTCCCGATAGAGTATGCGTATGAACTCAGGTATTGTTGTGTGGGGATCTTTTTGTCATCTTGTAAAGGTGCAGGACCGGGTAAGGGTGCCTAACACAATCAGTTTCATAATAAGGAGATACTTGGAACACTTAACAGTTCAAATAGGGAATCGGGTTTGATTATGAGGATACTACAAACTCAAGTAAGTAATGAGACAGAACAAGCAGCAATAACACAAAAATATGGTTTTCAAGGAGTGTTGTATATTGCTCTCAAGTTCTATTACAAGTGTTACAAAGCATATTTAAATTACAAGAACCTGAGACTCTTTATACTACATTCTACAACCGTCAATACTTAGAAGGACAGTTGGAATTGACTAATCTAGACAACAAGATCAATATAAAGTCAAAAGATAGATTGCCTTTTGACTAGTGACTATGACATGCCATAGCTCATATCCTTTTCTATTACAAAAAGGTTTACAGGTACAAAACTAGAAAGTTACAGACAAAGACCTTTATCTACAGTTTACAAAAGCATAAAATTTTCACCAACTCATACAAGTTGGTGAGTCTTCAGAGTTGCAGCGGAAAGTGTGTCAGCTTTATGTAAAGTAGATCAGAGAAAGCATGTCTTTCTCTGTCTTCGGAAGAAATCAGTCTTCACAACAAAAGTGCTTCGGAAGACTTGGTCTCTGAAGCTTCAAAAGACTTCATCTTTGGCTTCGGAAGATTTGGACTTTGGCTTCGGAAGATTTTACACTTAGGGTGCATGCATGCAGGAAGACCTTTGGTTGTTTTGGCTTCTTTGGTTGCATCAGCCTTATAATCTTCTGATATTACCTTACAAAAGGCTATAGAAATATTAAAATGGGAGTGAGTTAGTGAAATTTTTTTGAATTGGATGCAGATGAGAATCTCGACCTTTGATCATATTCTTAATGATTATGCATAGAATTGGTTAGATTGCTAATAAAAATACAAATCAACAAATCAACTAATGTTGCTCATTTGGTAATGATATGAACTTGAACAATGGTGCAAGAAAGCAATTGATGAGATAATTATTAGTTTATCATTTTTTCCAACCCACTTGCATATAAACTTTAGTGTTAGCGTACTGTTGTTGGTAAAGCGTGCACTTTTTAACAAACGTTTCATTTCAAAAGTGACTTAAGTTTTTTTATTTCCTTTTCATCACTCCTTTTGCTTTTATTAAATTCTTTAAAGCTTTTCTTCTATAATTTTGTTATGTGCTTACACTTTTATGTTTTTTATTAATAAAATACAATTTTTGAACTTTGTAATGGTTATAATAGATGATTTTTTATTGGTACATCTTTGAATTAAGAAATGATTGATATTAGGTATTTGTTTTTGCAATTTCATTACGCGTCTATCTTCTCGGAAAAACACACACACAACTCACGACAAATATAGTATATATATACAAATACACAAGCGGACATATATATAAAACACGCACACGGTCACTTTATATATATATATATACATATATATATACATATATATATATATATATATATATATATATATATATATATATATATATATATATATATATATATGGTTAGGATCATTACAGAACCACTTTTTATTTTCAGAACCATAGAACCATTGATTTACATAAGTGTAAATTAAGTTTGGTGATACTTAATCTATTTTACATATGTGTATATCAGACATGAAAAATAAACTATGTAAAACAACTAAATTTCATCAGCTTTAACTTACATTTATGTAAATCAATGATTCGAAATTTACATTTATGTAAATCAATGGTTCTTTTGGTTTCGAAAATAAAAAAATGGTTTTATAATGATCCTGACCCTATATATATATATATATATATATATATATATATATATATATATATATATATATATATATATATTCAAACACACACACGACTATATATATATATATATACAACCACACACATAATACTATATGCACATACATTTGATATATATATATATATATATATATATATATATATATATATATATATATATATGCATATACACACATTTACAACACACACGCTACCACACACACACGATATGCATATACATATATAAATTGCCGTACCGCCACCGTACATCACCGAACACATAGTAATTAGTGTTTACGATGACCAAGAACCGACCGTGCACTAACCGAGACACAACGAAACAAGATTTTTACACGCCAACGAGTTTCTTACCTTCGAACGGGGTTACGGAGACGTATCGGTGGTCGAAACACTTCTCGGCGACTCACAGGCGGTCAACTATCAATTAATTTATCCCTTGAATTTATATAAATGACAATTTAAACCCTCAACTTATTAATTAGAATAATAATAATAATAATAATAATAATAATAATAATAATAATAATAATAATAATAATAATATAATAATAATAATAATAATAGTTATAATAATAATAATAATAATAATAATAATAATAATAATAATAATATTGTTAATAATAAAAATAATATTACCCATAATAATATTAATAGTGATTAATAAAAGATTTTAATTTAATTGATTTAATCACCATATTATAAGATTAGGGTCAGCAAGCATGATAAAATCAAGGTTCGGTTCGAAAACGAATTAATTACGCAAAGATGATAAGTACACGAGGATAGTTAACGAGCTTCAAGTCAATTGAGGGACCTGATAGTGACGAATGTCACACACTATTAAAGACATTTACGAAATATACGAAATAAATTTTTCTATAATCAAAGAGTCCAGATAACTTTTCTAAGGATCAAAGAGTCCATATATTACGTACACTTTGATTAAAAAAACAAGTTTTTAATGATAAATCTTAATACTGACATTTTTTGTTATACAACTATAACCTTCACTTCGGTTATTTTTTTATTTAAGTATACTGATTTATACGTTATTGATAAACAATCAAATTACCTTGCTCAACAAGATATCATAAGTATCAAAAAGTAACTTTTATAAAAGATCTTGACGTATCACGACGTGATTCGTTTATACAGACAACCAGTGTATAATAATTCGGAAGATACTTACTCTATTGAGTTTATTATGGTTGAAGATAAAGTATTGGCTCTTGCTGCTTCCCACGAGGGGAGGAAAGTGCTACTTCCCATGATGGGAAAATTTTAAAATTCTCAGTATCATTAATTGAGCATTATCACATGGGGTGATATCGTCAAATTGGTCCATATCACCGACTGTGTTTCGTATCGCCGGCTATCGATATGCAATGCACACTTTATCGCCATCTTGATATTGCTGCAATCAGCATTGTTTTTTTTTTTTTTTTTGAACGCCAAATATACGACCCTGCTTCGGATGATAGGTGTTATCTTAATCGGGCCCACATATCCTTTTCCCAGCAGAAGAACCGCAGCCCCAACCCCCTCAGGAGGAAACTCATTGTTGAAAAAACCCCTGGCTCAACTCTGAGCATTTTTGCTCAGAGTGAGATTTGAACCCATGACCTCCCTTTATTTACATATCATGGGTATCTCATCTTAACCAGTTGGGCTAAAGATCATTGGTTGCAATCAGGATTGTTAAGTGAAGGTGTTAAATGGAGGTATGTTGATACAAACAATTAATATTTAAATACTAGCTTTAGTAAACCTGTCTATTATACGGGTTGAATAAATGAAATATTAAATATAATAAAAATTTTACTTTATTATAAAACGATATTTTAAAATAAGATATGATTTAAATTACGTAGGAGTAAAAACTATAAGTAATAAAACAATGATATCAACTTTTTAATTTTTTTTTCAAAAAAAAATTAAACATTTTGTTCAAAAAATTATCATTTTTATAAATATCCTTATTATAACTCTTAATTTTAATTATTTTAGTTTATAAAAAATTACTTTTTAAAAACACTAAATTTAAAATATTTCATATTTTTAAATAAGTTTGATGTTTTAAAAAATGTTATTTTATAAAAATTTGTTTCTTTAGGTTTAACATTAATAAAATGATATCTTTCTTAATTTGTTATAAACCCATTTTTAATTTAAAAAAGATTTAAATAATATTATTTGTAATTAAGGTAATTATTTAATAGGAGAGAGAAGCGGAAAAAAAAATTTATGAGAATAAATATGGTGTTGTCACGTGTCCTACATAGTTATTATTTTATTAGAGTAGAAAGATTTTACAAGTGTTATTACCTATACTCAATGTAGATGTTAATTTTAAAGAAATTGTTTAGGATAAACTTTTTATATTTATAACTTAAAGAATTTTGAATTTACACTCAGATTTCTATTACATGTTTGCTAAAACTTTACCGGTGATGGTTAATACGATTTTTCCCACATAAAGTTTGAGAATAATAATATTTTTACACTATATTAAAGATAACAATTTACATAGCTTAACACAAACTTCTAGTACTTGTATCTCCGTCATCCTAGATACGTATTTGACGCGGTTGGGTTTATTACGAAGACTTTAGCAGCTATGCGCAGATACGATTTTTCCTTTCAAAGTTTGAGCAGAATTAATAATTACATCTATTTTTTCTTCAGATTCACGGTTTAGAAAACTTAAACACACAACTTCTAGCTTCTGTATCTCCGTCGTCTTAGCTTTGCCTCGGACACAATTGGGTTCGTTACCAAGGCTTATACATTAAAATTAATTAATCGCAACTTAATAATTATGGTAAATGAAATGCTTAATTATTAGTATAATGTGTAAATAATATCAAGTGAGATTATATTAAAACTAGGTTTTTTCTCCCCGCGCTATGCGCTGGGAGTCCGGACAATTTTTTCACACGCAACGCTGCATACTTTAATCGTTATCTATCCGGCTCATCAAAAACCATAAAATCGAAGTTTGGTGGCGAAACTAAAAGATACTAAACTTTAGTAGCCAAACTCAAAACAAATAAAACTTTAAATATAAATATTTGGTTGTTTAACTCTAAGATCTTAAGATTTAGTGGTCAAATTCAAAAAACAAATTGGTGGTCAAACTCTAAGATTACTAAACTTTAGTTGCCAAAGTCACTCGCTACGTGGTGTGAGTCTGTCCAATTTTCCCACATGAAGGCTACGTCACTTTAGTTGTTATCTGTTCAGCTCGTCAGAAACTATAAAATCAAAGTTTGGTGGCAGAACATAAGAGTACTAAACTTTAATGGTCAAACCCGAAAAAAATAAAACTTAATTATAAACATAGTTAAGCATCCAAAAGTTAGTTTTGAAAGTGAAATTACCTAAAACTAATGGTTAAAATCTAAGAAATCAAAACTTAACTATTTTTTTGACTTTGAAATTAATTATAGAGTAATGAATAATACTAAAATAATATAAAATAAATTTATATCGCCAACGATACACAAGTAACTTCGTATCTCTGGCGATATAAGAGTGCCCCCATATCTCTGGCAGTAAATAAAAATAATTTTTGCCACATGCATGATATTTAATGGTCAGGTACATTTTGGTCAAATGGCTATATTAGTCAAACTAAAAGTCAATTGTTATATATGTAAGGATGATGGGTCAAATGATTATTTTTGTAATTTAAATTATTAGGCATAAAGTTTGTATACATAAAAAGTTTTTAGATATTTATAAATATTAATATTGTTTTTCTATGTTTTTAATTATTTCATTTAATTTACATGTATACACTTTACATACACATGTATTACACATTATTAACAGTCACAGATAATTTTGATTTCTATTTATTTTTAATTTAATTTTTTTAACCAGGGTAAAAGAAAAAGGACAAGAAAGAAGAACATCGGGATATGTAGCGAAAAAGCTTTTGGTACAGTGAGACTACAACGGCAGTAAGATGGTGGCATAATATATGTCTCCTAAGAAACCGTGTCCACCATGACCATTTAAAACCACACCCACAACAACAAGAACAAGAAGAAGCAGCAGAAGATGATTCTGAAGGAAGTAGCAAAGGAAGAGTTGCGGATCCTCGAAGCTCAGCATCCGACCCGATTTCAGCATCTCAAGCTCCAGCTTAAGGAGTTCATACACCTTCTGGACCAACACCCATTCCACCCAAAGCAGCAGCAACAGTCTATGACATCTCTCATCACTCAAGGTACGTTCTCTCTCTGTTTAATCGGACTTAGAATGATCCAAGTTTTAGAATCCTTGACGAATCTGTGGTTTTACTTATTTAGTGGATTATTAATGGATTTGGATACCAATGCGTTTTTATTTGTTAACAGAATCATCGTCGAACAGGAAGAGGCACAGAGAAGAGGAAGACGATGATGACTACAGAAAACCCAAGACTAAAATCACAAGAAGAAAAGGGATTCGTGATGCCATTCACAAGGCTGAGGCTTGTCTTCATAAGATTCAGACCTTGAAGTCATTCTTTTGCTCTTCTCATCACTAATCACTAATCGCTAATCACTTTTGCTAATCTTTGATCACTAATCACGTTCATGAATTAAACTAGTCTGTAATGTATTAATGTACTAATTAGTGGTCTGTTTTGGCTATTATATATGTATGTAGGGCCATTTTAGTCTCTTGATGGAGCAGTCTCTAAATTGATCTGCCTCATCTTGAGTCATGTGTTTAAATTTCGAGCATCCTCAACATTAGGCTTCAAAAGAGACGAGCCGAGCCGAGTCTGTGCTCGTATAGGCTCGAGCTCGGCTCGTGATGATTTAGGAGAGCTCGAGCTTGAACTCGGCTTGTTTCGAGTTTTATTTTTAAAGCCCGAGCTTGCATTGGGCTCGGCTCGTTTATTTACTTATATACAATTTTTAATATTTTTATATTTAATTTTGATATATAATTATAATTATATTATAAAATATATATTTTATATATAACATTATAAATATTATTTAATTATTTATCATAACTTTATATATAATAAATATTAGTTATATAATATATTTAATAAATTAAATAAAATTATATAAATAAAAAGCTCGTTTAGGCTCGCGAGCCACCTCAAGCTTGATGCGTTAAGCTCGGGCTTAGGCTCGATAATTAAATGAGCTATTTTTCAAGCTTGAGCTCTACTGGGGCTTGATAAAGCTCAGCTAGTTTTGAGCTTTTTATCGATTCGATCTCAAGTAACTTACGAGTGGCTCGACTTGTTTGCATCCGTACTCAACATGGAGTTTTTCATCTGAATTCTTTAAGCCCTATCATTCAAGTGAACTCATTAACGAAAGGCTACACATGCCTGCGGGGTTAAGTTGGTGCTCACCTAGATTCAAGTTTAGGGGCCTCGAACTCATCTTGTATATTAAATATTTTTCCTTGTTTATAATTATAACTCTATATATCACCAAATAACCATATTATTTGGTTATAATTACACATATGATAAAACATGTGTTTGATTTATCTTCTGTTTACATTCCATGCTCGTTCAAAAAGTGAGGTGAATAGGATCGACATTTGAGAGGAAACAAGCCGATCTGCATCCAAAGGAATAGAACTTCCCGTCAGCTAAACGGATTACTTCGACCGATGTCCGCCCTGGTGACAGGTATGGGTTGCTGGGGGACACCCAAGGAATTACGTATGTGAACACGAGTCTTGATTCAGCCTTATAAGGAAAAAGGGTTATAGCTTTGACTGTTGAAAGGAAAGCCCGTCCATCAAGTCTGTATAGTTCTATTTAGTCCCGCTAGATGTGATCCAATCTTGTTTGGGAATTGCTTGTGGGAACCTCCTTCGTTAATGTCGATCTTTTCACAAAGTGAATCGATCCCGGCTTAAACTTTTGACTTGGTAAAGTATAAGGTTTTATAGAAGCAGGGAAGCTTTAGGGTTTTGCTAACCAGTGTGAGGGGCTGGGAGGGATGGCATTACTTTGCGATATAATTAGGTAGTATTATCTTACACTTTTGTGAAAAAGCTAAATTGTTTCCCATGATTAAAGATGATCTCAAAATCATAAAATAAAAAACTTAACAGTTACTCTAAGATTCGCCTTTAGTTATACATACTAATAATATTTACTATGTATTTATATATCATATTATTTTAGTTGTATGATATTTTTTATATAAGTGGTAGCTCAAGCATAATCGAGTTTTGCATACGAGACTCCATCTCCAGATTGTTTATTAAATTATTTTCAATTTATGCTCGAGTTTGTCTTGAAAAAGAAGTTTGGCTTGATTGGAGTTTTCAAGTAGATGATCTTGGATTAAGTCATGAGCGAATTTTGGCTATTGTACATTGCTAATGATTTGTATGAATTCTTATGTTATTATATTTTTGAAGTTACTAATTCTTGTTATTCTTTTTCCCTAAAGAAGACATGATAGAACAGTATTTTTGTTTATAAAAAGATTACATGAAACTAACGAGTTTAGGATTTTTTTTTTTTATTGCAGAAATTTTAGTGAGAAAAAAAAGGCTATTAAAGTGTTAGATCATACAAGAACAAAGCCAATATGTTATATGCCAAAAGAAGACATTATTCGTAGGCCTTGGAAAGAAAATCTACAGCAAGAGCTCCACTCAAGGGATCCAAACGAATGCAAATGACTTTATATTCTCCACTACTTCCAAACATCATATAGGAGGTGGTTTCTGCCTTTCTGGTTAGTGGTTTCTTCATTTTCTCCGCAAATTAAACACCTAATAATTTCTTTAAAATCCTCGGTAATTTCCAAGTCATATGTTTTCAATTTGTGTTCACGTTCCATTTTGTTTTCTTTCTCCTTTTCCATGCTTTCAAGTCCTTTTTGGGCGAAAATCTTTGACAACTACATGACTTTGAGTCTTAGGAATCAAGATTACAAAGTACGAATCACAAGCATTAGGAAACTGGTTATTACAAAAACAAAAACAAAAAAAGAAAAATCACCACCACTTCAAGACATCCATCTTCGTAAGCTCCGAGAAGTGTTTAACAAAAGTAAAAGTAAATCCGTTTGTCCCAGGAGATTTATCATCCCCAAAAGGTCAAACCACGAGTCTCATATCAAGAAAATATACTGAATACATGAATGCCTGAATATGGATGATATATAAATTGATGTTCATTGAAAATAATGATTTTCACCACTTTGATTAGGACGTGATTCTTACAATTACATATTAGATATATATTATTTTAAATGATAACTTATTGTCGGTAAACTCATAAAACCCACCGATACAATGCTGACAATAGTATCAAGTAAATCACAGCTTACGTTGTTTGGGTGCCTTCAAGTGGTATTGACAAGAAACTAGTAAAGACAGATTTTAAACCTAGGACCAATGCTTGGAAGAAATAATTAAGGTGTTTAGCACCGCATCACCTATTAAAAAATTTATGGTTCTCACATTCAATCATGTTGTTTGGTTTGTGTATCATTTTTGATTGCTTAAATATTCGATCAAAAACACTTCAAACACACAGAAATTGCGTTTTAGGGTTTTTGGCGACCACCCATAACGCACGCGCCTCCTAAGCTCACACAGTGGTATCTAGTGCCGTAAAGAAACTTATGTTCTACAAAACCATATGACCATGTTCAGGAATAGCACAATGTCATGTACCTCAGTAACTATGAACTCATTTTTTATAGTACATAGTTGTGTAGCTTGAAAGTGGCAAATGGACCTACTATATATGTAAGTTGCACATTCGTGTACCTCAGTCAGTTTGAATAAAAGTATATTTTAAAGGGAGTTTGGGTATGTACCCAAAACGCTCTGCTAGAAGAGAGATTTATATAACCAGTGGAGCAAACCCTTTGTAGCACATATATTATTATCTTGAATAACTTCCAAAAGTATATAAATCACTATGTGAATGTGTTCTACACACAAATTGTAGCGAATTCATCAGTAAATTTCATAGGCTCTATAAAGTTACTCTTTCTCACAAACATAAAGAGTAGAAATCTGGAAAAAACAAAAATGGTTAAAGGTTCTTTTTTGTCCCATGATTTAAAACGGTTGTACAGTTATCAGTTGCAAAACTTTAAAACAATAACTCTGCATCATCGATTTAGTTCAAATTTAGGGAGCTTTTCTCATCTGATTCGACGTGGAGACACTTGTTTGGGGTTGACCAAAAGCTGACCTGCATTTCAGTATATATATGCACAAGCCATAAATGTAACATACACCAACTACAAATTAATAGGGATGAGAATGAAGATACACTCACCCACAAGTCGAACATTTCTTGTGATGTTTACAGAAAATGGACAGACAAACGGAGCAAATGTATCCCATGTCGATTGTATTTTTATGACAAAAACACCTGTTGCATAAGTTAACGTTCAAACACAAGCTCAACATTATATCCTGTACTGAATATTATGTATGAAGCAACTTACGAAGCACGGAAATCTACACCAACAGGCTTAGGAAGTTGTAAGAAGCTGCGTGAATGTAAATCTGTTGCAAAAACCGTCTGCATGAAAAAAAATTGAATGATATTTATGACCATAAAGATAATTTTTTATGTGAATATATTGGCATCATGAAATATTTCAGGATATATATGAATTTGACCCTTTCTTTTTAGAATAATTTCATATAACCCCCTTAAAACCTGATACAATATCATATTCAGTTATTTACTGAACACACAATCATAATATCAAATATACCATTTTCAAATTTGAAATTAATTCAAATTTGACATTAATATTCTTCCCTTTAATTTTGCATTAGATATTAGATATGAGAGTTTGAAGCGTAAGGAGAAAGAAAAGGGTATAATTGTCATATTATAAATTGTATTTAAGGAAATGGGTAAATATGAAAAGTATTTTGAATGGGTACATTTGATATTAACTTTTTTGGTTGGGTAAATAAAAAATTGTGCAAGTTTTCAGGTGTGTATGAAATTAACCCTTTCTTTTCTGATCTGATCTGATAAATAGGGTTGCATACCGTTAGATACTGGAACAATCCATCTTGCTGTTGTGGCTTCAGATATACACCTCCGGTTATATAAGACGCCTAGCAAATAGCCGATTTATAAACAATAATTTATACCAGAATCAGTTTCAGACAAAGATGAAATATGTATGTATGTAGTACCTGTTGTAGAAATGCTGAATGTTGTGACCCGATAACACAAGAATCTATAGGTACCTGTAGCAAGTTGAAATATGCCCGTAATGAAATTGTTAACATTCTCGTCCACAAGCGTCGATTAAGTAAAACATAGCATACAAAATATACAAAAGCAATACCATTGATCTCTGGGCAGAAAAAATTGAATTCATGATGGCAACATATCTGTAAAATATAATCTCTTTTTGAGTAACAAATAACAAGAAAAGATACTAAGATAAAATATAGAAAGGGTAAGAGACATACTGTCCAGGTCCATCTTGTGATCCATGCATACACAAAATCTGCAATCATTTAGTAGCACCGTGATATAAGAGATCTATCTCCATAATAACTTTAGTTTTTATGAATGCACAGCGATTACCCGAGGTTGTGGATGAAGTGACCCAGAACGAAAAACTCGTTGTATGTCTGATCATATTGTCATTTTAAACAATCTGCTCACATGCTAAGCCGTAAATATAAAATATAAACACAAAATGGTTTAATTAATCAAAAGGATACAGCATAGTGCCATTGAAAGAGATCCAGAAAGCAAGGAAGACCCAATTCCGTCAACTGAGTCATCCTTGTTAAGCTCTTCATCTTTAACCACAAACTCTTCCAGCTTCTGCAACATGGTCTCAACTCTATGATTTGTGGGTCCCAGTGAAGAATCATAAACATAACCACAAGAGTTCAAGCCAGTAGCTATCACCACCACTTGATTCAGTTGATTTAGTAGAAGAATCGAATTTAAGAACGAAAGGACCTACAGAAAACCACAATTTAAGAACATTTTTAAATATTAATATAGATCGTGAGGATATATGAAATAAAATAAATTTTTTAGGGTTTACTTGAGATAAGAACTTCGAGAATGATAAAGGGGCAGCAGTAGAGCTCCAGAACAATGGATTTGTGTCGAGTAATACCATTAGCAGACTTACATCATCTGTGATGAAGTCAAAAATTAAAATATTAAAAAAGCTGAACGATGAATGAAGATGATGATAATTAAATTGGAGTATATACATGATTATCGATGGAATCATTAACCTGTATACTGCTTTGATGAAACAGGGGTCATACTTGATTTGTGTGTGAAAGGACAGATTTTCTGGTTGATCCAACTGAAAACCAGATAACAAGAATTACAGAGGCACAGAGCCTTTATTGAATAAGGTTTAGGAGGCGCACTACAGAATAGTATTATAATGATTATTTATTATTTCAATAAAAGATATACGGAACATGGCACATGGTATTCATGGAAGTTAAACAAATGACATGATGACAAGTAGATTACTCTCAACCAGTCTTACAAACTAGATAAAGAAACCCAAATCTCAGGTGGTAAATAAATTTAGTCTCTCATGAATTCATTTCCCCAAACTATAAGACGTTTTTGCCTCTGAAAAAATACAACTCTATATACATCACAAAATAGAGTTGAATAGAAAACAAAGAGCATTTGGTTTTTACCAAACTAAGTACTAATTAAACGAAAATGATTCATGTATCTAGGCTTTTGTTTAAGTTTCTTTACCTTTTGGTTCCCTATTCATGTACTAAAGGAGTATGTACATCCATCCCCAATTCAAACACAATTTATTTTGGTATCATTCTCTCAACTACAAGAAAGCAGGTTATTAAAATTTAAACTCAAGGAAAAAAGAAAACCTTGCATCAACTCAAAGCACATCAAAATCATCATTAAAGAGTAAAGACCATACCATTATCATAACCATAACCAAGCCTAGTAAATCTAACAAGCCACTGACGAGATCTGGGGAGGGTGGGGCGTAGCCGTCACGTAGGCAAACCTTACCTCTATCACAATGGATAGAGAGGTTGTTTCCAAAAAGGCCCTCGGCTTTAAAGCAAACAAAGAAATCATATAAAAAATATAATGTACAATGGTCATATAATAAGGTCATAACAAGCGAGTCATGTACCACCATTGACAAAGGGCGGACCATAGTCACATGGATCGCGGTACGTTCCGGTACGCGGTACGAAAACTGATACGTGGTTCGTGCATTTCAAAGATTCGGTACGAGGGGGGTAGGTTCATTTGGAACGCTAATTCGGTACGTGGTACGGTGTACCATATAGTCCGGTATGTCGTATCATATACAAAACAATTAAAATAAACTTTCAAAAATATTCCAATTTAAAAGGACACATTTCATAATCATATCAAAAGCATTTCATAATCGTAACAAAAAAATTATAAAGTTAATCTAGCCTCTGTTTTTCCCGCTTGGTTCATCATTTTCTTTTCCTTCTGGGTTTTCCCATTGCATATCTTCGTACCTCGTACTAGGCCCTTCCAAGTAATCATTTTCTTGATTCATATCCTATTTTTTGGTTGGCCCAGTGTTGTAATTTTCTGAGAAACGAGACTGGAGTCTGATGTTGGAATGTATAAAGACTAATTTGTCTGCCCGCTTGGAATTTAAACGATTTCTCTTTACATTGTGTATATAGGAGTAAGTGCTCCAGTTTCGTTCTGCCGATGAGCTGCTAATAGGCTATGAAAGAACCTTCTTAGCAACTTCAGCCAACTCTGGTGTTTCTGATCCATAGCTGGACCACCAATCAATCGCGTCCATGGTGACCGCATCCACTTGAGTCGCTTCCATATCTTCATATGAAATGTTGTGAATTGCTCTCGCAACATTCGTTCTTCTTCCGAACTTTCGGCTATTCTTTTGAAAGCTTCCATAACCCCGACAACCACTTCTTTGTCGAGATTTGGAGCTTTCCTTGGAATTCCACCTGGTGCTAACGTACAAAGGTACTTTGTGTCATAGAATCTTGGTGACAAAGCGAAGCCCAAACATTGTAAAGGTATCGTCATCTTCTCCCACCTAACAAGCACGATTGATTCTACTTGAGGCCAATAAGATTGATACTTACTTTGCAACATTATGTCTTTAATTTCCCCTAACATATTATCCATCTTTTCATAAATCTCTCCCATCTTTGAACCTTCACCGTCACAAAACTTGATCATCAAGAAAAGGTTTAGTATAGATAATATATTTTCAACATCCTCCCAAAACTCATCATTTCTAATTGTTTCAACAACCGTTGAACCGGTGATTCTTGTGTTTTCATCACCTAGTTTGACCCAATCCCTCCAAGAATTTAAGGAAATGATTGTAGCAAGTGATTCTCTACAATCCTTAGTTTCAACAACCGTTGAACCGGTGATTCTTGTGTTTTCATCACCTTGTTTGACCCAATCCCTCCAAGAATTTAAGGAAATGATTGTAGCAAGTGATTCTCTACAATCTATTAGCCTTTTCAATAGAAATAATGAGATGCAAATCTTGTTTTCGCCACTTTTAATAACTCAAGCTTTGAATTATCTCTAAAAATTGACAACGCCTGAGTATGATTAAGAAAGTACTTCACAAACACTTTCCCTCTCCTATATGTGTTCATCAACCAATTAATTATTTTCAAAGATCTTTAAAGACCAGATTTAAGGTGTGAACACAGCAAGGAGACCAAAAAATGTGTTTGTGTACCTTTTCAATCTCCATTCCGGCTGCCTTGCAATTTGCTGCATTATCAGTGACTACTTGTAGGACATTGCTTGGTCCTACAGTTTCAATAGCAGTAAGCAAGTAGTTAGCTATTGCTACCCCTGTTTTTTCCAAACCAGAAAAATCCTCAGCATACATAACATTGCTCCTCGGCTGTCACTGCAATAACATTAATTAATGGTTTATGCTTCATGTTATACCATCCATCAGAGACAATGGAAACACCTTGTGCATACCATGTGTCCTTGACAGGAGTCAAGTCTTTCTCAATGTCTCTAACACACTCGCCTAGCAATACGGTTCGTGCTTTTTTGCTAAACGGGGGTTGTAACCCGCTGGTGCTTTGTTGACTGCACTAATCATCTCCAAAAAGTGTGGATTACGTAATACATTGAATGGAATGCCATTCGCACATAATCCTCTCATAATCTTCAAATCTACTTGATTTCTCTCCATGACACCAAAACATTGTTCAATTGGCTTTTTAGAAGTAGAAGATGAAGATTTATGTTTTGAAGAACTAACAACTGAATTTTTTAAAGACTGAGAAACACCTACCTTTTCCGCGTCCTTTACTTTCTTCAAGAGTCTTTCGTATTTCTCACGATCTTGAAGCAGAGCTGGACAACGTTTTATATAAGCTTTCTTCCCCGAAGGAGCACCAAAAAAGTGAACATGAATACGCGTACATGAGCTAGTAAACTGTTGTTTGCAATTCTTGCAAATCCAAACTTTTGAACCCACTGCATTTTTGCTATTCCCAGCGCTTACAAAGTCCACTTCTTGCATCAATGGTTTATCATCCTTCGGTTTGCTGTGAACAGAAGCTTCTTGGGCCAAATCTGTCCCTGTTCTTTCTGTTCCAGCACTTATAAACTCATTTTCTTCAACTTCATTGTCACTTACAACAATATGCTCTCCAGAATCTTGAGTTTCTGGTCTCGAGCTCGAGCCTCTCTTACCAAAAGCCATGGTTAACAACTCACTGTTTTGGTTAAGAACTTGTAATCTATTGAAGAATTTTGTTTATGGTAGAAGGTTTTGTAAGATTATATTTATACTATAAAGTAGCTATTCATGTTTAAGTGTGAAAATGAGTGGGAAAATGAGTGTTAACATTCATAATTTCATGTGAAAAGAACTGTTAACATTCAGATAGCAAAGCAAACATTCAATTCATTCAAAAATGACTGTTTAACATTCAATTCATTCAAAAATCAGTGGGAAAATGACTGTTGGATCTGGAATGCGTACCATAGGCAACCCGAAACACGTACCATAGGCCATCCAATCACCGAATTATACAATCGGGTTCGCGAATTCGATTAATATAGTTCGAAAATTATTTCAATCGGGAACGCTCAACTTAATCGATCTGGATCGCGTACCAACTACGAATGGTACGATTTTGTACACGCGATTCGCAGGGGGTTGAGCGAATCCTGTGACTATGGGGCGGACAATGATGATAGGCAAACATTCGAGACATAGTGGTATCAATATACATTAGGTGACAGAAAGACACATGATGAACAATATATACACAAAAATCATCATTAGAAACATGGAGATAATAAAAATAATAGTTTACGCCAGCTTGAGCAAGTATATTCACTACCGACTTTTTTATATAATCTTACTTTTTCGCAGTGACTTCCTGATGTACTTCAATCTGATGAAGCTTTATCATGGCATGGTTAAAAACATATAATGCCTTGAAACTTAGTACACAGCTATAATTCTTTTTCTTTGGTTATGTATTTTCAAGGTCATAGAGTTTATTCTTTGCATCTAGAAATTCTGATCCATTTGTAATAATAAATGACACCTATACTAGGGTCCTGAGGTGATGCATAGCATCACTAGTGTTCTGTTTAAAAAGTGGTACAAAAATAAATAAACAAGATCTTCGAATAAACTAACTTTATCAATTTTAATTGTATGACAACCCCTTTAGCAGCAGTTCATTCTAAAGATATGAACATCAAATTCTGTTCATGGTATGCGACTATGCATATCTCTATAGATTTCCTCACTTGCACCAGCTACCCAGACTGCTGCTCATCATTTTTTCCTTCTAACAAAGATCTTTTTGGTTTTAAGTATTCAGTATTGTCTCAAATAAGCATATGAACATATCCAAAAGGAACTAGAACACAGTAAAGTGCTTCGCATTTGATTAGGGGTATTATCACTGTATTGACATTCTCACTTCCTAGTATGTAAACGAGAACCTGTTTTAACTGCTAGTTAACCAAAATTATATAGCAGAAGCAACATAATGTAACATAGTGCCCTCAACAGTATTGCAGAGAATCCAACCTTCCATTAGGCATTATATTAAAAAGTTGTCACTATGTCAGACTATGCAGCATTAGTTTTGTACAGTTCAGATGTCACTTTAAAGTTAAAGGACTCAGTATTCAAGCTTTGATGTGCCTTAGACCTTAAAAAAAAAGAATTTCAATTCAGCTCTACAAGGTCGCAACTCTGTTACCTGCTTTTGTTACATCAACAAAGTTAATTCAAAGTCTTTAGCATTTCAGAACCTTTGGCATTTATAGATGCACCTCTAACACCAGATGTGCTAGTCTTTACCTTATGCCATATGCATGTCAATGGGGCCAGGAGGATTTCTCGATGATCTGATCTGACCTGACCTGAACCATGATCCAGCTAAACAGATTTGGATCTGACCGATTAACTAATGGATGTTGATCCAACCAATTTAATATTATTAGTAACTTGATATCATTTCCCCACTCCCCACAAACACACACATTAAAACTTGCCATGTAAGTAGATATAGAAGTTATTAAAGCAGAAACCATTTTCTAAGAAATATGTAATTAGATTTTTGTAGAATATGATATCTTGAACTGGCTATATTGGAGTTAAGAAAAAGACCCAAAAGGTTATGTTGGTCAACTGATGGAAGACTTTTTTAACCCAATAACTTCATAATTTTGTGATAGTGATGTGTGTACATATGTTTGTATGTGTTCTAATTACCGTGATTTAACAAATAAAAACCAAACAACCAATTACCTACAAATCAAATTTCTAAAACATAACTAGATATTGGATGAAGGCTACAGCTATAATAATATAAACAACTCATCAAATACACCAAACAAAAAAAAAACATACATCTACCTATGCAAGCCACTGCTATGGTCATTGTTTCCTTGAACCAAGTCTATATTCCATACAAATATGAAATAATTAAAGAGCATATACTGTGCGTCCTAACATTGCCTCATTTACAACGGATTCTACTCATGGAAACAAGATAACAGTATATTAGACTACTTATTCTGTGGATGCCCGAGGCTTTCATCGAACAGGTAACATACATATTAGGTTAAGGGGATTTCACACAGAAACAACAATTTCTTTGATATTACCTTGTTAGTTATGGAGAGAAAACCCAAAAAGACTGGAAGAAATGTTGCTGCTGCTTGTTCTCTTTGTGGATTTCATACCAAACTCAGCTATGGAGGTTAATTGTAAGCAAGAGTGCCAGTCACACTAGGAAGGCCACGAGTCTAGAAATAGGAATAATGTTTTTACTTTTCAGGTATATCACTTTGACAGAGTGTACACGTGGCCCCTAATTGTCAGTTTAAGGCCCAGAAGATCCCCTGTCTTTTGGTTAGTTATAATTTAAAAAAAAATGCATTACAACATGCTTGTTCTATTCTTGATCAAAGATTTCTCTACGGAAAAGACAAATATTAGTTAGAAGCCAATGCCCAAAATCCTAGGGGCAAAAGAACCATAACTGATAGGTTGCGGTTATTGGTTCCCAAAAATGGTTTGTTTTTTGTTCCGGATAACCAACAATTTTGTATGAGGTAGAAATGATTTGAGCCAAACTTAATTTTTATTGATGCCCTTATGACTAGAATTGAGCTAAATTAAAATTTATTTGTAATGTAAATGGAAGCCACTGTGATTTTCAGTTTCTTAATAAAAATTTAGATGATATAGCCATTCATCCTTCAAAATCTGGTTAAAAAACAAAGTGGGTCTTCGAAATCTAAACTTAGTAGCAGAGCGTTTAAAATCTAAAACTTTAGAAGGTTTTATTATATTTTGGCTAAGGATGGTAACGGGACAAGTTTGGGACGGATATGGGCAATCCCCGTCCATACGCAACTGCGAAACCATGTCCCATAGCCGTCGAGTACCCAATTACTTATTACCTATAGGGTATCGGGTATACCCGTTTAAAATCATAGGTAGTTCAAGGTTATAGAATGTAAACTTTGCTTTAAAAACATAAATCAAGATCAAATCATTCATTAAGGAATCAAAGCCCACTGCCATATAACAGCAAGCTCTAAACTGTGAAACAATTCCTTCTCATCAAACTAATCATTAGCTTTATTTTGGGAAAAGCAAATCTATCAATGTAAAAAGTAAAAGCTATTTATCAAGAATGAATGAATGATTGAAATGAACTCTTTTTTATCAACAAAGATACTATTTATCAAGAATGATTGAAATGAACTCTTTTTTATTAACAAAGATGCTTCTTAAAAATGAAATGTAACACACGCAAATTCAACCTTTTAATTATACAGATTAGTTAATGCAAAATTCTGGTATATCATCTTGTTGATTAACTACAAATACAAGAACATTTAGAAGGACATGATAGAAATACTTTTTAAACCGCAAGGTGTTATTTTCAAACATGAATACAAACTTTCTCCAATTGACATAAAGAAACACAACCGTAAGTCCGTAAGCAAGGCACGTAATACGAATCAATTATGTAACGGAGCAAAATAAGAAGGGTTTTCTATGCAAATGAATTATATAGTGAACTAGGGAAGAGTAAAACTAGGGTTGCGTTAGGGCACGAGAGAGAAGCTAGAAGTAGGATTGTGAATTAGTGATTCAGACTTAAGAGAATAGTACAAAATTACAAATAAATTAAAGCAAGAACCCCAATTTGATACAAATTTAAGAACTTACAGGTCAATACTGGTGATGAAATGCTGACTTCTAAGTCCTTAGCTAAATGACGAATATGATGAGTGCTTTGTTTCTCAATCCCTGGTCTCCAACCCTCAACACCTTAAAGAGTCGTCAAGCCTTGTAACTCTATGTGAGGACTGAGAGGCAATTCAATCAAGCAATTATTAAATCTTGATTCTGAAAAAAAAATCAGGAACTTGAAAATACTATTGGCCAGCAGAAGTGCATAATAAGATAACAACATGCATTATTTTCACAGTAAGATATATAGTTACGTGTGTTTTGAGTGATCGAATCGAATATTATTTAATGGCATACTCATATTAGATCCTAATGATTTCTTTAAATTAAGTCTCATTTCTGCTGTTCTACCTAAATGTCTACCCCATTACTGGTCCAAATATTAGATTTTTCATCAAGTTTGGGTATTTCTGCAATCCCTATGTAAGAAGATGGGTTGAAAGCCCTCAGTTGTGTTGGGGTACCCGGTGGCGGAACCAGAAATTATTTCCTAGGAGGTCACTATTTTTAATGATTAGATTTCTAACAAAAGAACATTAAACTTTTAGGGTCGCCCAATCGGATCGGGTCGTCGGAATAGATTGAACCAATTTCAAGTCATTACTACCCTAAATTGATCAAGTTTCAACAAAACCACTAGAATTAATAACAAAAATAACGACTATAATCACTATAGTTCTACCAAATCACTAATAACAATCAAGGACTAAACAAATTAAAGCAAATATGTTAGAATCACATCTTTTGACGTAGCGATATGTGATGACGAAAAACCTTTTGAAACTTGAAACAAATAAAGGCATATATGATGCATCTTATAATCATTATTACACCCATCATATCTAAGTATCTAACCCTAATCACATCAAGTCATAATAAAGAAAACACATTTACATAAGAATCAAAACGAATAACATGTAAAGTGGTAGAATGTAACATTATCATAAGTAATGCTAAGAAAATCAATGAAAATGATGCTCAAAACCAATGAAAGATGGTAGAACGTAACATTTTCAAGTTCTTTTCCAATAAGAAACACCTAAAGATCAACTAAGATTCAAAACCAAATCAACATAGAAAAGCATAGAACAACAACTCCCATTTAGAATCACAGCAAAGTTTTGATCAAATTTTCAAGGAAAAAAAAGACCCCAAAAACAACTATTTGACTTTTAATAAACCACTTTTCACAAAGCATACACATTTCATGAATTTTGATAAGCTAATAAACATAAAAGGGCTTGAACAAAATCTAGGTACCAAATCTCTAAAACAAATTAGTTAACAAAAGAAAACAACCAATTTGTAGAATCAAAATCTAGGGCTTGAATCTTTTCATCTAAACAAAATGTAGGAAGTAACAAAGAAACAAATTAACTCAAGAATCAAGAAAGTTAGATAACTAACCTTGAATGGTTGCCAGAGCTCGGAGGGTCGAGGGATGGTCGCTGGCTAGTGGATCGATGGAGGCTGCATTCTGAAGGATTGGAGGTGTAGACTGCAGTGATGGGGGGCTTTGGTTTCAGTCAACAGAAAGGTGCATCGATGGGGGGAGGGATTTTGGTTAGGGTTAGAATGTATTAAAAATAAGGGTATAAAGGTAATGTTAAAAATCTAGGAGTGTTAAAAAACACTTTGCAGGACTCGAACTGATGACCTTAAAAAGATGCATGCACAAAGAACGAAACCATGAACCAAAGCCAAATTATTGTTATATTTAGAAGTTAATAATATTATGGGTTCACCACCAGAAAAACTATAGGTTCACTTAAAATTACGGTATATTTTAAAATTACTTAAAATTATCATTTTTATTAGTTTTTCAAGATTGTATATTTTAACAGGACACTTGATGAAAGTTATTTCTTTACCAAATAACTTACTTAAAATTATTATTTTTATTAACAAAACGTTGGTGTAGCTAGTTGTATCAAAGAGTCATAGTCTTCTATTGTTTTAAATAACATCAACACCAAGATTTATTGTCCATTTTTTATTGAAGTCTCTTTCCTTTAATCTGTCTAACTTACCATCTAAAAACATACATCATACAAACACACATTAGCAACTAAGCTAAGTGAGAAGTGCATATTTTTGAGTTTAGGATAACAATTAAGAGTAGAAGGCTAGAAAAGACAATGTCTCGACGATAATTTATCTATTCTATTTGAAGACTCAAACAATTCCACAAAATCATTACTTTACTTCTATACTAAAGTGCTTAACCACAATCTTTGCTTTGGGGACACTCATTGTGTTCACCTTTCGACTACATATCATTCATTTTTAAAGACTAGGTGTGTGATTTTCGGTGGACATAGAACTTTTTGTCTGTGGAGGCTAAAATGTCAGGTCAAACCACATGTAAGTAAGGGGTATCAAAGGGTCTAACCTCGTTATCATGGCCATTTGCAAAGAGTGAACCATAACTCACAAGATCATCAACGTGGTACAAATTCACATCTACTTAACATTGTTAGACACTTGACTTATATGTGCAGTATTCAACTGCATCATGAACTATTGAAATTATATCATTAAAACCTGTAGCTCCTTATGTAACATCAAATCCGCATATCTTATGTTCCAACAATTTTCTTACTTTGTTTAAAACAAATGTAGCTCCTGTGTTCCAAAAATGTAACATTAAAATCTACAGCTCCTGTTAGCCTATGGTAGGTATTCTATACACTAAAACTAAAACCCTCAATTCTTGCATGTAGATACACAACAAATGTCGTCTTTTCATATGTGGATGAACCCAATTAAAGACGAAACAAGCGTATGGATCTCATTATAACACTAACAGTTTGAAAAAGAAAACCCAAACACATGTGACATAGTGATAAAACAGCAACTGTTAACAACATATAATCCGCATATGGTTCACACAGATTCTCAAAAACTGAAAACAAAACCTGAACGCATATCATGTATTACAAAAAATAGAGATCAGTGAAATACCTTGGGGAAATTGACAAATCAGGGATGTTAATTGGTGAACAATAATTTCAAAAGGCTTGAAGCTGCTCGTAATCTCAAACAGAAGGCCAAGGGTCGCTGAAGGGTGTGAGTTGAAGGGTTTAAGCTTGAAGACGATTGAAAGGGTATTGGGGTTTAGGGCCACACTCCAGCAGCGATCACATACGCAGTGGCTAAACGAGCTGTTGCAATTTGCAAGTCTTGGTTTTTCCTTTCGATATGGTGGAAATAGCTGTTTGAGCGTCTGACCTCTGAAATCGATTTTTGGGAAGTGAAGCAAAACGTTGGAAACTTGTATATTAGGCAAGTGGTGAGACCCAAGCTGTTCAAACCGAATCATAACTCAAAAATTGGATCTGAAACCGATCTTGTGAATCCAGTCCGCTGGTTTAAATCGGTTGAGACCCAAGCTGTTGAAACTAGATGAAATTTATCTAATCCGGTTTTGAACAGTTTCAATATAACCTTGTTTTTCCCCTTGGATGTCGGTTTCTAATCCGATCAAGTTTGACCCGGTCCAGTTTTGACTGGCGTCTATTTGATTTTAATCGGTTTCTAAAGCCATCCCGTTGGAATCAAATAACAAATAACAGTTTATGCACCACTACCCCCAGTCCCCTCCCTCTCTCTCTCGTCTCATCACATCTTATGTTACATTGCATCATAAACTAAAAGGTGAAAATCATGTGTTTCGAACGTCAATCAAATCTTATTATCGATGTAACTTCAGTTATACTCCATTTCAATTAATTATCTTTGTAGGCAAATATAACCACAATATATAACAAAACATTACTTGTAGCAAATGGACAAACAAATATGGTAAATAACAAAACATTATTAGGGGCGGCCAATAGTAATCATGGGTCAAGCTAGGGTTTGGGCCCCCATTTTTTTAAATTTTTTTAATGTACGTATCAGGGCGTCACAAATCAAACGATTACAATGATAACACAAACCAAAGTTTACAAACCCTAATGATCGATATGAAAAATCCATATGATTCTGACCACAAAATACAAACCAAAAATAGGAATATATAGACCATCGACAATATGACCTACTAGACAACATATCACTCAAGACTCAGACTCATTAACATGATAAATCTTAAAGCACGAACAAGAAATAAAAAAAACAGAGCGAATCTGTTGAGATGGATGGATAATAATCCGATAAATACAAGGGTGGCTATCTGAATAATATTAATCCGGCGAAGATGATAAAGTGAAGTCATGCGTTGTAGATGAAGACACCAGATGATGATACATAGTTAAGGTAGACCCAATAGAAAAGAAGAAGATCTACTTATGGCTCTCTTCTTATATGTTAAACCAAAGCAAAATGAACCACCCAACAACCCATCTTAACAAATCACAAGCCTCCGCCATCCAGCCCAGTTATTTAGCCCATCAATCAAGCTCATCTAGTCATCCAACCCGATATGATTAAAAAAACACAAAAAAAACTCAAAAATAAATCCATGAAATTTGACGTTGAATTGAAATAATGCATATATTTTAACAAAAGGCTTAATCTATTTCACATGTTTGGGCCTTAAATAACTCAAATACATATACGACAAGTCAGAATCCAAGGAGGCGGGGATGCATAGGCATTCGTGTATTACGAATTTGACATTTATGAGACTTGATCTCTTCCATACAAGTAGGTGATAATATTTATGAGACAACTACAAAAAATGGCTAATGATGGCGAAGATTATGATTCACAAACATTAGTACTTTGGTTCCTCATTCATGATTCAGTGATTCGTCGATTAGTTTTGTCCAACAGACTGGGTTTTTTTTTTTAACGACAAATTGGATCACTCACGAGTAGAGGTGTACAAACCGGTTTTTGGGCCCAAACCGGTTCGGTTTGAAACCGGTCCGGTTTCAACCGCTTTGAACCCCAAACCGCTTCGGTTCCTAAACCGGTTTCAACGCTAGGATATTCAAACCTATCGAACCAGTCCGGGCCAGTTTGAAAACCGGTTCGGGCCCAAACCGATTCGGGTTTTATTTTTTTTTTAAATTTAAATTTTCCAAACGCCCAAAACAGTCCAAAGAAGAAACGCCCAAACAGATGCATCCGAACAGTGCTCATGCGCCCAAACAGTGTTATTGCGCCCACAGTGCTCATGCGTCCAAACAGTTCTCATGCGCCCACAGTTCTCATGCTCCCAAACAGTGCTCATGCACCTGAACACTTGACCAAATTTTAGAAGTTTTTTACACTTATCAAATTGTTCAAAACTTGTTCAATTGATCTAAAACATTATTTATTTTTATCAAAGATTACACATTTATATAAATTATTTATAAATATTAAAACATAAAACATAAAATATTAAATAAAAATATAATTATGATTTATGATACATGAAAAATTAAATATGATTATTTATTTTTATCAAAGATTACATATTTATATAAATTATTTATAAATATTAAAACATAAAACATAAAACATTAAATAAAAATATAATTATGATTTATGATACATGAAAAATTAAATATGATTATTTATTTTTATCAAAGATTACATAAAATGTAAAATAAAGATATTATTCAAAACATATAAACAATTCAAATGACGTAAACTTTATTCTTTGCCACCAGAACCCGAGGTATTACGAAGGAACTCATCATATGCCGCTTCATCATCGGTCATTTCGGGTGTCAATCCATCATCTACTTCGTCTTCATATATTTCAGTTTCATATTCTAATTCTCTTTCAAGTAAGCATTTGTCTTGTATTCTTTTAGCTGCATCCAAATAATCCTTCAAGCAAATAAACATTCGACTGCTTCGGGAGTGAGTCGGGTTCTTCGTATTGATATAATCCTGCCACTAACAAAAAAAGCAGATTCCGAAGCTACCGTGGAAGCTTGGACGGTTAGTAAATCTCGGGCCATGTTGGATAGGACTGGAAATTGATCTTCCTTACCTTTCCACCAAGCCAACAAGTCAAAATTTTTAAAATCTTATGGAGTCATGGCGGGTAAAAAGTTTGTTCCACTATACCTCCCGATTTCACTACTCGGAGTGTTACCACGTTGACGTTTATTGCATTCATCTCTTAAAGTATTATACAAAACAAACATTGGATCACTTGAACCTTCGTCATGTGCGCATGCCGTATAGACTCATGTATGTTTGATGTTTCACCATATTTTGCTAAATAAACATCAAACATTTGGCCTAAATGTGTGTTAAAATTATTTTTTGCACTTTGAGCATAATATGGGTTTTCTTCTTCTAAATCCAAATTAAAAGTAATTTTATCAAGTAAAGTTTCAACCCCCGGCGTATTTAAACAAGGGTTTAAGGCAGCGGCACATGTAATAACCGGAGGCATTTTTTTTAAATATTTTTAATTTTTTCTTTCATTTGTGGTATCATATCCGAAATAAGGTCTATCCCTACACGACAACTCATTTAATTTTGAAGTCATTAAGTAAATTTGGTGAAGTACTAATGGACTCGTTGGATAATAAACTCCAGAAAGACAAGTAGTTGCGGTTTTAAAAACATTAAGCATTTTGCTTATTTCTTCAATAATAGCCCAACCCGATGGATGGTAAGTCGAAGCCTTTCCATAACTCACCAAAGCATTATGAAAGGCTATTAAACTTTCTTTTTGGTCAATAGCCTTTTCAAACATGTTACAAGTCGAATTTCATAAAGTAGGTACGTCCTAATTCGGACCTAAACATTTGGAATTTACGTCTTTACAAAACTTGCGATACCTACTATATCTTTGGTTACTGCTAAAAATATCACTTAATATTCTTTTAAAACTACCTTTTACTGTTCTAATAGTTTTTAAACCGTCTTGAACGGCTAAGTTTATGATGTGCGCACACATCGACTATGAAAAAACACATCGTCATAAGATTGATACTTACTTTGCAACATTATGTCTTTAATTTCCCCTAACATATTATCCATCTTTTCATAAATCTCTCCCATCTTTGAACCTTCTGTTAGGAATCCGGGTGTAGATCGACACACAAACACAATCAAGCGGCGAGAGAAAATAATAATAAAGATGAACACACGAGATTTAACGTGGTTCGTCGATGTGACCTACGTCCACGGGCTGCAACCAGGATACTATTTTATTGCTTTCTGCCTCACTCGTGAGAATTACAAGTACAATGACACAATATAAATAGAGAAAATTAGGGTTTACAACTTAATCCTTAGAAAACCCTAATGGGCTAAAATTAAATGAAAACGGGCCAGGTCTTTAATTTAATTAATCTGCCACTGAGTTGTCTTTTAACCCGAGCCCAAGTCAAGACTCCACAAACCCAACAATCTCCCACTTGGAGGCTTGATCATCTTCAAACTGCCTTCCGATGTGAACACTTGTACCTCTTGTAATCTTCCTCGTCTTTCTGGTTGCAGCGGCCTTCTCATCAGTTAACCTGAAGGCCCGTTAAAGCTCCCCCGAGCTTCAACATATCAGTCACGGCTGTATCTGCCCCTGACCTGTTCTCCGTCCCTATCGGCTCCCACTGAAACAAACTGCCAGATCCTGGAACACCCTGAGAACAAACACTCTCCACATTCAGCAAGTAATTATCTGGAGATATTTAATTTGATGGAATATTAATTCTTTTAACCCATTGTTGTCTAGGAACTGTAACTGAAGCACAACTTATGCTCCCACTGCCACGAAATCCTTTAACTGGTTTTTCTGAACTCTTCCATGCACATTCATTCTGAATCTTTCTTGTGACTCTAGGTTTCTTACTTGCAAAGCAAACCTTCTTCTGCCCACGAGATTCTGTGAACTGGACTTTGGTATTTTTTGAACTGGAACATCACTTCCTTTAGATGGTAAACTGACCATATACAATGAACCCATTTTCTTTCCACGAGCAATGACAAGATTCCCTTTAACAACTTTCCACTGCTTATTCCCGAACTTAACCTCATGTCCCTGTTCATCCAACTGACCGACAGAAATCAACTGTTTCTTCAAATCAGGAATCACCCTGACATCTTTCAAAGTCCATGAACCAGCTGAAGTAACTAAATCCATGTCACCCATGCCCGTAACATCAAGAACATCATTGTTCGCCAGTCTTACCTTACCAAAATCGCCTTCTTTTAGATTCTGCAATGCTTCGCTGCTGTGGGTAGCATGAAACGAAGCTCCAGAATCCATGACCCAGGAATCCACACTGCTCTCCACGCTACAAATTAAAGCATCATCGTCTGAGGAGTCTGCTGCAGTGTTAACTTCTTTTTGATCATTCGGACACTGATTCCTGAAGTGTCCCACCTGTTTACAGTTCCAACAAGTCACATCATTTCGAGCCCTAGACTGACTCCTTTTCCTGTTCTTGCTCCCACTACCTCTGTTATTCTTTCTTCCTCTGCCAACATTCAATAGTTCACTTGATGTTTCACCTGAATTTCTTCGTCTGGTGTCTTCGCCCATAATAATATCCCGAACCCCATTTAAAGTGAACGTGCTGGTGGAACTAGTAATTGCTGTAACAGTACCAACCCAGCTATCAGGCAATGATGATAACAGTAGTAGAGCCTGAACCTCATCCTCGAATTTGATGCCAACTGACCCAAGTCTTGACAAAATCGAGTTCAAGTTGTTGATATGCACTAAAATTGAACTTCCCTCTTTCATCTTTGTATTAACCAGCTCTCGAATCAAGAAAACTTTATTTGCTGCCGAAGGCTTCTCATACATATTAGCTAACGCATCCATGATACCTTTTGCTGTAGTTTCCTTCAGAATGTTGAACGCAACATCCTTTGTCAGCGACAACCTAATAACCGCCTTGGCCTTTTTATCCAAAGTTTCCCATTCAGCTGGTTTCATATTTTCTGGTTTCTCACCCAAAACAGCATCCAAGTCTTTCTGAACAAGCAAATCCTCCATTTGCATTTTCCACCAACCAAAATCGTTTCCATTAAACTTCTCAATCTGAAGTTTCCCGCTCTCAGCCATTATCCCAGACCACAGATGCTTAACAGTCGAGTCGGAACTAAGTTTTGAAATGCTGCACACAATCAAACTACCCAGTAAGTTCGATAGGAAACCCTAATTTGACAAAACAGAATGGCGACAGCAGAGTGGCGGCGGCGGCAGAACAGCGGCGGTGGCAGAACGGCGGCGGCGGAACAGCGGTGGCGGCAGAACGGCGGCGGCGGATGCCGATTCTTGAAAACCTATATCGATACTTCTCTCACGATTCGTGTTTCTTGCGTGTGTAACGAGCCAAAGCTATGATACCACTTGTTAGGAATCCGGGTGTAGATCGACACACAAACACAATCAAGCGGCGAGAGAAAATAATAATAAAGATGAACACGCGAGATTTAACGTGGTTCGGTCGATGTGACCTACGTCCACGGGCTGTAACCAGGATACTATTTTATTGCTTTCTGCCTCACTCGTGAGGAATTACAAGTACAATGACACAATATAAATAGAGAAAATTAGGGTTTACAACTTAATCCTTAGAAAACCCTAATGGGCTAAAATTAAATGAAAACGGGCCAGGTCTTTAATTTAATTAATCTGCCACTGAGTTGTCTTTTAACCCGAGCCCAAGTCAAGACTCCACAAACCCAACACCTTCACCGTCACAAAACTTGATCATCAAGAAAATAGGTTTAGTAATAGATAATATATTTTCAACATCCTCCCAAAACTCATCATTTCTAATTGTTTCAACAACCGTTGAACCGGTGATTCTTGTGTTTTCATCACCTTGTTTGACCCAATCCCTCCAAGAATTTAAGGAAATGATTGTAGCAAGTGATTCTCTACAATCCATTAGTTTCAACAACCGTTGAACCGGTGATTCTTGTGTTTTCATCACCTTGTTTGACCCAATCCCTCCAAGAATTTAAGGAAATGATTGTAGCAAGTGATTCTCTACAATCTATTAGCCTTTTCAATAGAATATAATGAGATGCAAATCTTGTTTTCGCCACTTTTAATAACTCAAGCTTTGAATTATCTCTAAAAATTGACAACGCTTGAGTATGATTAAGAAAGTACTTCACAATCACTTTCCCTCTCCAATATGTGTTCATCAACCAATAAAATTCTTTTCCAAGATCTTTAAAGACCAGATTTAAGGTGTGAACACAGCAAGGAGACCAAAAAATGTGTTTGTGTACCTTTTCAATCTCCTTTCCGTCTGCCTTGCAATTTGCTGCATTATCAGTGACTACTTGTAGGACATTGCTTGGTCCTACAGTTTCAATAGCAGTAAGCAAGTAGTTAGCTATTGCTACCCCTGTTTTTTCCAAACTAGAAAAATCCTCAGCATACATAACATTGCTCCTCGGCTGTCACTGCAATAACATTAATTAATGGTTTATGCTTCATGTTATACCATCCATCAGAGACAATGGAAACACCTTGTGCATACCATGTGTCCTTGACAGGAGTCAAGTCTTTCTCAATGTCTCTAACACACTCGCCTAGCAATACGGTTCGTGCTTTTTTGCTAAACGGGGGTTGTAACCCGCTGGTGCTTTGTTGACTGCACTAATCATCTCCAAAAAGGGTGGATTACGTAATACATTGAATGGAATGCCATTCGCACATAATCCTCTCATAATCTTCAAATCTACTTGATTTCTCTCCATGACACCAAAACATTGTTCAATTGGCTTTTTAGAAGTAGAAGATGAAGATTTATGTTTTGAAGAACTAACAACTGAATTTTTAAAGACTGAGAAACACCTACCTTTTCCGCGTCCTTTACTTTCTTCAAGAGTCTTTCGTATTTCTCACGATCTTGAAGCAGAGCTGGACAACGTTTTATATAAGCTTTCTTCCCCGAAGGAGCACCAAAAAAGTGAACATGAATACGCGTACATGAGCTAGTAAACTGTTGTTTGCAATTCTTGCAAATCCAAACTTTTGAACCCACTGCATTTTTGCTATTCCCAGCGCTTACAAAGTCCACTTCTTGCATCAATGGTTTATCATCCTTCGGTTTGCTGTGAACAGAAGCTTCTTGGGCCAAATCTGTCCCTGTTCTTTCTGTTCCAGCACTTATAAACTCATTTTCTTCAACTTCATTGTCACTTACAACAATATGCTCTCCAGAATCTTGAGTTTCTGGTCTCGAGCTCGAGCCTCTCTTACCAAAAGCCATGGTTAACAACTCACTGTTTTGGTTAGGAACTTGTAATCTATTGAAGAATTTTGTTTATGGTAGAAGGTTTTGTAAGATTATATTTATACTATAAAGTAGCTATTCATGTTTAAGTGTGAAAATGAGTGGGAAAATGAGTGTTAACATTCATAATTTCATGTGAAAAGAACTGTTAACATTCAGATAGCAAAGCAAACATTCAATTCATTCAAAAATGACTGTTTAACATTCAATTCATTCAAAAATCAGTGGGAAAATGACTGTTGGGATCTGGAATGCGTACCATAGGCAACCCGAAACACGTACCATAGGCCATCCAATCACCGAATTATACAATCGGGTTCGCGAATTCGATTAATATAGTTCGAAAATTATTTCAATCGGGAACGCTCAACTTAATCGATCTGGATCGCGTACCAACTACGAATGGTACGATTTTGTACACGCGATTCGCAGGGGGTTGAGCGAATCCTGTGACTATGGGGCGGACAATGATGATAGGCAAACATTCGAGACATAGTGGTATCAATATACATTAGGTGACAGAAAGACACATGATGAACAATATATACACAAAAATCATCATTAGAAACATGGAGATAATAAAAATAATAGTTTACGCCAGCTTGAGCAAGTATATTCACTACCGACTTTTTTATATAATCTTACTTTTTCGCAGTGACTTCCTGATGTACTTCAATCTGATGAAGCTTTATCATGGCATGGTTAAAAACATATAATGCCTTGAAACTTAGTACACAGCTATAATTCTTTTTCTTTGGTTATGTATTTTCAAGGTCATAGAGTTTATTCTTTGCATCTAGAAATTCTGATCCATTTGTAATAATAAATGACACCTATACTAGGGTCCTGAGGTGATGCATAGCATCACTAGTGTTCTGTTTAAAAAGTGGTACAAAAATAAATAAACAAAGATCTTCGAATAAACTAACTTTATCAATTTTAATTGTATGACAACCCCTTTAGCAGCAGTTCATTCTAAAGATATGAACATCAAATTCTGTTCATGGTATGCGACTATGCATATCTCTATAGATTTCCTCACTTGCACCAGCTACCCAGACTGCTGCTCATCATTTTTTCCTTCTAACAAAGATCTTTTTGGTTTTAAGTATTCAGTATTGTCTCAAATAAGCATATGAACATATCCAAAAGGAACTAGAACACAGTAAAGTGCTTCGCATTTGATTAGGGGTATTATCACTGTATTGACATTCTCACTTCCTAGTATGTAAACGAGAACCTGTTTTAACTGCTAGTTAACCAAAATTATATAGCAGAAGCAACATAATGTAACATAGTGCCCTCAACAGTATTGCAGAGAATCCAACCTTCCATTAGGCATTATATTAAAAAGTTGTCACTATGTCAGACTATGCAGCATTAGTTTTGTACAGTTCAGATGTCACTTTAAAGTTAAAGGACTCAGTATTCAAGCTTTGATGTGCCTTAGACCTTAAAAAAAAAGAATTTCAATTCAGCTCTACAAGGTCGCAACTCTGTTACCTGCTTTTGTTACATCAACAAAGTTAATTCAAAGTCTTTAGCATTTCAGAACCTTTGGCATTTATAGATGCACCTCTAACACCAGATGTGCTAGTCTTTACCTTATGCCATATGCATGTCAATGGGGCCAGGAGGATTTCTCGATGATCTGATCTGACCTGACCTGAACCATGATCCAGCTAAACAGATTTGGATCTGACCGATTAACTAATGGATGTTGATCCAACCAATTTAATATTATTAGTAACTTGATATCATTTCCCCACTCCCCACAAACACACACATTAAAACTTGCCATGTAAGTAGATATAGAAGTTATTAAAGCAGAAACCATTTTCTAAGAAATATGTAATTAGATTTTTGTAGAATATGATATCTTGAACTGGCTATATTGGAGTTAAGAAAAAGACCCAAAAGGTTATGTTGGTCAACTGATGGAAGACTTTTTTAACCCAATAACTTCATAATTTTGTGATAGTGATGTGTGTACATATGTTTGTATGTGTTCTAATTACCGTGATTTAACAAATAAAAACCAAACAACCAATTACCTACAAAATCAAATTTCTAAAACATAACTAGATATTGGATGAAGGCTACAGCTATAATAATATAAACAACTCATCAAATACACCAAACAAAAAAAAAAACATACATCTACCTATGCAAGCCACTGCTATGGTCATTGTTTCCTTGAACCAAGTCTATATTCCATACAAATATGAAATAATTAAAGAGCATATACTGTGCGTCCTAACATTGCCTCATTTACAACGGATTCTACTCATGGAAACAAGATAACAGTATATTAGACTACTTATTCTGTGGATGCCCGAGGCTTTCATCGAACAGGTAACATACATATTAGGTTAAGGGGATTTCACACAGAAACAACAATTTCTTTGATATTACCTTGTTAGTTATGGAGAGAAAACCCAAAAAGACTGGAAGAAATGTTGCTGCTGCTTGTTCTCTTTGTGGATTTCATACCAAACTCAGCTATGGAGGTTAATTGTAAGCAAGAGTGCCAGTCACACTAGGAAGGCCACGAGTCTAGAAATAGGAATAATGTTTTTACTTTTCAGGTATATCACTTTGACAGAGTGTACACGTTGGCCCCTAATTGTCAGTTTAAGGCCCAGAAGATCCCCTGTCTTTTGGTTAGTTATAATTTAAAAAAAAAATGCATTACAACATGCTTGTTCTATTCTTGATCAAAGATTTCTCTACGGAAAAGACAAATATTAGTTAGAAGCCAATGCCCAAAATCCTAGGGGCAAAAAGAACCATAACTGATAGGTTGCGGTTATTGGTTCCCAAAAAATGGTTTGGTTTTTTGTTCCGGATAACCACAAATTTTGTATGAGGTAGAAATGATTTGAGCCAAACTTAATTTTTATTGATGCCCTTATGACTAGAATTGAGCTAAATTAAAATTTATTTGTAATGTAAATGGAAGCCACTGTGATTTTCAGTTTCTTAATAAAAATTTAGATGATATAGCCATTCATCCTTCAAAATCTGGTTTAAAAAACAAAAGTGGGTCTTCGGAAATCTAAACTTAGTAGCAGAGCGTTTAAAATCTAAAACTTTAGAAGGTTTTATTATATTTTGGCTAAGGATGGTAACGGGACAAGTTTGGGACGGATATGGGCAATCCCCGTCCATACGCAACTGCGAAACCATGTCCCATAGCCGTCGAGTACCCAATTACTTATTACCTATAGGGTATCGGGTATACCCGTTTAAAATCATAGGTAGTTCAAGGTTATAGAATGTAAACTTTGCTTTAAAAACATAAATCAAGATCAAATCATTCATTAAGGAATCAAAGCCCACTGCCATATAACAGCAAGCTCTAAACTGTGAAACAATTCCTTCTCATCAAACTAATCATTAGCTTTATTTTTGGGAAAAGCAAATCTATCAATGTAAAAAGTAAAAGCTATTTATCAAGAATGAATGAATGATTGAAATGAACTCTTTTTTATCAACAAAGATACTATTTATCAAGAATGATTGAAATGAACTCTTTTTTATTAACAAAGATGCTTCTTTAAAAATGAAGATGTAACACGCAAATTCAACCTTTTAATTATACAGATTAGTTAATGCAAAATTCTGGTATATCATCTTGTTGATTAACTACAAATACAAGAACATTTAGAAGGACATGATAGAAATACTTTTAAACCGCAAGGTGTTATTTTCAAACATGAATACAAACTTTCTCCAATTGACATAAAGAAACACAACCGTAAGTCCGTAAGCAAGGCACGTAATACGAATCAAATTATGTAACGGAGCAAAATAAGAAGGGTTTTCTATGCAAATTGAATTATATAGTGAACTAGGGAAGAGTAAAACTAGGGTTGCGTTAGGGCACGAGAGAGAAGCTAGAAGTAGGATTGTGAATTAGTGATTCAGACTTAAGAGAATAGTACAAAATTACAAATAAATTAAAAGCAAGAACCCCATATTGATACAAAATTTAAGAACTTACAGGTCAATACTGGTGATGAAATGCTGACTTCTAAGTCCTTAGCTAAATGACGAATATGATGAGTGCTTTGTTTCTCAATCCCTGGTCTCCAACCCTCAACACCTTAAAGAGTCGCAAGCCTTGTAACTCTATGTGAGGACTGAGAGGCAATTCAATCAAGCAATTATTAAATCTTGATTCTGAAAAAAAAAATCAGGAACTTGAAAATACTATTGGCCAGCAGAAGTGCATAATAAGATAACAACATGCATTATTTTCACAGTAAGATATATAGTTACGTGTGTTTTGAGTGATCGAATCGAATATTATTTAATGGCATACTCATATTAGATCCTAATGATTTCTTTAAATTAAGTCTCATTTCTGCTGTTCTACCTAAATGTCTACCCCATTACTGGTCCAAATATTAGATTTTTCATCAAGTTTGGGTATTTCTGCAATCCCTATGTAAGAAGATGGGTTGAAAGCCCTCAGTTGTGTTGGGGTACCCGGTGGCGGAACCAGAAATTATTTCCTAGGAGGTCACTATTTTTTAATGATTAGATTTCTAACAAAAGAACATTAAACTTTTAGGGTCGCCCAATCGGATCGGGTCGGGTCGGAATAGATTGAACCAATTTTCAAGTCATTACTACCCTAAATATGATCAAGTTTCAACAAAACCACTAGAATTAATAACAAAAAATAACGACTATAATCACTATAGTTTCTACCAAAATCACTAATAACAATCAAGGACTAAACAAATTAAAGCAAATATGTTAGAATCACATCTTTTAGACGTAGCGATATGTGATGACGAAAAACCTTTTGAAACTTGAAACAAATAAAGGCATATATGATGCATCTTATAATCATTATTACACCCATCATATCTAAGTATCTAACCCTAATCACATCAAGTCATAATAAAGAAAACAACATTTACATAAGAATCAAAACGAATAACATGTAAAGTGGTAGAATGTAACATTATCATAAGTAATGCTAAGCAAAATCAATGAAAATGATGCTCAAAACCAATGAAAGATGGTAGAACGTAACATTTTCAAGTTCTTTTCCAATAAGAAACACCTAAAGATCAACTAAGATTCAAAACCAATATCAACATAGAAAAGCATAGAACAACAACTCCCATTTAGAATCACAGCAAAGTTTTGATCAAAATTTTCAAGGAAAAAAAGACCCCAAAAACAACTATTTGACTTTTAATAAACCACTTTTCACAAAAGCATACACATTTCATGAATTTTGATAAGCTAATAAACATAAAAGGGCTTGAACAAAATCTAGGTACCAAAATCTCTAAAACAAATTAGTTAACAAGAAAGAAAACAACCAATTTGTAGAATCAAAATCTAGGGCTTGAATCTTTTCATCTAAACAAAATGTAGGAAGTAAACAAAGAAACAAATTAACTCAAGAATCAAGAAAGTTAGATAACTAACCTTGAATGGTTGCCAGAGCTCGGAGGGTCGAGGGATGGTCGCTGGCTAGTGGATCGATGGAGGCTGCATTCTGAAGGATTGGAGGGTGTAGACTGCAGTGATGGGGGGCTTTGGTTTCAGTCAAACAGAAAGGTGCATCGATGGGGGGGAGGGATTTTGGTTAGGGTTAGAATGTATTAAAAATAAGGGTATAAAGGTAATGTTAAAAATCTAGGAGTGTTAAAAAACACTTTGCAGGACTCGAACTGATGACCTTAAAAAGATGCATGCACAAAGAACGAAACCATGAACCAAAGCCAAATTATTGTTATATTTAGAAGTTAATAATATTATGGGTTCACCACCAGAAAAACTATAGGTTCACTTAAAATTACGGTATATTTTAAAATTACTTAAAATTATCATTTTTATTAGTTTTTCAAGATTGTATATTTTAACAGGACACTTGATGAAAGTTATTTCTTTACCAAATAACTTACTTAAAATTATTATTTTTATTAACAAAACGTTGGTGTAGCTAGTTGTATCAAAGAGTCATAGTCTTCTATTGTTTTAAAATAAACATCAACACCAAGATTTATTGTCCATTTTTTATTGAAGTCTCTTTCCTTTAATCTGTCTAACTTACCATCTAAAAACATACATCATACAAACACACATTAGCAACTAAGCTAAGTGAGAAGTGCATATTTTTGAGTTTAGGATAACAATTAAGAGTAGAAGGCTAGAAAAGACAATGTCTCGACGATAATTTATCTATTCTATTTGAAGACTCAAACAATTCCACAAAATCATTACTTTACTTCTATACTAAAGTGCTTAACCACAATCTTTGCTTTGGGGACACTCATTGTGTTCACCTTTCGACTACATATCATTCATTTTTAAAAGACTAGGTGTGTGATTTTCGGTGGACATAGAACTTTTTGTCTGTGGAGGCTAAAATGTCAGGTCAAACCACATGTAAGTAAGGGGGTATCAAAGGGTCTAACCTCGTTATCATGGCCATTTGCAAAGAGTGAACCATAACTCACAAGATCATCAACGTGGTACAAATTCACATCTACTTAACATTGTTAGACACTTGACTTATATGTGCAGTATTCAACTGCATCATGAACTATTGAAATTATATCATTAAAACCTGTAGCTCCTTATGTAACATCAAAATCCGCATATCTTATGTTCCAACAATTTTCTTACTTTGTTTAAAACAAATGTAGCTCCTGTGTTCCAAAAATGTAACATTAAAATCTACAGCTCCTGTTAGCCTATGGTAGGTATTCTATACACTAAAACTAAAACCCTCAATTCTTGCATGTAGATACACAACAAATGTCGTCTTTTCATATGTGGATGAACCCAATTAAAGACGAAACAAGCGTATGGATCTCATTATAACACTAACAGTTTGAAAAAGAAAACCCAAACACATGTGACATAGTGATAAAACAGCAACTGTTAACAACATATAATCCGCATATGGTTCACACAGATTCTCAAAAACTGAAAACAAAAACCTGAACGCATATCATGTATTACAAAAAATAGAGATCAGTGAAATACCTTGGGGAAATTGACAAATCAGGGATGTTAATTGGTGAACAATAATTTCAAAAGGCTTGAAGCTGCTCGTAATCTCAAACAGAAGGCCAAGGGTCGCTGAAGGGTGTGAGTTGAAGGGTTTAAGCTTGAAGACGATTGAAAGGGTATTGGGGTTTAGGGCCACACTCCAGCAGCGATCACATACGCAGTGGCTAAACGAGCTGTTGCAATTTGCAAGTCTTGGTTTTTCCTTTCGATATGGTGGAAATAGCTGTTTGAGCGTCTGACCTCTGAAATCGATTTTTTGGGAAGTGAAGCAAAACGTTGGAAACTTGTATATTAGGCAAGTGGTGAGACCCAAGCTGTTCAAACCGAATCATAACTCAAAAATTGGATCTGAAACCGATCTTGTGAATCCAGTCCGCTGGTTTAAATCGGTTGAGACCCAAGCTGTTGAAACTAGATGAAATTTATCTAATCCGGTTTTGAACAGTTTCAATATAACCTTGTTTTTCCCCTTGGATGTCGGTTTCTAATCCGATCAAGTTTGACCCGGTCCAGTTTTGACTGGCGTCTATTTGATTTTAATCGGTTTCTAAAGCCATCCCGTTGGAATCAAATAACAAATAACAGTTTATGCACCACTACCCCCAGTCCCCTCCCTCTCTCTCTCGTCTCATCACATCTTATGTTACATTGCATCATAAACTAAAAAGGTGAAAATCATGTGTTTCGAACGTCAATCAAATCTTATTATCGATGTAACTTCAGTTATACTCCATTTCAATTAATTATCTTTGTAGGCAAATATAACCACAATATATAACAAAACATTACTTGTAGCAAATGGACAAACAAATATGGTAAATAACAAAACATTATTAGGGGCGGCCCAATAGTAATCATGGGTCAAGCTAGGGTTTGGGCCCCCATTTTTTTAAATTTTTTTAATGTACGTATCAGGGCGTCACAAAATCAAACGATTACAATGATAACACAAACCAAAGTTTACAAACCCTAATGATCGATATGAAAAATCCATATGATTCTGACCACAAAATACAAACCAAAAATAGGAATATATAGACCATCGACAATATGACCTACTAGACAACATATCACTCAAGACTCAGACTCATTAACATGATAAATCTTAAAGCACGAACAAGAAATAAAAAAAACAGAGCGAATCTGTTGAGATGGATGGATAATAATCCGATAAATACAAGGGTGGCTATCTGAATAATATTAATCCGGCGAAGATGATAAAGTGAAGTCATGCGTTGTAGATGAAGACACCAGATGATGATACATAGTTAAGGTAGACCCAATAGAAAAGAAGAAGATCTACTTATGGCTCTCTTCTTATATGTTAAACCAAAGCAAAATGAACCACCCAACAACCCATCTTAACAAATCACAAGCCTCCGCCATCCAGCCCAGTTATTTAGCCCATCAATCAAGCTCATCTAGTCATCCAACCCGATATGATTAAAAAAACACAAAAATAAACTCAAAATAAATCCATGAAATTTGACGTTGAATTGAAATAATGCATATATTTTAACAAAAGGCTTAATCTATTTCACATGTTTGGGCCTTAAATAACTCAAATACATATACGACAAGTCAGAATCCAAGGAGGCGGGGATGCATAGGCATTCGTGTATTACGAATTTGACATTTATGAGACTTGATCTCTTCCATACAAGTAGGTGATAATATTTATGAGACAACTACAAAAAATGGCTAATGATGGCGAAGATTATGATTCACAAACATTAGTACTTTGGTTCCTCATTCATGATTCAGTGATTCGTCGATTAGTTTTGTCCAACAGACTGGGTTTTTTTTTTTTTAACGACAAATTGGATCACTCACGAGTAGAGGTGTACAAACCGGTTTTTGGGCCCAAACCGGTTCGGTTTGAAACCGGTCCGGTTTCAACCGCTTTGAACCCCAAACCGCTTCGGTTCCTAAACCGGCTTCAGCGCTAGGATATTCAAACCTATCGAACCAGTCCGGGCCAGTTTGAAAACTGGTTCGGGCCCAAACCGATTCGGGTTTTTATTTTTTTTTTAAATTTAAATTTTCCAAACGCCCAAAACAATCCAAAGAAGAAACGCCCAAACAGATGCATCCGAACAGTGCTCATGCGCCCAAACAGTGTTATTGCGCCCACAGTGCTCATGCGTCCAAACAGTTCTCATGCGCCCACAGTTCTCATGCTCCCAAACAGTGCTCATGCACCTGAACACTTGACCAAATTTTAGAAGTTTTTTACACTTATCAAATTGTTCAAAACTTGTTCAATTGATCTAAAACATTATTTATTTTTATCAAAGATTACACATTTATATAAATTATTTATAAATATTAAAACATAAAACATAAAATATTAAATAAAAATATAATTATGATTTATGATACATGAAAAATTAAATATGATTATTTATTTTTATCAAAGATTACATATTTATATAAATTATTTATAAATATTAGAACATAAAACATAAAACATTAAATAAAAATATAATTATGATTTATGATACATGAAAAATTAAATATGATTATTTATTTTTATCAAAGATTACATAAAATGTAAAATAAAGATATTATTCAAAACATATAAACAATTCAAATGACGTAAACTTTATTCTTTGCCACCAGAACCCGAGGTATTACGAAGGAACTCATCATATGCCGCTTCATCATCGGTCATTCCGGGTGTCAATCCATCATCTACTTCGTCTTCATATATTTCAGTTTCATATTCTAATTCTCTTTCAAGTGAGCATTTGTCTTGTATTCTTTTAGCTGCATCCAAATAATCCTTCAAGCAAATAAACATTCGACTGCTTCGGGAGTGAGTCGGGTTCTTCGTATTGATATAATCCTGCCACTAACAAAAAAAGCAGATTCCGAAGCTACCGTGGAAGCTTGGACGGTTAGTAAATCTAGGGTCATGGTGGATAGGACTGGAAATTGATCTTCCTTACCTTTCCACCAAGCCAACAAGTCAAAATTTTTAAAATCTTATGGAGTCATGGCGGGTAAAAAGTTTGTTCCACTATACCTCCCGATTTCACTACTCGAAGTGTTACCACGTTGACGTTTATTGCATTCATCTCTTAAAGTATTATACAAAACAAACATTGGATCACTTGAACCTTCGTCATGTGCGCATGCCGCATAGACTCATGTATGTTTGATGTTTCACCATATTTTGCTAAATAAACATCAAACATTTGGCCTAAATGTGTGTTAAAATTATTTTTTGCACTTTGAGCATAATATGGGTTTTCTTCTTCTAAATCCAAATTAAAAGTAATTTTATCAAGTAAAGTTTCAACCCCCGGCGTATTTAAACAAGGGTTTAAGGTAGCGGCACATGTAATAACCGGAGGCATTTTTTTAAATATTTTTTAATTTTTTCTTTCATTTGTGGTATCATATCCGAAATAAGGTCTATCCCTACACGACAACTCATTTAATTTTGAAGTCATTAAGTAAATTTGGTGAAGTACTAATGGACTCGTTGGATAATAAACTCCAGAAAGACAAGTAGTTGCGGTTTTAAAAACATTAAGCATTTTGGTTATTTCTTCAATAATAGCCCAACCCGATGGATGGTAAGTCGAAGCCTTTCCATAACTCACCAAAGCATTATGAAAGGCTATTAAACTTTCTTTTTGGTCAATAGCCTTTTCAAACATGTTACAAGTCGAATTTCATAAAGTAGGTACGTCCTAATTCGGACCTAAACATTTGGAATTTACGTCTTTACAAAACTTGCGATACCTGCTATATCTTTGGTTACTGCTAAAAATATCACTTAATATTCTTTTAAAACTATCTTTTACTGTTCTAATAGTTTTTAAACCGTCTTGAACGGCTAAGTTTATGATGTGCGCAACACATCGACTATGAAAAAACACATCGTCATAAATTGGTTTATATTTTAATTTTAGATGTTCTATCGCAAGCGTATTATTTGACGCGTTATCAAAAGATATAGAAAATATTTTGTTTTCTAATTTATACGTTTTAATAACTTTATCAATAAGATAAAAAATGTTTTGCCCAGTGTGAGGATAATCAAACAATTCAAACGCAATCGTACGTTTCATCATTTAACACGAACCGGGTTCAACCCAATGGGCGGTGACACAAATGTACGAGTCCGGTGAACCGTGCGGAGTCGACCAAACGTCACTAGTTAAGTTAACACCGGTTTGTAAATTTTCAAAATAAGATATTAATTCATTTTTAGCTTTTTTCCACATTTTTAAGCAATCTCTTCTAAATGTAGCACGACTTACATGTGTGTATCGCGGTTGGAGAGTTCGTTGAATTAGTCGGGTCAAACGTTCATTGTCGAAATGTTTGAATAGCAAACTTTCTTGAATTACAAAATGCGTCATTTGCTCACGAACCGCATCAACGTCATAAGCCCAAACATTCCCTTCGCTTGTCATCGAAGCTTGACCTTGAGACGGTTCACCTTTCAAAGCCTTACAATATTTATTCGCAATGTGGTTTTTCAAAGTTGTATTTGCATCTTTTTTGAAGAACTTATGACAATAGTTGCAACGAGCTTTGTTTGGACCACTAGCCGTTTGACATAAATTGTAATTGCACCATATTTCGGGGTTTCTATTCGTAGGAAGGATTGCTACCACCACGTTGCTTGAAGACGCATCACAACCAACGGATGATTGAGCACTTGATGAAGCTATTTTGAAATGAACGAGAATATTGAGAGTTTTTTTTAATTGAACAAAAGTATTAAGTGTATTTGAGAATAGAGAGCGTTTTTTTAGAGTAGAGAGTGTTTTAACTTGTTGTGGTTTAACCAAAACATTCAATACATGTTTATACTAGCTTAATGGGAGTATAATGGTAAAAAAAACACAAAAAAGGTCATAAACGGCTATATAACGTCTATATAGCCGTTTTATAACGGCTACTTTTTAAAAACCGGTTTGAAAACCGGTTTGATGAACCGGTTTGGGGACCGGTTTGGGACCGGTTTGGGGACCGGTTTGGGGACCGGTTTGGGACCGGTTTGGGGACCGGTTTGGGGACCGGTTTGGGACCGGTTTGGGAACCGGTTTGGGACCGATTTGGGAACCGGTTTGGGACCAGTTTGGGAACCGATTTGAAAACCGGACTGGTTTGAAACCGGTTTCAACACATGAAACCTCAAACCTATTGAGGAACCGGCGGTTCAGACCGGGTCGAGACCGGTTTGAGCCAAATCGGTTTGGGCCAGAAACCGGTTCCGGTTTTTTTTGCTCAAACCAGTTCCCGAACCGGTTTTTTTGCCCACCTCTACTCACGAGTCATTGAGCCACTTAATCATAATACCCATCAGTCTTAAACATGATACCACCTATTAGGGTAAGAAAGAAGTGGAGAAGAAGAGATTAACGATCCAAGATAACCAACTACTTAGTTGTTACCTCCTTTTATTAAGTTTGTTAATTCCGTTACATTCAATTATAACGAGTACAACAAGAGTCTCCTAACTCTCAAACTATTACAATTTCCCTCCTCAATGTATAACTATCTATTACAGCCTAACAATACCCCCTCTTTTTGAAACGTTTTTTACCTCAAATATGGAAATAAGGAAAACACACCTTGTACTCGTCAACAAATTCCCAAGACGTGTCTTGTAACATTTGACCCATTTTCAAATTGTAGACCTAAACCCGAACCCGTTTACGTTAATTCTGGAAATCAAAATCATATTTAGTCATTTTATTTATTTTAGACTTTCAAATCTATGACATTTATTCAACTTAAATTTTATAATTTATAAAATGAATTTTTATAAACTTATAAGGTTTAATAAATACTGATGAGATTTTAATCATTTAATTAAAGTATATAATTCAATTTCAAAGTTTTACAAAGAATTATAAAATTTGTAAAGTTTATTGTTAATTATGAGTTTTAATTATTAAATTAAAATAAATAATTAAATTATAAAATTTTTATAATATTTAAAAGGTTTATAAGGATTTTATAAAATAAAATTGTTTTATAAAGTCAAATCTGGTTTTATAAGGTTTATAACCGATCGTTTGCCTTCATGATCTAGTTTCGAACCTGTGACCGGTTAGAAATCGAATTCAAACATTGTCTTCGTATGTTCAATTAGAAACCAAAAACCCTTTTCAAATCTTGATCTGTTTCAACTCAGATTCAATCAAATTAAACCAATCGTATGACCAGAAATGCTTATCAGTCAATTCAAATTCAAATGATTGATTAATTACAATTGAAACCGAATGAAAGTCATCAAACCAAATCAAAACAAACGAATCAATTCCATTATTTCAATTGATTTGACAGCTCAATGGATCTATTTAACAAAGGGTAAACATTCCTTACAGTTCATTTACATTTTTTGTAATCTCAATTTCAGTCAAAACACACACACGCAAGCATGTAATCATCATCTTCGTTCGTTCTCGTCACGATTGTTCTCGATCTTGCTTTCTATCAAATCAATACCAATCTAGGTAATTAGGTACACACACACTCGGTTTAACATAAAGGTTAAAAGCCCAAATGTTAATTTGATTATCATACACAAATTGATGTTCAATTGGATTGAAATCGAATTCTAGGATTCTTGTAGTTTGGGGATTTTATTAATTAAGGTTTTTGTATTTTAATAAGTCGGTTTAAGACAGATCAGGGCTTGTAGCCCACTGGTAACACATAACTCTTACAACCTTGAGGTTTCGGGTTCGAACCGGGCTTCCCGTAGTTTTTTGGTGTTTATTCAAGCATTTTAAAATTCAAAAAAAAATTATTATTATATTATTTAATTAATATTAAAATTAAATTGTTAACTAAATCAAATTCAGAAATTTAAAATTAATTTTTAAAAATTCTAAAAGTTATGATTTTATATTTTGTTCTTTTTTAAAGAATATAAATGATATAAAATTATCATAAAATATCATTTATAAGTTTTAAGTTCTATAAAAATTATTTTAAATCAAATATAAATTATTTCAAATTATTTTAAACTAATATTCTTTTAAAACATCTAAATAATTAATTAATTATTTATTTAATTATTTCTTTGATCAAGTTATTCTATAACTAATTATTAAATTAATTATTTTATTTTCACACTTTAGTATTCAAAATCTATTATTATAAATTAAATATTAAATAATACTAATTCAATAATTATTTACTATCATTTCCACTCTTGATCATTTAATTAAGTTATTCTAGTTTTATTTAATCATGATATATAATTAGTTTTATTATTTTAAAGCTCAAATCCCAAATTAAAACCCTTGTCTTCCAAGTCATTAGTCATTATACTGTTTTTAATCTAAGACACCCTTCCTTAGGTTAAAACCGTACGGAAACCGTTGGTGCATAATCTAGCATAATACCATTCAAATTATATTCAAATATCAAAGTGAGTATTCATTGCTCATTTTTATTTGTTTAGTATTTGAGAAAATCATGTAACACTTATACAATCAATTTTTATTCATCGTTATTTTATTCAAAAATTTAATTCTATATATGCTATGTTATTACTTGTAATTATGTGTGCATAGTTAGATAAACTAAGATGATAACACAATCATTAATTCATGCAACCATAATAACAATAATATATCTATTGGTTCGATAAATCCACTCCATTTGTTTATTCACGTGGTGATTAAAACCGGATTCATACATTCTATAAGGCTTCGTCTGTGTATCGGGTCAATTCAGTCATTAGGTTTGATTTTTTTGGTTTGCCTTTTATGTTACACTATTACATTATAAGTCTTGACATTTTCATGTGAATTGAATTGCTTTCAATCAATTTTAATCAATCTATATATGTATGCAAACCTATGTTTACTCACCGGCTAATTCGTTAGTTGAATCGTTACTTTTTCACATGATTTCATGAATACAAATTAGTAGAATTCTATATGCATATTTAGGGCTTGGACTTAGTCATAATTAAAGACAATTTCATTATGTTCACCTGAATTTCTATTTAATTGTAATGTATTATTTGATGGGAAAGGTTCAAATACATTTTTTTCTAAAACTAAAAAGTGTAAGAATTAATCTCAACCATCCATCTTCTTAATCAATGGTTGAGATTAAATTGTAAAGAAAAGTTTGTTAGAGTCGTATTTTAGTAATAGCCACTTTTGTTGATATTTTGCAAGTTCCCCTATTTTTTAAAAAAATATTCATAACTTTTATGTACGATATTATTTTTATATATAAATTACACCATATAAACGACTGTTTTTTATGTTTAAAACGAGTACGATATTATTATATAAAAAGATAAAAAAAAATTACGTTATTAAGCTCATATCTCGTCATTGTGTCTTTAGTGCAGTTAATTGTGTATTTTTGTTAGTTATTGTGTTTTTCTAAGTACTATTGTTTTTTTTTTTCTAAAATGCTAAATAGTAAAAGATATAATGATAGAATAATATTATTATTTATCTCTAATATTTAAAACACAATAACAATTTAACAACTAATTAATTTAATAAATTAAAAATTATGACAAAATAACACAATGTTCATTATGTCTTTTGATCGTTATTGTGTTATCTTATACACTACTAGTTTTGAAAAAAAAATTATGAAATAACATTATTGTGTACTTTTAATGGTAAAACACAATAATAGATAATAAGTTTATATAATCTATTAAAAAATAATAAGAAAAATAACACATTGTGGTATTTTCAACACCATATGTTTTGAAAAATACATTAGTGAAAGTATGTCATTATGTACTTTTAATTATAAAACACAACGATAGATAATAAGTTTATAATCTATAAAACTAATGTCAAAAATAACATAAAATGATCTAAAACGTAAAATAAAATGATTAATAAACATAACAAATGATGTAAAATATATGACACAATGAATGTATAAGACATAATGAGCTTACGTATTTAACACAATAACCAAAATATCATTCTCTTTGAAACAACAGAAGGACACGTGTCAAGCTCACAATCCTTCTTAGGATATTTAGATTAAACATCCTTTTTAGTATAACCCTACTCTTATTTGATTAGTATTATTCAATTAAAATGACAATTAATATTATTTCAACATAATTACTACTATGTGCTATAAGCAATCAATTCATATTCGTTCGCCCTGATGATTTCGCCATCGATCGGGGTGTTACACGTCTGTGATAGGCAAATCGGACCAATGAACCAAAACCTAAGCTACCAAATGAGGACCACGCCGAGTAATATGACGGTCCAAAATAACGCAAGGCTGGAGGAGAAAACGTGGGCCACCCGTCGGCAGGGGCAACATGGAATGTGGGATGTATCAAAGCATCATTAGGAAGATCCAAATGAGAAGTCGAATACCTAAACTTCTCGAGAATTAGAAATGGTCCATAAAAGTGAGCAGCTAATTTCGAATGTAGGAGTAGTTTGAGAGAATTTTGAACTGTGGGTTGCAACTTGACATAAACCCAATCTCCCACAGAGAAAGATCGTTTAGACCAGTAAGCGTCAACATGTTGTTTCATCCGGTTACGAGCTATGAACAAATCCTTCTTAAATAATTGACTCATAGACTCACGATAGCGATGTAATTCTTCGACTGTCGCCAATGAAGTATCATTAGTGATGTAGGAATGTGTATATTTCTTTTTTAAACGCATGTAGTCCACACACATTCTACAAAAAACCATCTATCTTTTTTACCTAATACCACAGGAGCAGCAAAAGCACTAGTGTTGTTCCTAACAAAACCTGAATTCAAAAGTTCTTATGTCATTTTCTTGATTCTAGGCACCCTAGTACCTATAAGATTTCAATTTGAGATTAACCGTTTCATCTTTCAGCCTTATTTGAGGATCACAAGGTCTAGATGGAGGTAAGCCTGTGGGAACATCAAAAATATCTTAGAACTCAGATAGAATCTACGAGATTTGTGTATCTTGCAAAGAAGTTGCAACCGTGGGTTTATGCTGAGAATCATCACCCATGTGTAAGTTGAATAAATGAGCTTAACCATATGAGAGTTAGGTTGTAAAAGTTTGGACATCTTTTTCGTGCTACAAAGATTAACCCCTTGAGTAAAGATTACTTTGAGGATAAAAGGCTGATCATTGACTGAGAATTGCATTGTTAATGACTTTAAATTCCATATAATATCATTCATTATGTTGCAACCATTGAATACCCGACACAATATCATAGTTGCTAAGAGGAATGACCAACATATCAGCCTTAAACCTTCGACCTTACATAGACCATTGGAAATCTTTACAAACTTACACATAAGATAACTAATCCTATCAGCAATAATTACTAGGACATCATTTATAGGCTGAACTAGATACTTTAGCTTATAAGCCAGTTGTTGATTCATAAAATTATGAGTGGAACCACCATCTATAAAGATTTATGATTACTGAGTACCCAAAGCCCTCACTACTTTCATAGTCAAATATGATGGTATACCTATAATTGTATGTAATGAAATCTACGAATCCTAAGCAACTTCCATAGTAGACACCATATTCTTTACTAGTACTTCTTCCATGTCATCATGCACCTCAAACATGTATAGTTTCTTAGTGGAATTAGGACATATATGGTCTGGGGAATACTTCTCAAAACACCAAAAACACTCCCTATTTGCTTTTTTTTTCATCAAACTCGTGACTAGTTAATCTCTTGGTGGTCTTAAACGAATTGATCAGGTTAGATTTAGTAGGAGGTGAAGGCAGCAATGGTAAGTTTGAGCTGGCTTTTATTATTGGAGTGGAGAACGATCTGAAAGTGGGCTTGTAAGATGGTTTGCCACTCGAAACTGTCAAATTGGCCTGATTTTGTAATAGAGCCAATGAGTGAGTCTCCCTCAATAGTTTTGGTTTGAATAATTGAACATGACATTTGATATCACCCTTCAATCCTTCCACAAATAGACTGACTGCATATTCCTCTAGAATATCAACACTGTTAAGTAATAAGTTGAATTTGTTGCAATACTCCTCTAAATCATCCATTTCATTCAGAGCATTGATTATCATGGCAATCCATATTTCCTTCACTTAACGGAGTTGAATTGGTGGAATTCATCATTTTAACAAATTCTTGATTAATTCTCTCAATTGAGTATTCAAAGAAGTCATTTTTGGCGCAATTGATTCTTCATACTCAACATCTTAGAAGCTTGCTTCTCGGAAGCGGATTTGATGTTTTGTAACTCTGATTGGTTCCAATTTGCTGTAGATTCCAATCGAATAAGAGATAATTCATGCTCCTTGATTGATTTCTCAATCTCTTGACTACGGGTACACATCTCATCGGAGAAGATGATCGGATATAGAACTCCAATAAGAAACGATAGCTTTGATACCAACTGTTAGGGTAAGAAAGAACTTGAGAAGAAGAGATTAGCGATCCAAGCTAACCAACTGTTTAGCTGTTACCTCCTTTTATTAAGTTTATTAATTCTGTTACATTCAATTATAACGAGTACAACAACAGCCCCCAACTCCAAACTAATAAAATTTCCCCCTCGACTTATAACTATTGATTACAGCCTAACACACTCTCAGAAGGAAACCACAATATGTGATAAAACCTCTTGGCCCAACCTAGACACTCTTTTAACACACTCTCAGAAGGAAACCACAATATGTGATAAAACCTCTTGGCCCAACCTAGACACTCTTTCTTTCTTTCTTTTTTATGACAGATGGTACTTGAACCCATCTTTATTTTAATAAATCTTGGTGTACCTCATCTCAGCCACCTAGGCTAAGGATAATTGGTGGTTGATGTTTCTATTCAACATATCTTAGATTCTTGGGGCGTTCTATTCAATTTTTGATGTTGCAGACTTGGTTCAATTCTCAAACAGAGTTCAAATGTTTATGTTGGTGAGTTATGATATGAATAAGACCGAATTTATTTAGGTTATAACTTAACAGAGCCTATTCACATTATAACTTATACATTAAACAAAATAGTTTAGAGACTAGAGTTATAAATGATGGTATAGAATTGCATAAACAATTAGAATTGGATATAAATAATAAAATAATTGTAAAAAATGAATACTTCAATTTAACTTATTAAAAGCTAAACAATGATATGCTATTTGATCCGCATTTTTGAGTTAAATCTTACATATTTAGCCGGTAAATTTCTTGCAGAGAGAACACTCAATCATATAGCAATAACACTCATTTTCTATGTTGCTTTATAAGTTGGTTTAAAGAAGCTCACTGAGTACCTTCTAACTCGTAAGTATATCACTCAGTGACTTAACCTTATCTTTTTGGTAGATACTTGTTTCTTCGTGAGTTAACATTACTCTGATATTTTTCTTTTTACGTTTTGTGATTCACTGATATATGAAATAGGCCATTTGATTCTTGCACTTGTGATTTACTGATATATGAAATAGGCTACTTGATTTGTGAATTAATCTATTATGATTTACTTATTTATGAGTAGGCTATTTCAGAATTATGTTGTTTGATTATGTGAACTAAGCTATTATTATTTACTGATTTGTGTCAAAGTTAAAAAAAAACAAAATGTCTTCTACTTCGTTTTAATTTGATGGTTTTTAAATTTTATGGACCCAATTGAGAATAGAAAACAGAAATAAAAAAGAAAAAAGTTTATGAAAAAGGTCACAATTTTAGTACTCGCTTGGGGCCCTAAAAAACCTTGAGCCGACCCTAAACATTACATGTAGCAACAGTAAAAGCAAATTGTGCACCCGTAAACATAAGTAGGAGCCGGTGAATTCGCAAATGCAGGCAATAGCAACAAAGATTGTTGACAGAGAAGGAAACGGTGACGGCTGGTTACGATGTAAAGCGAAGTTATGGAGACAGGTGTGATATGTGCCACGTTATACAACCACCATCTTACATGCAACACCCACGTTGATATTTTTATATGTTATTAATTCTTATTATTCTATGCATAGGTTAATTATTAATTGTTAGTAGTTTTAATAGTCTTTTGGATTAAGTTCTACTATTTGGTTCATAACAGTAGAGTCAGAGCCATGATATGGGCCGCGTTCTTGGTTTTAAAAAAGCGAGAAGCGCACAAAGCAACAAGATCTAAAACTTAAGCGCTAGGCACAAAAGGGGTGGACTTTTTGAATGCGAAGCGAAAAGATTAATAAAACATTGTTTAAATAGTTTCACATGATATTTACTATAATATTGATCATTTTATGATAAAATTAGATAATTAAAAGATGTATATTATTACACTAGTGGAAATGCCCGTGCGTTGCTGCGGTACGGCTGTTGCCCGATTTCTTGGGAATTTGATTTTAGTCGGTATCGGCTCGGTGCGTTATGACGTAAATTAAAAAAATCTCAATATAATTATTGAAAAATTAAATGAAAGAAAACAATTACGTGTATTACCAAAAGTCTTTAAGACAACTATATTATCCCAACAAGATTAGTGAAAGCATGGGTGGTATTTGTGGTCGTAAATCACTTATTACCTAAATTTTAGGGGGGGGGTTTCATTTTATAAATGTAGGTTAAAGTTTTATAATCATCGCTAACAGCTTTTGGTGGTGATCTGCATAGACCGGAGAAAGTTAATGGAGAAATATGTATATGCTTTAGCATTTGTATTATAAGCATTATACTTTATTGTAACGGCATAAATGGAATAAAATAGTTAATTTTTTGAAATTTAAGCATGACTTTTCATACGAGTGTCTTAATCCATATGTCAAATTATCATTCTATCATCCTTTCACTTTTATTATAAAAGATATAGATAAATATTAAAATTATTAAACTCACAATACGAGCTTAGAAAAATATTAGTATTATGGTTTTTATAAATATGAAGATATATATATATATATATAAGTTATATACTTAAATATTTAAATAAAGTAATACTTAATTTAAATAGTATTTAGTTATAAAAATATAATTAGTAAATAAATTTAAATATCAATTTATTGTATCATAAAGAAAATAAAATTTAATAAAGTGAATTAAATAATATCATATTATTAAATAATATATTAATAATATTTATTAAATACATAAAAGTGAGAAGGGCAAAAATATCAATGTATATAAAATTTAATAGATAAATTTAACCATATTACCCCTAAAGTGTCTTAAATCTTAATCAATTTCCTATTCTACACCTCTTAAATGCCTTACACTCCTTTCATCCTTTGTACATGTTGCTTCGAAACTTGTATGCTTAGCAAAATTACATCTCTATCCAAAGAGATGTATTATATAGTAATATAGATATAAGTATTTATATAAAATAATACTTAATTTAAATAGTATTTAGTTATAAAAATACGATTAGTAACTATAAATTTAAATGTCAATTTATATTATTATCAATAAAATAAAATTTAACAAAGTGAATTAAATAATATCATATTATTAAATAATATCACATTATTAAATAATGTATTAATAACGTGTATTAAATAATATAATAATTAAAAGAAGTTAATTAAATGGGGGCAAAAGTGGAACTATTGTATAAAGCACTTGTACTATATGCTTAAAAATATTGTATATATGTCCTACACTTTAAATAAAATTACCATCGTATCCTTCTAATATGTATTATATAGTAGTATAAATATAGATATCGATTATATAGTAGTATAGATATATTCTAATTATCAAGTTATGTGTACATATTTTTATGCATGTAGTACAACTATTTATTTTTTAAGTTTTTATTTTAAACTTAATACTTATACATCTCTTACAATTTAACACATATAGTTTTTCACCTCCAACTGTTATCTCATATACGTTCATCTTTTATAAATTTTTTATTTTACATTCTATCTAAATTTTGAGAGTTAACACGCAATAAGGTGCTTGTGTCGTTCAACTTGTAACGCCTATTTTTTCCCGTTTAACGTCCCGTCCCGTCCCGTCAAAACGTAAAACGTATTTTTACGTTTTACGTGTGTGCTTCAACATTTTTACATATCCTTTCCATTCGTTTTATATTTGTCGTTTTTATTTTTTCTAATACGAGCTTGTTCGGTGTTGATGATCGCTGACGGTGGTATGCCATTGACTCTACTTGGCACTGTTTTATGTTCCTTCCCCCCTACGCGGGGGGCTTAAAACTAGTTTGATCTATAAATAACATCTTTTTATAACACAAAAAGCTATATGTAGATGATAAGAAAGCACAAATTTTAATGAAATAAGAAAAAGAAAACAAATAAACATATAAAAAAGTTTTAGGTAAAATTGAAAAAAACAAAAATATTAAGGGTGAAATGTGTAACTTAATATAATCAAGCATAAACTAGAATGAAGTTGTAACCCTAAAAAATCAAAAGCCATCATATATTCTTTTCATTTTTATCATGGTTATGCACTTCTGCTCCATTCATTGTTAAATTCTTTTCATCTTTATCATGTTTTTGTATTTCTGCTTCATTCATTGTTAAACTCAATTCTCATGTTCTTCTCTATATCACTTTTTCATCTTTGACGCATGTAAGATTCGATTTCTTCACTTTCATCTTCATTTTTTAGTATAAAGCTACGATTTTGATGTGCATCAAATCATATAATAATATATATCAATTGCACATCAATTATTCCTAAAGTTCTTACTAATGAATTGATACCTAAATCTATTAAATTATGTTTTCAGCATTGAAAAAGACCAAGATGGACAAAAGAAACTTAAACAAGAAAAAGATTAAAAAGAAAGCAGAGCTCCAAAATCCAAGCATGAGATCGTGCCTCATGAGGCACGCCCCTATGCCTAGCCTGAAACACACCCCATGCTAAATTTAGCATAACCCCTTGTTTGTCAGTCTAACAGGACAAAAGTATTGTATCACGACAAGAAGCAAGGGGGCGTGCCCTACCCCCAACACGGGGGCGTGCCCCATGAGGCACAGGGGCGTACGTGATAGGTTCTATGTGTACAAGCCAACAAACTTATACGTACGTCGTACTAACACGAGGCTATGTCTTGTGAGGCACGGGGCCATGCCCGGCACTCCAGAAAGCTTATAAATAGCAACTCATTTATAACTTTGAAGGGAGATTTTGTAGGGGTGAAACTCTATTGTTTTGTGACATCAGGTAATTTTCCGTTACCAAACTCCGTTAGTTCCGTTAAGTCTTGCATACACGTGTCGGGAGCACACACTAGTTGTCGTTGAACGTTGGTGACTTAATAATAATTAATAATGATAAACTAATTATAATTTAACTGGTTACGTGATTATCAAGTTGTGCTTATGTGTTTACGTGATTTAAATGCTAGTTCTGAATTTTATCGCGTAACGTGGAAACGTGTATATTTAATTCGTGTATTTTTGTGGCTAGTGAAAATAATACATATGATTATTATTTTTGGTTAATAATGTTTGTAGTATTAAGTTAAAACCTTTTAGAAAGTATTTAAAAGTTTAATTTTTATAAAATACAAATTATGAGGGTTTAAGGGGTAATTACCATAAATTAATAAAACAAAAATCCCAACCCTAGCCCCCACCCCCTTCGGCCGCGATCACCCAAAACACACACACACACTTCGAATTTCAGCAAGAACAAGCAAGAAAGCTTCGGTTTTGATCGATTACAAGCATTACAACACGTTAGAAACATCAAATCTTGTCCATTACACGTTTAAAGGTTAGATTTTTACATGTTTTTGATGATTTTTCATGTTGGCCGAAAGTTCCATTCGAAATCTGCAATTGATGGTCGATTGATGCTTGTTTGTTGTTGTTAATGTGTTTGTTAGGTAGATTACATGTTAATTAACATCAAGTATGCAATAAAGGTTGGATTTTTACAAGTTCTTATGGGATTTACATTAGGGCCGAAACCCTAATTCGAAAATCTGAAATTGGATGTTAGTTGTTGGTTGTTTGTTGATGTTAATATGTTAGTTAGGTTGTATGCATATTAGTTAACGTTGATTTTGCAAGAAAACTTCGATTTTGATTCATGGTTCATAGGTTACTAAGAATAGTAACTTTATTTTGCATGAAATGTTGAATTGATGATGAATTGGTGTTATGGATATGCTTATGATGATGATTAGATGCTAGATGGTTGATATGAATGTTAGGAATTCAAGAATGCATGTTGTAGTTCATACCTTACTAAAGATAGTAACTTTTGGGTATGAAAGTTGATGAATCATGATAATGAGATGTTGTTGATCATGTTTAAATGTTGTCATGGATTTGGATTGGTATATAATTGATGAATTCATGAATGTAGTGTGAGTTTGATGAATTTAGGATGAACTTTCCCAAAAGGGAAACTTTAATTGTGAAATCTCTTAAATGTGATGATTTGGGTATGTTTGGGACAGTAGGACCATGCTAGTGTGTTCATGGATGGTTTCTAAGGTGATTAAATGTGTTGTTTAGGTTATATAAATGTTGATTTGGTTTGTTACCTGTTTTGGCCTGTTTGTGGAAAAATCATGGTATGAGTCATATAGGTAAGCTAGGACTTTTGTGGATTGATGATTGATTAAGAATGAACATTTTAGATGTTATGAGCAAGATAATAGTTGAGATTCGCATGACTTGTATGATATCTAGTTGTATGATGATCTAGGTAGTACATGTGGTTAATGAAGTGCTATATGTAATCAAGTTGTATGTTGATCATGTATGATATGCTGTTGTGTAGTATTAACGAATTATCACCTATAATGTCACCAACGGGTCAAACGGGTCAACTGGGTCAAATGTGTCTTGTCTTTCTAAAACCTTGAGTTCTTTGGGTTGTAAAGCACTTAGGGTTTCATATTGATTCTGTGTACACGTACTTATGTACTCATGTGTTCTAGGTGACCTTTGAAGGTTGTCTTTCCCCTCTTTCTTTCAAGTTAAGCTCTAAGTTAATTCTTGCGCGCATCAGGTGAGTTCTTGCCCCACTCATTTTACATAATCTCTTTTGGGGGAGATAGCATACTGTTGATCACAAACTTTTATATATGAGTGTGTATAATATTGATATAGTGCTGTTTACCATGGAAAGTCCTCACACTTTCGGATTGTTAATATTGACTAGCGGGGAAATTTTGGGTAGTACTACTGGGTCTGACGAGCCCCACCTGTGTGACTCGAGGTCATACGGGTGCAATTTTGTCCTAACATATATTCGTCACGACCTGGTAAGTCGTGACGGGAGGCACAAACTATCACAGTCAGCTTCAATCGCGAAATCACTATGATTAATATTTTTATGTTAATAGACTAGCTATCTATTGAAATACACTACTTTATGATTTGAAAACTGTTTATTGGTTTACCTATTAACGCAAACCCTTGAACTCACCAACCATGTGTTGACTTGTTTAGTATGCTATTCTCAGGTTAAGGTTGCCAGTTGCCTAGGAGCACGCACGTCAGCATTGTTGAGTTGTCTACATTTGCCTTGTTTACAAATTTGGGATTATTTTCATATTAAACAATTGTGATTGGGGCGCGTATGTTTTGCGCATTCTCTTTACATACTACTTGTTTTGGGTTTTCTGGTTTTAAAAACGCTTCCGCGGTATTTTAAACGTTAACTCTGGTTTTGTTTATTAATCATATAGAGTCGTTCTTGGTAACTAATGACTGAGATCCTGGTATGTCACGTGCCTCGCGGTAAAACCCCGCACGCGGATTTTGAGGGTGTGACAGATTGGTATCAGAGCCATTGGTTATAGGGAACTAGGTTGCATACACACACTAGACTATAACCGCACAGTTGTTAGTTACTTATCGCTTACTCTCCTTACTGTATACTCATTGGCATACGCAACACGTACTTCGCAGCATGGCATCGTCGTCCAGGAATTTAGGCAAGAGACCTGCACGATCTGAGTCACCTCCTACTTCTCCCATACCTGATAGGGGATTTAACTAGCCCCGACATCCTTATCCTCCTGGCGAGATAGACTGGGATCAGCCTTTCATACCTCCTGAGCTCGATCCTCCGCGGAACTGGGATATCTACCCCACCTACATAAACCGTATGGCATATAGAGAGCGCGTACCACCAGTAGTTCCTACACGACCTAGGACTAGGTCATCGACCGCCTCTACATTGCCTACACTTCCTACCTTGAGCATCCCTCTAGAGCAGGCATTTGCAGCCCTAGTAGCCACACTAGACACAGAGCGACAGCGTATCCGAGGACTCACTGATGAGAACTCTGCCTTACGATCTGAGATGCGTCAGTTGCGCTACCAGGTAGAGACGCTTCAGGAGCGACTCTCGATGGCCATTGGTGGACATAATACCCTGGCAGGCAACGTTGTAGCACTTAGTGGGCGCATGGACGCACAGGATCACCATAACATAGTGATCGATGATAGGTTTGCTGATTAGAGGCACAGCTAGCAGCACTTCAGGTTGTTGAAGCCCCTGCACCTTTGGTGAACTGATGAGGAAGCCTCAACAATCACAAGAAACTCCGAAAAGTTGTTTTGAGTGCGGAAAAGAAGGCTATTACAAACGCAACTGTCCCCAACTTAAGAGGAATGGTAATGGCAACAACAACAATGGAAACAACAGCAATAATAACAATGGCAACAACAAAAACAACAACAATGGTAATGGCAACAACAATGGAGGCAATAACAACAATGGAGCCAAAGGAAGAGCTTTCGTCATTGGCTCAGGTGACGCTCTAAACGATCCTACAACAGTAACTGGTAAATTTTCGGTTAATGGTTGTTTTGCTACCGTATTATTCGATACCGGAGCCGATAGAAGTTTCGTGTCCACTAGGTTCTGTAGTCTCATAAGTGATATGCCCTCAACCTTAGAATCTAAATACACCGTAGAGTTAGCTAACGGCGCACAGATTCACGTAACGCATATTCTTAGAGACTGCAAGATAGAGCTTGCTGGTCATACATTCATCATAGATCTCATGCCTGTTACGTTAGGAAGCTTTGATGTGGTAGTAGGCATGGATTGGCTTTCCGATAAACAAGCGGAAGTCATATGCCACGAGAAGATCATACGGATTCCCCTTGGTGAAGAAGTCCTTACGGTCAGAGGTGATAGGAGTGGTGCGGTGATAGGCATCATCTCGTTTATGAAGGAACAAAAGTTGTTACAAAAGGGTCTACTGGCCATATTGGCACTCGTCACAGATAAACAGACTGAGGAAAAGAAGATAGAGGATATCCCCGTAGTTCGCGAGTTTCCCGAGGTGTTTCCGGAAGACCTGCATGGATTGCCGCCTCATCGTCAAGTTGAATTCCAGATTGAGTTGACTCCAGGAGCCGCTCCAATTGCGAGAGCACCGTACCGGTTAGCTCCGAACGAACTGCAGGAATTATCTGCCCAACTACAAGAGTTGTTGGATAAAGGGTTCATCCGACCGAGTTCATCGCCCTGGGGAGTGCCAGTTCTATTTGTGAAGAAGAAGGATGGTACATTTCGAATGTGCATTGACTATAGGGAACTGAACAAGGTTACTATCAAGAATAGATATCCCTTACCTCGTATCGATGATTTGTTTGATCAACTGCAAGGATCAAGCTATTACTCTAAGATTGATCTGAGGTCTGGGTATCATCAGCTGAGAGTTCGAGAAGAGGACATCTCGAAAACTGCCTTCCGTACACGATATGGTCACTATGAATTTTTGGTCATGCCATTTGGGTTGACGAATGCACTAGCAGTATTCATGGACCTCATGAATAACGTGTGCAAACCCTATCTTGATCAGTTTGTTATCGTCTTTATTGATGACATACTGATATACTCAAGGACGAGGAAGAACATGAGAAGCACTTACGTTTAATCTTAGAATTACTTAGAAAGGAACAACTGTACGCAAAGTTTTCTAAGTGTGATTTCTGGATACGTGAGGTACAATTCTTGGGTCATATTGTCAACGAGAAGGGAATACATGTTGATCCTGCTAAGATTGAAGCGATAAAGAATTGGTCTGTTCCTAAGACACCAAGTGAGATACGACAATTCCTTGGATTAGCGGGATATTATCGACGATTCATTGAAGGATTCTCTAAGATTGCACAACCTCTCACAGCCTTGACTCACAAGGGAACGACGTACAAATGGGGTGAGAGTCAGGAATCTGCTTTTCAGTTGCTGAAACAGAAACTGTGTAGCTCACCAATATTAGCGTTACCGGATGGTAGTGATGACTTCGTAGTCTACTGCGATGCGTCTATTCAAGGACTTGGATGCGTCTTGATGCAGCGGGATAAGGTGATAGCTTACGCCTCTAGACAGTTGAAGATTCATGAGAAGAACTATACCACCCATGACTTGGAACTGGGTGCGGTAGTTTTTGCCTTAAAGATCTGGAGACATTACTTGTACGGTACCAAATGCACTATTTACACTGATCAAAAGAGTCTCCAGCATATCTTTGAGCAAAAGGAATTGAATATGAGGCAAAGGCGCTGGGTAGAGTTATTGAATGACTATGATTGTGCTATCAAGTATCATCCGGGAAAAGCAAATGTAGTTGCTGACGCGCTGAGTAGAAAAGAGACTGCTAAACCTCGACGAGTGCGAGCTCTGCAACTAACGATTAGTACGTAATTACCTGAACAAATCCGAGAGGCTCAGACAGAAGCTCTGAAAGCAGAAAACATTGGGTCTGAATCGTTAAGGGGAATGGAAAAATAATTGGAAGTAAAAGCGGATGGAATTCGTTACTTCATGGATAGACTATGGGTACCTCTACATGGAGACTTGAGAGACTTGGTGATGAGTGAGGCTCACAAGTCTAAGTATTCTATACATCATGGATCTGATAAGATGTACCACGATTTGAAGGCGCACTATTGGTGGCCTAACATGAAAGCAGATGTAGCTACTTATGTGAGCAAGTGTCTGACCTGCTCAAAGGTTAAAGTGGAGTATCAGAAACCATCTGGTCTACTACAACAACCCGAGATCCCTATGTGGAAGTGGGATCAATATCAATGGATTTTATTACTAAGTTACCTCGTACTTCTACTGCTTGTGATACAATATGGGTTATCGTGGATCGATTAACAAAGTCTGCTCATTTCCTAGCGATAAAGGAAACAGATAAGATGGAGAAACTAACCCGACTCTATTTGAAGGAGATCATTTCGAGGCATGGAGTACCAATCTCAATCATTTCTGATCGCGACTCTCGTTTCACATCACACTTCTGGCAATCACTGCAGAAATCTTTGGGTACGCGATTGGATATGAGTACTGCTTATCATCCACAGACTGATGGTCAAAGCGAGCGTACTATACAGACTTTGGAGGACATGTTACGTGCTTGTGTGATTGACTTCGGGAATAACTGGGAAGTTCACCTACCATTGGTGGAATTTTCTTACAACAACAGTTATCACACTAGCATAAAGGCAGCACCTTTGAAGCTTTGTATGGGAGAAAGTGTAGATCACCAGTTTGCTGGGCTGAAATTGGTGATAGTCAATTAACGGGTCCTGAGTTAGTACACGAGACCATTGAAAAGATTATGCAAATAAGGAACCGTATGGCTGCAGCGCGACAGACAGAAAAGTTATGCTGACAAGCGACGAAAACCTCAATTTCAAGTTGGTGACAAAGTATTATTGAAAGTCTCACCATGGAAAGGCGTAGTTCGGTTTGGTAAGCGAGGAAAGCTAAATCCGAGATACGTTGGACCATTTGAGATAGTGGAAAGAATTGGTCCAGTGGCCTATCGACTAGCCTTACCTGATTCATTGAGTGGAATCCATGATGTATTTCATGTTTCAAATCTAAAGAAATGTTTAACGGATGAAACGATGGTCGTACCACTGGAAGAAGTTCAAGTAGACGAACAGTTATGCTTCATTGAGGAACCTGTCAAAGTGATGGATCGTGAGGTGAAGACACTTAAGCAAAGCAAGATACCCATTGCCAAAGTTCGATGGAACTCGAGACGTGGACCAGAATTCACGTGGGAACGTGAAGACCAAATGAAGCTTAAGTACCCTCAGCTATTCGAAAGGACGATGCCAGCCGGCGAAGGTACTGATTAAATTTCGGGATGAAATTTCTTTCAACATGGGGATGAGGTGACAACTCATCCAAAACTCACTCGATTTCGATTTTCTTGTGCCAATGCAGTAGACCAGTGATGGAACACTCACCATGTAACGCAATTTTCGGGACGAAAATTCTTTCAACATGGGGATAATGTGACATCCGGTAATTTTCCGTTACCAAACTCCGTTAGTTCCGTTAAGTCTTGCATACACGTGTTGGGAGCACACACTAGTTGTCGTTGAACGTTGGTGCTTACGTGTTTACGTGATTTAAATGCTAGTTGTGAATTTTATCGCGTAACGTGGAAACGTGTATATTTAATTCGTGTATTTTTGTGGCTAGTGAAAATAATACATATGATTATTATTGTTGGTTAATAATGTTTGTAGTATTAAGTTAAAACCTTTTAGAAAGTATTTAAAAGTCTAGTTTTTATAAAATACAAATTATGAGGGTTTAAGGGGTAATTACCATAAATTAATAAAACAAAAATCCCAACCCTAGCCCCCACACCCCCTTTCGGCCGCGATCACCCAAAACACACACACACACTTCGAATTTCAGCAAGAACAAGCAAGAAAGCTTCGGTTTTGATCGATTACAAGCATTACAACACGTTAGAAACATCAAATCTTGTCCATTACACGTTTAAAGGTTAGATTTTTACATGTTTTTGATGATTTTTCATGTTGGCCGAAAGTTCCATTCGAATCTGCAATTGATGGTCGATTGATGCTTGTTTGTTGTTGTTAATGTGTTTGTTAGGTAGATTACATGCTAATTAACGTCAAGTATGCAATAAAGGTTGGATTTTTACAAGTTCTTATGGGATTTACATTAGGGCCGAAACCTAATTCGAAAATCTGAAATTGGATGTTAGTTGTTGGTTGTTTGTTGATGTTAATATGTTAGTTAGGTTGTATGCATATTAGTTAACGTTGATTTTGCAAGAAAACTTCGATTTTGATTCATGGTTCATAGGTTACTAAGAATAGTAACTTTATTTTGCATGAAATGTTGATTTATGATGAATTGGTGTTATGGATATGCTTATGATGATGATTAGATGCTAGATGGTTGATATGAATGTTAGGAATTCAAGAATGCATATTGTAGTTCATACCTTACTAAAGATAGTAACTTTTGGGTATGAAAGTTGATGAATCATGATAATGAGATGTTGTTGATCATGTTTAAATGTTGTCATGGACTTGGATTGGTATATAATTGATGAATTCATGAATGTAGTGTGAGTTTGATGAATTTAGGATGAACTTTCCCAAAAGGGAAACTTTAATTGTGAAATCTCTTAAATGTGATGATTTGGGTATGTTTGGGACAGTAGGACCATGCTAGTGTGTTCATGGATGGTTTCTAAGGTGATTAAATGTGTTGTTTAGGTTATATAAATGTTGATTTGGTTTGTTACCTGTTTTGGCCTGTTTGTGGAAAAATCATGGTATGAGTCATATAGGTAAGCTAGGACTTTTGTGGATTGATGATTGATTAAGAATGAACATTTTAGATGTTATGAGCAAGATAATAGTTGAGATTCGCATGACTTGTATGATATCTAGTTGTATGATGATCTAGGTGGTACATGTGGTTAATGAAGTGCTATATGTAATCAAGTTGTATGTTGATCATGTATGATATGCTGTTGTGTTAGTATTAACGAATTATCACCTATAATGTCACCACCGGGTCAAACGGGTCAACTGGGTCAAATGTGTCTTGTCTTTCTAAAACCTTGAGTTCTTTGGGTTGTAAAGCACTTAGGGTTTCATATTGATTCTGTGTACACGTACTTATGTACTCATGTGTTCTAGGTGACCTTTGAAGGTTGTCTTTCCCTCTTTCTTTCAAGTTAAGCTCTAAGTTAATTCTTGCGCGCATCAGGTGAGTTCTTGCCCACTCATTTTACATAATCTCTTTTGGGGGAGATAGCATACTGTTGATCACAAACGCTTTTATATATGAGTGTGTATAATATTGATATAGTGTTGTTTACCATGGAAAGTCCTCACACTTTCGGATTGTTAATATTGACTAGCGGGGAAATTTTGGGTAGTACTACTGGGTCTGACGAGCCCCACCTGTGTGACTCGAGGTCATACGGGTGCAATTTTGTCCTAACATATATTCGTCACGACCTGGTAAGTCGTGACGGGAGGCACAAACTATCACAGTCAGCTTCAATCGCGAAATCACTATGATTAATATTTTTATGTTAATAGACTAGCTATCTATTGCAATACACTACTTATGATTTGAAAACTGTTTATCGGTTTACCTATTAACGCAAACCCTTGAACTCACCAACCATGTGTTGACTTGTTTAGTATGCTATTCTCAGGTTAAGGTTGCCAGTTGCCTAGGAGCACGCACGTCAGCATTGTTGAGTTGTCTACATTTGCCTTGTTTACAAATTTGGGATTATTTTCATATTAAACAATTGTGATTGGGGCGCGTATGTTTTGCGCATTCTCTTTACATACTACTTGTTTTGGGTTTTCTGGTTTTAAAAACGCTTCGCAGTATTTTAAACGTTAACTCTGGTTTTGTTTATTAATCATATAGAGTCGTTCTTGGTAACTAATGACTGAGATCCTGGTATGTCACGCGCCTCGCGGTAAAACCCCGCACGCGGATTTTGAGGGTGTGACATGTTTTCTCTCGAGAATCTAGTCTTGAAGGTCCTTAGAAGGCTCAGGGGTTCATTCAACACTTAGAAGAAGCTCCGGATCATTTAAACATTATCTATAGTGGATCACCGATTTGATTCTTCTAACTTATGGATGATTTCATTAATATCTTATACCTTTGCTGTTATTTTCAAGCTCATTATGATCTAAACTCTTATTATCATCCTAGTTGAGTGAAACTTTTGTAATTTGTAATGAACTGATGGTGTGGTTTATATGATGTTATTGTTTTGATAATATTGGATAAACTTTTGATTGGTAGCATCTACATTTAAATTATGATTTGTAATTGTAAATGTCGTACAAGATTGAAAAACATATGAACTATTTATTCGCAAAATCAGTCTTCATAATAAACTCATGGCTGATGAACTAGAAATGGTTATTAGAAATCATATCATCTTAACTTTTGATCATTTACGAGTTTCTTTTCATTAGTCTGAGTAATCTATAGTAATTGTTATGACTTTCTAAAATTATGGTAAGTTAAAAACGAACTTGATCAATTTTTTTCTAACATTAAGTTATGTTTTTAGAAATCATATGTTAAAAGGATGCACAAACATTATCTACGTCACTAGAGGCTCCTCGATGTAACTTTCTTTGTTACTAAGGATCCGGTTTATGATAAGTCCACGATGGCTCGCGTTTAACATAACTACATTAATTTGCATCTTTAACCAATTCATCACTTTTACTAAAGTGAAACCTAAATTAGGATGATAGTCTCATTTTACTAAATAATCTTTAAAAGTCTTAATCTTTATTTAACTTTTATTAATTCAAATTATCATTTAAATATACATAATTGGTTACCTTAAAGCAAGTAATCATTTTTTCAAATCAAAGCCCATATGATTGTCAATCATTACGATTGTTAAGTAGACTTGATGTGTCAACAGATTGATACTCGATTCTTACCATTACTATATCACCCCACGATAGGTATACTTGTTTTTTATGAGTGTGCTTTAGTATCATTAAAACCTTTTAAAATTAAATCTGTGCCAAAATCATTTATAATATACCAAACGTGTGCACCAATCATTGTGCTAAAACCTAGCTATCCCCTGTGCCTTTGAGGTTGCCTTGCATCCCACTTTTTAACCAATGCCTTGTTTTGCAGCCAACATCTTACATGCATCACCAGTGTTGATATTTTTCTATGTTATTAATTTTTGTTATTCCATGCATAGGTTAATCATTAATTGTTAGTAGTTTTTATTGTATTTTGGGTTGAGTTCTCTCATTTGATTCGTAACAAGGTGATGGTTGATGACGAAAAAGGCAGGAGTCGGACCGAAAAGTCCAAGCTAATTAAGGTAGATACAATTGCATCATAAACTAAAGATAAAACAAAATGTTAAATTGAAATTCTTTATTTCTCTTTAAAAATAAGAAGCTAAATAACTACAAAATTAAATAATTATACTATATAATAATTATCAACTTTGGTATGCATCATAGGTTGTAACATGTGCTTTAATTGGGTTGTACCCATCTTTTGTTTTTTTTTTAATTTTTTTTTTTTACCCAATACTTTTACTTATTTTACAATTAAACCCCAATATTTTTTTTTACTTTTAACTTTGTTCCCATATACTTTTAATAATTTATAAATTTTTAGTTTTACGTTTCAGTCTAAATTTTGCAAGTTAATACGTCGTAGTGTGTATGTGGAGTTCAACGTTTTTACGCTTATTTTCCCTCATTTAACGGTCCTGTCGCAATGCACTGGTTCTAGATCGACTTACTTATTGTTTTATTTGATTTACACTTCGTCTGCGTGGTTCAATGTTTTTACGTCTACTTTTCGTATAGTTTTATTTTTTATCATTTTTTTGTTTCTTTATTAATATGATATTTTTCGGTGTTGGTGGCCACTAGCGGTGGTGTGCTATTGGTGATACTTGGTATGGTTTTATGTCTTCTGTTGCAATGCGATAGACTTAATACTTGATATTACTAAAAAAGTAAAATTATTGGGTTAACGTTTTGTTCCTGAGTTTATTTAAGGAGAGAAGAGAATAGAAGATGAGAAAAATTAAAACTTAAAATCAATTATTTCAAATTACCTATCTTTATAATAACCAACTTCTGGCTATATTGAACTATGAGATTTTCATGTTTTGACCACATAAGTTTTTTATATAATGACCTCTTATTTTCCCTTTTAAATTAAGTTATAATTCTTTTGACTTTACCATATATTTTCATCTCCCCGTCTCATTACGGCCACTACCGATAAAAAAATGAATTATCAACTTTGATTAAATATTTATCTTTTTTAAGAATCTTTTTATTATTTTTCTGTTGAGTTTACAATGAAGATGGACAAATAGAAATATGTGAAGGCTTGTGTATTTTTTATAATTTTTTGGGTTTTCTATTGTTTTGTCATGTTATTTTTTCGTTCTATTTTCTAGATGCCTTGTGTTTTTACGTCGGAGTGATAATCGTCATGATATGGTTTTATATTCACGTTTTAATATTCGTGTCCATGGCATACTTTCCCGTGCAATGCACGTATGGAATATTCTTAGTTGGAATGAATAGAAAATAATAAAAAAATAAGAGAAAGATAAAATAAGAGAAAAAAAAAATGTTCGTAAAGGGTAGTGGTGACTGAAATATATTACCTCTATTAAAGTAAGTTTTTTCAGAGACATTTGACATTCAATAAGAGACTTTACAATTGAGTTTTTCCGCCTAAAACTTGTTAAATTGTGATTGGCATTTTGAAATCTATAACTTTTCATTTAAAAAATATATTTATTAATCATTTTAAACAACAATCAATGATTACCATCAATGTTTTCACGAACGGTTCAAATCGGTCGGTCCGACCTGTCCTACCGGGATTTGGCTTGGTGAACGGTCCAGTTGTATATGATCGTTTTGTGTTGGGATAACCGGCCGATCGAAAGCGAATGTAAGGTTGAACCGGTGAAACGGGTGGGCGGTCGAACCTGTATTCTCCATTCTTAGATCACCGTTGTGACTATCGCCGGGAGTTGGGCTAGATCTGAACATAGTAGATCGAGATCTGTAAGAACGAGACTGTATGACAGAGATCTGTAAGTGTGCGACAGGAAAACAACACCAAAACACGGAAGAAGCTTGCTATGAGATCTACAATTTGAAGTGTGATGAAGTTTGAATGAAAAATAAGAAAGATGGGTTGGAGAAGATGACGAAGGGTTTTGAATTTTAATGGCATTAAAAGTGTAAAAACAAATAAACAAAGTAATTGGAAAACGAAGACTAAAAGTGTTGACAATTCATATTTAATATATTTTTTATTGTTTTTTATATTTATTTAATATGATTTCTCTAGTATTTACTCTTTTAGTGTTCGTTTGGAATTTAGTTTTTTATTTGATTATTATATTTATTTATTTAATTAGGTACATTTTAATGTTATTTATATAGTATTTGTTAATTTGTTATTTATTGTTTCTGTATTTTTAATAAATTGTAAATATATTATAAAATTTACCGTTCTTTAATCAGGTCCGACCGATCCAACCGGCTCGACCAGTGAACCAGTAAGGCATTCGGTTCGTCGTCCGATCCGGTTCTGAAAATATTAGTTACCATAATTAACACTGCAATAGTTTTCATATTAGAATTTGATATTATTTAATTTTCAAATAGTTTCTATATTAAAATTTGACATCAAATAAAGTGTGCTAATTATACGTTAACTTCTTAATGTTTAAATTTAAAGTTTTCATAAATGTTGGAGAAGTATCTGTTCGAAAATAATACCTTAGTGCAATAAAAAATACAAAAAATATCATTCATTTAAATTAAAACTAAAAATTAATAATAATATTTAAGTTAAAAACAATTTATAATTAAAAGTATACGATAAATTATAATTCATTATAAAAAATTATGTCTTGAAATGACAAATTGTTTTAGAAATAAAATTCAATGATCTATGAACAAAAGTTATTAAAAAGATGATACTATAGTAAATTTTGATTTAGACATTCTTTAAAGGAATCAGTATAAATATGATTAAAATCATCTTTACGTTTTTAAAAGAATGATTCATAAAGTGAGTTAAGGACTTAACGATAAATTACTGCTTTTTGTATAATCAATTGTTTTATGAAATCACTTCACAAAAAATAATACTAAATTTTTTACTTTTTTGAATTACCATGACGTGAAGAAATATAACTATACAATCATAGTAAGAATAACTAGACATTGGAAAAAATGAATATTTACAAACGAGGTGAAACATCTTCTATTGAGATGATATTAATGGATAAGCAGTTACATTTTAGATTAATTAAATAATTTATTGTATCTATTCTTGAAAATTTTTAATACTTAACTTTGTAGTTAAAATATCATGTTCTAATTCCTTTAACCGATGCATGTTCCAGAAGAATACTAGGCATTATTTTAGGAATAGATTGTGATCTCTTATTAATGGTGCATATTTTGTGTATCTCGTTTCCTTATTATTCAATTGTATTATCCCTATATAATGGGCATTGTAAATCAATAGAAGGGCATTGAGATTCACCAACCATAGATTACTTTTATGGTATCAGAGCTACGGCTCAAAATTCCTGAACCCTAAAACCCGAAATCCCTCTCCTCTTCTTTTCTTTCTCCCTGCCAAACATGTCCAAACCAGATACTGAACCCTCAAACCCAAAAACTCTTGCTCCAAAACCTCTTGCTCTTCACCCAGCCTACTCGGTTACCAACATCAATGCCAAAATCCGTACCCTCGATGGTACGAATGTAACCTATTCTAACTGGGTTAAGCTGTTTAACCTCCATGTGACTACCTACAAAGTTACAAACCATATCGATAGCAGCCCACCTCCTGCAAAGACAGCTCCAGAATACGATTTATGGAAGGAACTTGATGCTCTTGTAATGCAGTGGATCTTCAGTACTGTATCGGATGATATCCTCAAACACATCATTGATAATAATACTTCGGCACTTGCTACTTGGGCCAAATTAGAAAAGATATACCTTAGCAATAAGAAGGCACGGGCTGCTGCACTCGAGAAAATTCTGCAATATGACTCTTGGTGCTTGTGCTTCTTTAGAAGCTTATTGTCTGGAACTTCAAAGTCTTGCCACCCAACTCGCTGATGTCGATGAACCCGTCTCGGACTCTCGGTTGGTGTTGCAGCTGATTCGTGGCCTTCCTCCCGAGTACAATACTACCACTTTGTTTATTAACAACAAAGATGCTGATTGGGACCTCGCCATCTCTCTCCTAAAAGATGATGCCATTCGTATTGAGGCACAAAAAGGGGCTGCCGCTTCAGTCTTGGTAGCGCCGACCACCAATACACCCTCTAATCCACAGTCGGCTCTCATAACCACCGCCTCTGACAACCCACCTAAACACTACAGCAGCAACCAGACCCGGGGACGGGGACATGACCACGGCAGAAACGGATCCAGGAGCGGCGGTCGCTACAATACCAGGGGTGGTCCATCAGGCTACGGCCGATCTTTCTGGACTGCTGGTAACCCTTCGGCCTACAATTCTCCATACCCGAATTGGGCCTGGTGGACCACACCTCCATGCCCTTACCCAACACAAAATAACTGGCAGCCCAATACGTCTCATTCCCAGACCGCACCACAGCAGTCACAGGCCCACTTTGCTGGTTCAGGCCATTACTCATCTCCTCAGTTCGGGCCTAACCAATATGGGTACGATGCCTTGTGCCCCTCCGATTTAAGTGCAGCTTTTACTAATATGCAGATGAACCCGAACGTCTCATGGAATAATGACATTATGGATACTGGGGCAGGCTCGCATTCGGCACACGATCCAGGTAAAATTGTTATTCCTAACTCTTGTCCTGTACGCAGTTCAATTATGGTCGGTAATGGCACTTGTATTCCAATTAAAAGCACGGGCACTGGCTTCCACACCCTACCTAACCGAACCTATATTTTGCCCAATGTCCTTTATAGCCCACACATAATTAGAAACCTTATTTCTGTATGACGTTTTACTCGTGATAATAATGTGTCTATCGAATTTGACCCGTTTGGTTTTTCTTTGAAGGATCTCTTCACTAAACGGACTCTTTCAAGACACAACAGTACCGGGGACCTCTACCCTTTCACTCCGCCTGAATTACCTCCACAAGCCTGCTTCATCGCCACACCATCTCTTCCTTGGCACGAGCGCCTCGGCCACCCTGGGAATCAAGTTTTAGATTTATTACATAGTAAATTTAATTTTTCATGTAATAAAGACACTTTGTCTCATGTTTGCAACTCTTGTCAACTCTCAAATAGTAAACGTTTACCTTTTTCCGCATCAAATTCTTTTACTTTTGCCCCGTTTGATATTGTGCATTGTGACCTTTGGACCTCACCCGTTAGAAGCAACACAGGTTACAAATATTACGTGGTGCTTGTTGACAAATTTTCCCACTTTATTTGGGTTTACCCACTTAAATTTAAATCCGAGGCCTTTCCCACCTTTACTAAATTTCATACACTCATTGAAACACAATTTCAACGAAAAATCAAAACTTTTCAATGCGATCTTGGGGGCGAATTCGATAATCATGCTTTCAAAAGCTTTGCCAATCACCATGGCTTGCTATTTCGTTTCTCGTGCCCTCAAACATCCTCACAGAATGGACGGGCCGAACGTATGATTCGTCGTCTAAACGAAATCATGCGCGCCCTCCTTATTCATGCACATCTACCCCCTGTGTTTTGGGTCAAAGCTCTACACACCGCCTCATACTTACACAACATATTACCTACAAAACGCCTAAACTTCCACACACCCACCTTTGCCCTATACCTTCGGCACCCCGACTACGATCATTTACGCGTCTTCGGGTGTGCTTGCTACCCCACCACCTCCGCTATTTCACCACACAAGCTTCACCCTCGTGCAATTCGTTGCATTTTTCTCGGTTATCCTCTGGATTTCCGAGGCTACCGGTGCTTTGACCCAACCACTGGTAAAGTTCACATCTCACGACATGTCACCTTCGACGAATCGACCTTTCCTTATACCATTCCACAAACACCCACCATCTATAAGTTTTGGACGATTCTCCTCTACCCGGCTTCTCCTTTATTCCACCCTCACAACCAACCGCACCTACTCACCCGTCCCCCATCACTCCTTTTCCTATCACCTATAGCTGACGCCCGAGACCACCACCTTCAACCGTACCACCTTCACCACCTCCTCACCGGCACATCGCCCTACCACCCACGGCTTCAACTACCACATCCTCATCTTCCACTACCACAGCCCCTCCTGCCACCAATCATCACCCTATCCCGTTCGAAGTCCCGTTCTTCTACCACGTCTATTCACTTTACTCCCACCTCACTCTCCCCTATCCCCAAGACCTATACCAAGGCCTTTGCTGACACTAATTGGTTAAGTGCTATGAAAACCAAATTTTCTGCCCTACAGGATAATGATACATGGGAATTAGTTCCACGACCCACGGACCGCCCCGTCATCCACTGCATGTGGCTTTTTCGCCATAAGTTCCGGTCTGACGGGTCTCTGGAACGCTATAAAGCCCGTTTGGTGGTCAACGGGAACTCACAGCCGGTGGGAATTGATTGTGAAGACACATTCAGTCCAGTTTTTAAACCGGCCACTATCAGGACCGTTTTATCCTTGGCGGTCACCAGGTCTTGGCCAATACATCAACTTGATGTTAAAAATGCTTTTTTACACGGGCATCTTAATGAGACGGTTTACATGCATCAACCTCCGGGTTTTGTTGACAAACGGTGCCCTCAGTTTGTGTGTCACCTTAAAAAGTCGTTATATGGTCTTAAACAAGCTCCGCGGGCTTGGTATACCCGCTTTGCCACATTTATCAAATCCCAAGGGTTTATCAGCAGTGCTTGTGATCACTCTTTGTTCGTTTTTAAGCGGGATCCAACTAATGTTGCTTATTTACTCCTTTATATGGATGACATTGTGTTGACAGCTTCTAATGACACATTACTTCAAGACATCATCCGTGCGCTTTCTCGCGAATTCTCAATGACTGATTTAGGACGGCTTCATCACTTCCTTGGCATTAAAGTTGATCAGCTTTCACAGGGCCTTTTCCTATCGTAGCAACAGTATGCCAAAGAGATTCTTGCTCGTGCTAACATGTCGGCTTGTAAACCCTGCAACACACCTGTGGATCTCTCATCCAAACTTAGCGCGTCTGATGGACCACCAGTTTTAGATCAAACACTATATCGCAGCCTTGCGGGAGCACTACAGTACCTAACCGTTACTCGTCCGGATATCTCATATGCCGTTCAGCAAGTTTGTTTGTTTATGCACGATCCGCGCGAGTCCCATTTCGCTTTCATGAAGCGGATCATACGGTACATACAGGGTACTCTTGACTACGAAATTCGCATTGTTCGGTCTCGGTCTCATGACTTTGTTGCCTACTCCGACGCCGATTGGGGGGGTTGTCCGGATTCTTGACGCTCTACGAGCGGTTATTGTGTTTTTTTGGGGGATAATTATTGTCGTGGTCCTCAAAGCGACAACCCACTGTTTCGTGTTCTAGTGCTGAAGCTGAGTATCGCGGGGTTGCTAATGCGGTTGCCGAAGCAACTTGGTTACGTAACTTATTACTTGAGCTCCATACTCCTTTGCGCCGAGCCTCTGTCGTGTATTGTGATAATGTTTCAGCTGTGTATCTCTCTGATAATCCAGTGCAGCATCAGCGCACCAAACATGTAGAGATTGATATTCACTTTGTACGGGAAAAGGTTTGAATCGGTCACATTCGAGTTCTACATGTTCCGTCTGCTTTACAATATGCTGATATCTTCACAAAGGGACTCTCCAAGCAGTTATTCCAGTCATTTCGTTCCAGTTTGAGTGTCGGTCCTTACCACGTTCAAACTGCGGGGGAGTCTTAGCCGATGCATGTTCCAGAAGAATACTAGGCATTATTTTAGGAATAGATTGTGATCTCTTATTAATGGTGCATATTTTGTGTATATCGTTTCCTTATTATTCGATTGTATTATCCCTATATAATGGGCATTGTAAATCAATAGAAGGGCATTGAGATTCACCAACCATAGATTACTTTTAATTCCAAGGTATCAAAGTACAACCGAACGTTTGAAACATAATATTTTTATGATGTGCGAAAACCATCTACATGAAAATAAATTCTTTTTCATTCATAAGCCATCGCTTGATGAAAATCGTTTTAAATTTAAGCATTTTGATCATGAACATATATTGTGCTTAAATTTTGATACAACGTTTACAAAACGTACTAACTTTCTAGGCTTCAAATATGATTTTGACTTCACTATCTTTCGATCTATTTTATATTGTTCCATCTCTCAAAAATTTAGAACTAGTTTGTTTTCTAATCTTAAATTAATTATAATAATTATATTGCTTTTTAAATCTATTACACTAACAATATGTAATTAGTTATTGTATACTTACATCTTACCATGTGACGGGAAAAAGTTATTCTGAATTAGAATCTAAAATCTTGCAATATATTTTTTTCATCGACGATGTAGTTACACGAGTCTTAACCTAGTTTAATTACAGGGAAATGCTCATATAAAAAGGGACTCTAAATTTAAAAGGTGTACGAAGTAATCTCAATCAATTATTTACTTAATCTATAGTTGAGATCAATGATAAATACATATAACAAATAAAATAATTTAAAACACAAAATACAATAATAAATACATATAACAAATTATATAAAATATATGATACAATAAACGTATATGATACAATGAACTGATATATTCAACACAATAAGCTGATGTATTTAACACAATAAACTGATTTTTTAACACAATGATAAAACGCTTTCGTCTTTAAAACAATGGATGAGTATATGTCAAAAAGATTAAATACCATTTTACCCTAGCGGTGCAAGGGAGTCGATCAAAAATTGGGTCATATCGTTGTCTTCTTCCAAAGCAAGCCACTGTTAAGTGTTAACTGCTTTCGAGTGCGAAGAAAACATAATATGGTTTGGGGCCTCTTTCCGCTCGATCCCCTTCCAGGTTCATCTTGCATTCTTCTATTCTTTTTCCATTCATATCACCTCTTCATCATAACTCAACACAACATGATGCAAGTAACCATAGTGGAATAGGACTATTGGGTAACTTACATAGTTTACTAGATGATTCTTGCATAGGGCAATTAGTGGTCTTTTCCTCTTGATGATTCGTATTGTAGAAACAATCGAAGTAGTTATGTCGTTTGTTTGTTTATGGCGTATTACTCGATTGCACTTAAATTAGTTGTGAAAGAGGGTTTCTGAAGGTAATTGTGTTAGGTTTTTGACCGATGACAGTGGGGATGGAAAGGAACATTGGGAAAGACCATAGTTTGAACTTTGAATTGTTGGTAAAGAAGTTGCTATCATTATATATATATAATTAAAGAGTAAAAAGTAAAAACCTAGACCCATGAAGGAGGAAGCAGCATTGGATCACACATTTGAATCTTGATAAATGATACAGAATACTTTCAGGGTTTTATAAACACCAAATCAATAAAATTGTGATATTCGTGAAATCGTCTCTTTAAAGATGCTGCGTCTAGTGATCATGACAATGGAAAACTTACGGAGAGCCAGAGAGGTTTATGTTTCTATACACACCCTAATGTTATATTATATAAAACGAGTGGCATGATTTGTAGAACTGTACTGAGATTGCATTTGTTCACAGGGGAAGAAAATTATTATTTCTTTAGCAAAGGGACGTATAAAGCGGGACGAAAAGGTAATGTAAACGTTTTATATCTTTTCATATAACTACATCTCTTTCATCTTTATATTACGCAGAGTTGATATTTGAGAACATTAGGTCTAATGCTTCTGGGGTTTTCCCTCAAAAGGGGGAAAGTAGGATGTTAGACACCAGTCTCATTTTTATAAAAGTAGATTTTAATGCTTAAATTAATTCGGTTTAAAATGAAAAAAGTGGTGAACATATATATTGATTGCATATGTATGATTACTTATGAACTTGCTTGAATAAGTTACAACAAGATTGATAATCTTGCATTTTTTGTTGTATAGGATGTGATATAATTGTTAATAAAGATAAAGGAGTCTCACGGGTCCATGCAGAAATAGTCATTGATGAAATGATTTCCAAAGAGGATGCAAGAAAGAATTCATCTGAAATTAGGATAAGAGATTGCTCCAAATACGGAACATTTATTAAGAAGCCTGTTGGGTCAAAAGAAAAAGTTTTTGAATTTCCAAATAAAGAGACAACATTGGATGATGCAGACCTTGTTTCATTTGGAACTGGTAATGCTACTTACAGGTATAGGATGTGTATTTTATTAAATTGTTTTTTTTTTCATTATTTGTGTTTTTTTTTCTTGCTTGCCTTCGCAGAAGCTTGCTAATTGGCTTCTTTTGTGTGATGCATACAGGTTTACTTATGTTCCTCTCTTATTTTTTGTTTATGGGTTGGAACCTGGCCAATCAAATGAACTTAAAGATAAGATATCATCCATAGGTAGGGTAATTTATTACTTATTTTATTGGTTTACTATTGTTTAGATTTTCGTTGGGTGGGTGGGGTGTTATGTGCATGCAGAAATTAAATTGTTAGATACGAGACCTCCTAAATTAACAAGCTATTTTTGTTGAACATTACAAAATGGTGTGCAGGTGCTTCTATGACTATTACATGGAGCCCAAAGTGCACACATGTTCTTCTTGATGATAAGACATCACTGAATGCTGATGTAGCTGATGCTATAATGTCTAAGAGGCATTTTGTTAGTTATAAATGGATAGAGGTAACTTGGTATATCTAGTTATATTGCATGCATATGCACATTGACGACATGTCACATGTTTCATTACTGATTTTACCATCTTATTAAGGTACTTAAACATGGGTAAAGGTTAAGACACCATTTTATTTTCCTAATTGGAAGTGTTCATTTATAGATTAAACTTGTAAAAAGTTATATAAATTCATGGTACTAATCGTTTGTATTTAAACTTTTTCCATGGTATATAGTTACTTGTAGATAAACGTATTGACACTGACATCCCGAATTGCAATTCGTAAGTATCAGCGTACGCCGTACATTATTATGATTGATTTTATTTGAACTATAGGTGGCAATTGACCCATTCAATTTTGAATGAGTTGATCTGGTTGAGTTTTTATCTCAAACAGTTCAAATGTGTCAAAACAAACAGTTTAGCTAAAAGGGAAACATATTGAACTGGTTGAAAGTAGGTCAAACTTTATTTTTGATGCAAAAACCTTCTAAATCTTTTTATTCAAAGATCTTGATTACTATTGCAATAATATTGCTTTTGCAATTATTAATAATGTGATAACACATTGCCTATTTATAAAATATCTTCCATATTTTACGAGAAAATGTGTGGGTCAACGCAATCGTACCGAATGATCCGATACAACCCGAACCCATTTTGACCGTTAGCAAACATACAGCTATGCTCCTACCTTGAAGTTGGAAGGTCTCTCGATTAAAGTTGCTGAACCTGCATCTCGAGAAAATTGTTTAAGTGGATACACTTTTCTGCTGGAGTCATTAGATAAGGTAAGCTTTTCATAATGCACACACGTGTGCACACCAAACACATACATACCTAAATAATGATTGTGTCAACTATGATTATCAGAAGATATTATGATATTAATCTAAATTTTTGAATAAGGTGATTAAGTGGTTGCTTGCATAGGAAAATCAGTGTTGTAAAAATCGCTAGGCGCTAGTCGGGCGGCGAGGTAGGGACTAGGGAGTAATCGGGATTAATCGGGATTAATCGGGATTAATAGGTTTGGAACTTTTATATGTAATTTTCAAATCTTTATATATATACACACATTTTTATAGGTATTTCTACTAAAAATGTTAGTTTTATATATATATATACATGTATTGCTGGAATTTCGGAGTTTTCGCCGGAATTTTTTGACTTCGCCGGAAACTCGCCGGAATCGCGCCGGAATCTCGCCAGAATCTCGCCGGAATCTGGAAAAAACGCCGATTATTGGCCGACTAGGGCCGATTAGGGCCGATTAATCCCGATTTTTAACCAATTTCACCGATTAGCGATTATTGTTGCCGATTAGCAAAAATCGAAGCGGGGAGCCTCCGATTACGGATTAGTCGCCGATTAATCGGCCGACTAATCCGATTTTTGCAACACTGGGAAAAATAGACTTTGGATGACTTCACCCATTTGACACTTTGAGATAGTACATAGGCCAAATCAGAAATTGGGACATCTAAGCTTTAAGATTGCTCCACTTTTACAGTCATGTGATGAATGTCATTCTGAGTTACTTAAGCATTTGGCTTAGTTTATTTTTCAGCAATATTTCTTATGTGCTCTGACAAATTGCCCCCCTAAGTTATTCTACATATTTATAATTTTTTTTTTCTTCTTAACGTGTGAATGAAGGTTTTGAGTTTGATTTCTATTTCAGAGTTTAATGTGTAGTCTCATACATTTGTATATTGTTTTACAGTATAATTTTAAGAAAAAGTTGCAGCCATTACTTGAAGCCTTTGGTGCAAAAGTTATTCCTGTTGGAGAATTCATTCCACATAGTCAGGTTCCCATCTCTTCATTATAATCCATATAATAATATATTTTTATAGAAATGCTTTATTGTTCCTTAGATCAGTTATAACTATTATTTCTTTGAAAATCATTTTAGGGTGCGGAGGATGATGAAAATAATCGTGTTGTACGTGTAATCTCTGTAGATGATTCTGAGTGCTCCCATGATCTTAGTTCTCTCCCTAAAGTGAGTGAAGTTAACTTAATATCTGCTATTTTATCTGGTCACCTGGATGCTGCTGTTTTTGTATCACCACCTGGTAAGATTTCTTATTTATATACTCCAAAAAATATAAAACTTTTTTGTTTATATAAATTGGTTTATATTAATTGGTTTTTCCATTGATCACATGTAATTTAATTTCGATTGCAGTAGTTGTCACATCTACATGCTCCACGGACGAGACAGTGGTAGCAGATTCTGAACCAGAGGTTGAAATTACATCAGTTTATACAGCTGGAATCAGCAAAACTGAATATGTTGAAGATGAAAAAGAAATAATATCCATTCATAGTGTAGAATCAGTAAATGAAATGGAAATAGATCCAACGAAATTAAATGTTGACAAAAATACAAGCATAGATGATATTAGTGAGAAGTCAAAAGATGGTGAAAAAGATTATGGAATGTTGACCCGAGAGCATAAGATTGATGATGAAGATGCTGAAATAGGGACTTCAGATATAATTTTCAGCCAAGATTTGGTCATCCGAAATGCAAATTTACAACCTTCTGCGCTAAATAATCAAGATTTGAACTTTAAACGATTCAGAAAGGTAAGTTGGCTGCCTATAGTTGTGTTCATGCATAAATGTCCAGTTGCATCATTTAAAAAGGGCTTGGTTGGGTTGGGTTGGGTTGGCCAGTTACCAGTAATATTTATAATTCTTTATAGATAATTTATTATGTTGATTATTAAGATCACAAAAACCAAATTGTTACAATAATAGTCTAAATTACTACAAAGGCAATTTAATAGGGGTATGCATTAAAAAGACTTTCTACGACCTTCAACATGTTACTCATAAGTAAATGGGTCAAAATTATCACCCCTAATTATGCGCTTCCAATACACTGGGCTTGTTTATAATGATGGATATAATTTGCAGATGGCGACCGAATCAGGAAATGGTTTCTATAATCTTGTACCTTTCTCAAAGCATCCATACATGTATGATAAGATGTCTTTAATCCTGCTTTCATTCTTTGTATATTATATTATTATTAATAAAAATAAAAAAACTGTAAATGTTTCTGTATTTATGTATACATTTGTGGCAGAGGGTCTGAATATGAGGGTGAGGGAGTAGCAGAATCTTTAAAAGAAGAAAAGAAACGTAAACAGAGAGAGGCTGTTGCAGAAGATCTGTTTAACAATGCAAAGGTTCAATTAAATTAGCGTCAATCCATATTTTAGTTTCTTTAATATGATTAGAATAACTTTACTTTTAAACTAAAAATAATTTTTTTATTAAATTGATCTGGGAGGTTGTAAACATTTGAATATAAGTATTCAAGCTTTTAAAGGGTGACATGGTGGTAAACGCTAGATCGAATCAAACTATTATGCATTTTACATGATCTCATTGGTTAACAAGGAATTGATGGGTTTTGTGAGCTTACTATAACCGGTTCTCACGGTCACTGAAAAATCATTTTAATACACATTTGGTGACTTACTATTCGCTATCTAAGTTCCATTATTGGCTTTAGTTCATAACTGTTTACCTATTGGAGATAAACGTATCCTAAATCGACCTTTTTTTGGTAAATGTTAATGGTTGCATTTATATTTTCTAAATGATGTTTTAGGCGAAGCAACGTGGAGCAGCAGGTTTTATTTCAGGTCTCTTTAAGCGAAGATGATGCTACTGTTAAACTGTATGACAAAATTACATATTATTATTATTATTATTATTATGTTAATTAGCATCTTGAATCGTTGCTAAACAGAACATACTCGCAAACGCTAACCAATCCTGTGAATATGATGATCCTGCGTCGAGGGGAAAGTTTATTTTTATTTTTATTTTTTCTTATTCATTTATATATTAATTTTGTTATATTTCATATATGTGTGGTGTCACTTGCATCACAATAAGGGGCCACGGAGTGGCGACAATGAAAGGCCGAGGAAAGCCCGGAAAAAAATTTGTGGAAGGTTGGGAACACCGTGTCACCGGACCCGGTGAGGCCCAACCCGGTGAATTTTCACCGGGTTCCATCGGTACCACCACCAATCTTTTAAAGCGCGGGAAATTGGGAAATGGGGAAAAACTAAGATGACACTATGTAAAACGGGGATAAACTTTGGAAAATAGAAAAGGTTGATGTGACTATTTGTGTGTCACATGGGAAAAAAGGAGGAAAACGAGAAGTTGTCGGTGGCCTTACTGCAAAATAAATTAATCGTTGTAACAAATATCATATAAAACTTAACTAGTGTTTATTTCTCGACGAGCGTTGCGCGTCTAGAGGACGGGTAAACCTAGGCTTAGACAAGCGTACGTATTTTAAAAATTACATTTTCACCATCATAGCCGCAATCAAACACTATGTTTTTCAGCCAATGCAACCGACGCCATTTTCTCTATAGCTCACACTCGTTGAATGACCAAACCAGTGATAATGTTTGTAGGCAAACATGCTCAAACAAACATACACCGAACAACATAACATCTCTAATTAAACGTCTAGGACAAGAGGCATAATAGGCCAAGAATTAGGCTAGGCCACAGAGGACGGCTTAGAACTAATGGCAGGTTGCGGTTGCATGCCAGAATAAATAAAGAGATGTCTTTACCCTAGATGAACACCCACAAGAAAAACACCAGCAATTCCCCATCGTAGATGAAACTGGACGGACAAGATTGGCAAAATCACCATTCCTTTACTTCCTCTTTTAATATATAATAAACTTCATAACATTTGCAACAATAAGAGCAAATCTCTCAAATTTTAACAACCGAATCTGCGTACGTCTAACCGTAAGAGGTAAACTAAATCTACAATGCGCCCCCATTGTGTCACGCACGAAAATTTTCTAATAGTCGTGTTTCACCTTGAGTGTGGCTTGACATTGAAGATGGGTTACTTTTCAAACCTGTAAAACATACTCAAATATCTTAACTTGATACTTTATATCAAGTTGGTTGATGCATTGATAAATTTAGATAGTTGTCGAACGAAATCTATACTCAACTTATGACAATGACACATATTTAAATATAATTACTTGATGATCACTAAATATTTATAGTGGCATGCTTATGAACAAAGACTACTGTTATATATTATAAGTGTTATGTTTAATCAAAGCCATCCCCGAGAATCTTCAATAATTTTAAACTTTGGACGAGTAGAAAAAAATAAACCACTATAATATAAAGTCAATAGCCCGTATGTAAAAAAATTATATACGACAATAAGTTTATACCAATAAACAAAAAAAAAAATATTGTAACAAAACAATCTGTTTACTTAGGCGAACTGTGAGGCTCTCAATGTTTTTTTTGACATGAGACTATCGATCAAGTCTTTATAATCTATGCTCTCTAATATGTTATTTTCTATAGCTACTATGCTAATCCGTTAAGTTGTATTAAATTGGGTAATATTGTATTATATTGGGTTTAAATTGAGTAAAGATATTAAATTGAGTTAAGATTGGTTAAATGGTAGTGAGTTAAACTAGTTTAAAATGTTAATGAACTTTATGGTTAAGTTTAATAGGCTAAAACAATTAAATTGTTATTGGGTTTGTTAATGACTTATTGGTTTTTTTTAATACATAAATATATAATATAAAAATATTTAAAAATTTTGGAACCCTTTAAAAAGATCGGTCTCTAGACGGTCGCCTCCCAGGCCGCTCCTGTGTTTAATTTTATTATATATGCATGTATGTGTGTATATATAAACAATATCTTCAAAAAATTATTTAATTTCAAATTTTATATAAAATTTAATTAATTTAAGGCCAGTCACCAATATAAAGGTTAAACAGACAATTTAATACCAAAACGGCAAAAACGTAAAACCATTATTTGACATTGAAGGTTATTATATATTTGAAAAGAAAAATATAACCCCACGCGTCATTATTTAAATTTAAAAGCGTAAAGATAGACAAAGTCTTCAAGGGTAGTTGATAACCCAAAAAATCATTCACCTCCTTCATGGGTTGTACCTAAGACCCTTGACGCATTATCGTGTTGTACATTTATGTTTTCTAGTTGTACAGTACAACCACAAGATGCAGTAGTTAAACGGTAGAATCAGGCAACATACGAAGTTTAAGTGTAAACACTGTGCGAAACCGTGTATAAAAATATATGCCAATAAAGTGACCGCTCAACCAATTCACATACAAAGTCAATTAAGGAAGCTTCAGCCATTGCACTTTCACTAAACTACAATATTCATCCATGTATTATGCATTTGGACAACAATTACCATAAGAGTTTCAATAAACACCCAATATTTCAAAACTCCATCTTGTTAATCCTAAGAGACGCAAACTATATCTTACATACGCTATTGCCCGATGATCATAGTTGTCTTGGTCCTACCTAAGAGAAGCATCGAACTCTTACTTCTTATAAATTATTAGGTCGTGTTACTACTACGTACTTTTTTTAGTAGATTTTAATTAATTTAGGGGTGTAAAGAGACTAGATAACCAAACTGTAATAAAAAGAAAACTAAACCAAAATTACAAATGACCGCCCATAGCTTGATTATAATTTTTTGGATAACCAATTTTTATGGTTTGATTACAATAATGTGTATAAAAAACCACACTACAAAAGAACAAAACTCTTATAAAGCCCAATTTCTATGGTTTTATATTCTTTTAAAGTAATGTTATATGTTAGAAAAATTTTGTTATAATCCTTTACAAATAATAGATCAGTTATTGTTTATCCTCCTTTGTTAATTAAAACAATCACTAATATTTTAATTGACCCACGATTTAAGTGAGAAACTTGAATCCACTCATGTCCAAAGCCGGCAGTTAATCGATGGTTGACGGGTTGACCGAATCATCTTTCCCAATAACCTAATTAGTTGAACCATTTTCAACTGACACGAAATGCTGATGAATATCTTAAAACCAAAACATTGGTTATAGTTTTGGCTTTATCCCATAACCAAACTAAACTAACACAAGACGAATATCTCTAAGTTAATCATCACATGCTCTGAAAACAACGATTTGACGTAGGAAAACAAATTGTTTTGACAAACTAGATCGAATATGTTAATTAACTATCTAACTGGTACCAAATGTACAAAATGCAAAGTAGAGGGACTATTTTGTAACCTTTACTTCCCTATGACTTCATCTACTCTCTTATTTATCCAAGTCTTATATAACATAGCACTTTCCTTCATTAAAGAAGAAAAAAGTGTTATACTTTTCTTGCTTCTTCAGCCAAGCACCAAAGCATATAAAACCATATAGTTTTCAGTTTTCACCATAATCATCATCTCATTCTAATGGCAGATCACCAAAGAATCCACCCTGACCCGATCGAGCCGACGGCCGATCTCGAATCACAGCAGAAGCCCACTGCACCATTGGTTCCCCGAGGCTCATCCAAGTCTGAAAACAGTCACCCAACCGAACCACACCCACCTTTCCAGCGCACCATCCCGGTCCAATACTCCAAACCACCAAAAAAGAAAACTGGTGCCGTCGGTGCCTATGTTGTTCACTTTGTGTAGTCATATCACTCCTGATCATTATAGGCATACTAGCAGCAGTTGTGTACTTTGGGTTCGATCCAAAAATACCCAAATATTCGGTTGATGGCATGACTATCACCCGATTCGACCTCAACAACGATAACTCCATATCGGCTCAATTCAATGTCAACATCACTGCAAGAAATCCCAACACGAAGATTGGAATCTACTATGAAGGTGGATCAAAACTGACTGTGATCTACATGGATACGGTTCTTTGTGAAGGATCATGGCCTAAATTCTATCAGGGTCACAGAAACACTACTGTACTAGACATCCCTCTAACGGGTCAAACTCAAGATGCTACCGGTTTATTGAGTTCGTTACAGGCACAGCAACAGACTGGAACTGTTCCTTTAGTTCTCAGAGCAAAAGTTCCGGTGAGAATTAAGCTTGGAAAGTTGAAATTACCAAAATGGAAGCCGGTGGTGAGGTGTAGGGTGAATGTGAATACATTATCTGCTGATAATGTTATTAGGATCAGTGATAGTAGCTGCAGTTTCAAATTTAAGTTATAATTCTTCGGATTCATTTCCTGTTGGTTTGATTGTTCGGGAGGATCATGTTATTATGTTGTTATATTTGTTTTGATTATTTCTTGATTCGATGTTGAAGAGAAAGAGGAGGATCGTAGATCGGTTTTTCCTCCCTTCTCTGTACTGGGATTCATTTGTATCTTAGGAGGTGTTTATGATATATATGTTTATATACGTTTTGAGATAATAAAGATGCTTACTCATTTAAGCAATCTACATTTGTGACTAAGTAGTTTCAGAACCGTAAAATTTTCTATTTCAAAGAACTATAGATCCAACTTTGTCAATCAAACCAGATCCAATTTGACACGTTGTAAAAGTTTACTACTGGAATTCGAACCTACTACTAAACTACCATTTTATGCCAGGTACATAGCATGGTGGATTAGAAAAGGTCAATTCATGCTTTCATAAGTTTAAACTGCTTCTACATAAACCGAATTAATTAACTATTAACATTATCATCACTTTGCAGACTAACTCAACATGTAGCATCAGCAACAGCAAAAGCAGCATTAATGTCTCAATATGAAAAGGTTTAACTATAGTAAGAAAAAGAATCAGTTGTCATTGTAGACTCCATTGTATATATTTATATATAGAAGTTTAATAGAAGGACCAAACATCCTAAAAAGTTTAGGAAGAAATCTGAACCATTGGGCTAAGATGACACAATTACAATTTCATAATTAACTACAAGTTACTTATGCAGGGAGAGGCAACAAAAGGAGTAAGTTGTCATTGTTTGACCTTTTTGGTTTAATTTTGTTCCACCAATTTTTTAAGGTCAAATAACTTTTATATACTTTATTATTTTAAAAAAAATAAATTACAACTTAAAGTTGAGAATTTTATTTTCTTTAATTTGAGTATAGCATTGCTATATTTTAAACCAAAATATTATTTTAAAATGTTTGATTGACTGGGCCTACACCAGCACATCTAAAACTTGAAACAATGGTGCATCTAAATTCTAATCCAAGTACAGGTGCGTTTAACATTACCCAGGTGAGTCGAATTTCGTTGTTGTTATGTGTGTTCAGCTACACACATGCCCCCCCCCCCCCCCCCCCCCCCCCCCCCCCCATTAGAATGTTGTGGCTATCTTATGTGCATAGTTGCCAGAATCTTGTATTTTATTTAAAGGTTAATTCATGCTTTCATAAAGTTAAATCACTCCTATACATACCAAAGTTATTAACTACTGCATTATCTATCACTTTGTGACTAAGTAAAGGTTTTGGTAACTATAGTTATTAGGATTAGTTGAGTTACTCTATAATCTATACAATACATACATAATACACACCTATATGCATGTATGCACCATGCATGTCCCCACCTTACATATGCATGTCCATACGACATACGTGTGTGTAAACAGAGTCATGTATTCAAACTTTTTGTCCCTAAGAATACATAATCTTCAAAAAAAGGATGACAAAAAGACCACAAACTAGCAAAGGAGTTCTTTAACATTGTTGGAACATAAAAAAAGTTCTAAGCAAATACGATCCCCTTTCAGTTAAAAGCTAAAAGAATCCACCCAAAGACATATAGGAAGCACTTAAGTATTCAAGTCTATGAATCTAATAATGTTTTCTTAAGTAAATCATTTACTTTCTTTCAAAAACATAATTGCAATTAAGCATCATACCATGTAGCTCATCAGTGAATAACAGGCTTTAGAGGATGAGCTCTCACTTCTGACAAATCCAGGCTTGCATCAAGTTCCTCATCTAGTTCCCCAATAATGGTTCTGGAGATAAGATAAGGATGATTGATTAGTCTCACAAAAACTATAAACTCAAAGTGGCAAAATGAGCATGTGGGGAAACAGACTAAACTGGTAGTTTTTGTTACAGGTCAAATTGGGTTTATATTTTTTTAGAAATTCTAGTTAAGTAGTTAGGCAAATATGATTATAAAGAACTATACTACACCAATAATGATCTAATTCTTGAATAAAACGGCATAGAAGGTTTTATCCTTTAAAATACACTTTGGGTTGAATGGCCCAATTCTAATATAAATGAACGAATGTTAACTCTTAAAAGAAACATACATGTTATCACCCCTTATGATGTAAAGACCCAATACAAGTTGTTGAACTCCTTCCTACAATAAAAGAAATTGATCAATATTGGTCAACTGAAAAAAATGCAATTGGGTATTAAAGCTCACATTAAAAATCTTAATATTATCAGCTTATAAAGATAAAAATGAATAAATACATGCACTTGACATTTTCTTTCCAAAAATTTCAAAAAGTCTTAATGATGTAGACTCCATATGCTCTACTCGGACTTGCTTTCCAATCTTAGCTTTCAACATTTAAAGCGCTATTAGCAACCAGAGGGAAAAAATAGGTAAGAGCAATGAGAGTTTTGTGTTGAAACTGAACAAACCTTGGTGGAATACACTCTTTCATGAGATTCATCCAGAATTATGTTGGTCGCTTGATCAAAACCTTTTAGAATTCCCTGAATGCAAATCATGATAATTGATGAACAAATTTTGTGCAGATTAAGGTGCATTACTTATGACTTATCCAATATAAAAATACTAAAACTCACCACTATGTTTCGTCCATCATTTGTGATGACTGAAATGAGTTCTGTAAGGAACGATTTTATCATAGGGGCAATGGATCATTAACATTAAAAGAAACAATTCAAACAAATAACTTATATTACATACTAATCAAACAGTAATCATGTTGAGATATTGTACTTACGATCGACAACAGATTCAAGCCCAGGGCCACCCAGCATTTTTGCAATCCCACAAAAGCACCAACTTACTTCAAATCACTCGAGACTCAAGCCTTTAATCGGTGAAATCCAAGAGTAACAAATTGCAGTATGGAGGAGAGAAATAATTAGCCACAGTCATTCAGATTTTTCAATGAAAATGACTTGTCAAATGTCAATATATATGTTAGGCACTTGAATGTCATCAGTAACATTTCTTTCTGAGGATGAAGGTATAAATGATGTAAATATCAGCCCACATTGTCATAAAAGTAGACATAATAGCTAATCTCTGCACAGAAACCATTTTTTAATGGAAGATGGAATATCTTTAACTGGTTTTATAGGAGTCATAGAAAAGATCTAAAAAGGTAATCTTGGACAACTGATGAAAAACTTTCTTTACCCAATAATTTCATAATTTTGTAATGAAACTCTGCACATACACGCTGTTTACCCAAATAATCATTCTATTAACTCTAATTTTGTGAATAAAACTTAGCAATCAGTAACCTACACAACCAAATTCCATACAAATACGAAATCAACAAAGAAACATATGCATATATCAGTACTAAATAGACGACATTGCCTTGTTTTAAGCTAACCGTTACTCATATGTCTAAGTTGTACTCATTTCTTTAGAGAGAAACTTCATCAATGCAAACAATGTGATGGTATATCCAACTATTTGTTCATTGGGGACTTTTATCAAACAGGTGGCATGCATAATATTAGGTTAAGGGGATTTCACACAGAACAATAATTTCTTTGAAATTACCTGCTTAATTGTTGATAGAAGACCCAAAAAGAATGGAAGAAGACGATGTTGCTGCTTGTTTCACTTCACGTTTTTCGCAACGAATTCGGCAAATGAGAGCAACAACATTAGTCGCACTATTATTGCTCATGAAGGTCAGGGGAATAAGAAACAAAGTTTTTACCTATTTGGTACTTTAGCTTGGTATAGTGTACAATTTGGCCCTTGATTGTTAACGATAACACCTAAAATTTTTTAAAAGTAATTTTTTTAGGCAATAACACATTAGTCTTGTTATAAACTTGTAAAATTATATATTTTCGTAAATCATGCTTAAACAATATTATATTTATACATTGAAAACTTGTATTTTGGAAAATATATAATTTTAAATGTGAAGAGGGTTTTGACCGTAAAACTCACCTTTTATTATGAACGTCAAACTCCAAAACTTTTCAAAGGTAACTTTTTTTTACATAAAACTAAACTTTTTGATTGATAGACTCATCTCTTACCATTAACGTCTAACTTCACTCTAAAAGTTTACTTTTAAAAGGAATATATATCATGAAAAATGGACTTCATATAGTGTTAATTTCCTACTAAAAACTCAAATATCAAATACACTATTTTATATTATTCCAGTAAACATGTTTTAGGATATGATCGGTTTCAAAACAAAAAAAAGGAAAACATTAATTAATCCTATAATACATTGTTTTTAATAAAACAACACATTGTGAAATAGTTTTTGTTACGACCCTGAAAATTAAGGTTAGGAGATTTAATACTAATATTTTATTTATATTAAATCTTATATATAATTATACATTCTAAGGTAACTTATGAGACTTAATTTTGTGATTTAATTTTTGTGATTATAGGTGTTTTGATATGTATAAAATATATGGGCATGCTTTATAAGTTTGCATGTATGAATGATTTTTTATGTGTGCATAAAATTATGCATTTATAATCTATATGAAATATTAAAGATATTATTATGTGATTAGTTATTTGAGTTATATACTTCTCATTAATGTATAGTAAAGTAAGAGTACAACTTAAACGTTTAATCAAAACAACAACTTAACATCTTAATCATTATTAAGACATAAACTAACATACGTTAGAGAATTTTAACATCACAATAACAAAAACCACACCATTACCATAATCATTAAACTAAAACACCAAATTAATCAACTTTGATTACCTTTACATCATCCTTAGCCGATTCATGCTTAGTCACCCTCTAAGGACACTTAGCATCACCTAAACATGACACATAAACTAATATTATTACCAAATGAAAGGTGGCATGTTCTCTAGCCTTCGGCCGACCCTCTCATGATTACAAAACACTAAGTTAATGACGCATCACTAGTTTAACATCATTGCTAAGAAGCAAAGGTGGCAAACTCTTAATCACCTTAACCGCCACCACATCCACAAACTACAACTCTCGGCCGATGCATCCCCATCATGCAAAGACACTAACCATTCTCCTAAGTATGCCACATAACGATCATCATTGCTAGTGTGATGTGGCAAGCTCTTGAATCACCTTGTGTACACCACTTCTGCCGATCTCCAAGGACCCATAATTGCCATGAACACTAAGCTCACTTTAGGTGTTGACACATCACCTAATGCACATCATTACTAAGGGATTGTGTCAACCATGCGGCTAATCCATGTGCAAGCAACCACCGCCAATTCTTCAATATCTTCGGCTACTTAAAGCTGCCGAAACCATTGCAGCAATCCTTCTTCTTACACACTTCAAACACTATCATACTTACTTCAAATTCTCTCAACTTAACACACACATCAATCGCCACATACACTTGAATCCTTCATTTCTTCATCAATCTTTGAAGACTTAAGTCAACAAGTTTCTTGGAAGATAATCTCAAGGATCAAGCTCTCGGAATCAAGGAAGCTAGAAGTCATTTTCTAATCATCATCAGCCCTTATCCTCAATCCAAATCACAAGGTTTTAAATCTCTACAAATTATCTTGAAACAAATGGTTACACATGTGTTATATATGCATATGTAACTAGCTTGATGTATATAATCATCAAGACCATTCCCAAAACATCTTTAACATTTGATTTACATTAAAAACAGTAAGAAAAGGGTTCTCAAACTGAAAAATTTAGAGACTTATGATAGTCAAGATTTTTGAAATTTAAAATGAAGGTTATTCTTGAAATATTAAGTAAAATAAGTTAAAATATTAAATGACTGTGATTGTAGGAATAAAAATTAAAAATCAATCAGAAAATACTAAATATAACAATCTGGAAATGTTTGGAATTTATTACTTAATATATGAATTTATATGATTTATTCCCTGAAATAAGATAAAAATGCCTAATAAAAGATTTAAAGATAATAAAAATCTGGAAAATTTTTATAATGATCTATATATTATTTTAGAATTTTAAAATAAATTTCATGAATTAATACGTTAAAATGATAAAGTTATGCATTTTTGAAATATAATATGTTGAAAATCGAAATAAATAGCTAAACAGTGTGAAAAATTATGAAAATTGTATGTGAGACTTTAGATATTATTTAATACCTTCTGTAAAAATTTCATAATTCTTAGAAGTCCGTAGCTTATTCTGCTATGTTATGGGAATATTGTAAAAAATCTAGAAAAATGATTTTAAGGATTATTTACTGGAATTATTTGGAAAATATTCTGAAATTTAGATCTGAAATTGGGTAAATTTTGATGAATTTTGACTTATTATTGTAAATTATATCTTATTTGTTATATTTTGAAGTGCTAAAAATTTTAAAGAAATAAATTAATTTATTTCTAACTATAAATTAATTATTTTATAGGATTTTGCTGGAAATAAGGTGAGTTTCATATCCCTATTTTTTTTTCATATCTATGATTTTAGGGGAGAAAGCATACTATTTTTTTGATTGATGCAAATTTTAAATAAGTCTTTTGAGATATACTGTCATTATGCCGTAAGTTGTAATCATTAATTCGGATGAGGAACCGTCGGATAATGTAGGTAGTGCTACTTAGGAAAATATTTCCTGCACCAACAGGATGAGTGTTGTGATGCTATATTATCTGATTTTGTGATTTGTATATGTGATAGTTATAAATCACCTGACATATAAGTATGTTTGGTTATCAATATATATATTTTGTGAGTCATTAAACCTATGTTCTCACCAACATTATGTTGATAGTTTTGAGTATGCTTTTTTCAGGTAATCAGAATGACTAACAGTAATCTACTTTCTTTTGATTTGTATAATGGTTGGTATGAAGCTATTGGGAAGATATCTGTGAAAGTAACCGTGAATTTGAATGATCTCAGCGTATCAATGGACAGACATATCCACTATTACTAAAGATTAGAAGCGGTTACTGTTATTATGTAATAGGGTTACAATAGATTTTGTAAAAGTCAATATGTTGACAAATTTTGTATATGTATACTCTGTATGTAACCCAATAATATCTATGAATGACTGACTTAATGTTATGTTTAAATGCTTGTTATGATTATGTGTATCTGTAACCAGTGTGTTCGGAACCGAAAAGTCACATCAAGCATTTCACGCTTCCGCTGGGATGTGGCAGCTTGGTATCAGAGCCATTGGTTATAGAGAATTAGGTATTATTAGTAAATGCCTAGACTATAACCATAAGCTCATATAATAACAAGTCATCAATGTGATATTGTTTTCTCTCCATGATTTTATGTGATTATATTGAGATATGTATGATTTATATGTGAAATTTTATGACTTTTATATTACTTACATAAGTTAAAATTTTAAGAATTTTTGCAGTATGAGTTCTGGTAATTCTGATAGCTACTATAACGAAACTGATCATTCAGATCATAGCAACCATAGAGAAACAACACCTGAGATAGAGCCTCAGAACAAAATAGAAATACCTCAACCTGAGAACCTGACCAACATAGCGCCAAAGTTTTACGTCCGACGTGCACCAGTAACCATGGGAGGTTATACAATCATGACACCAAGAAAAAGGGTACGACATGGGAAGAAGTTTTCAACTAAGGAAATCAAGGAGCAAGAAAACAGAGATCTAGAAAACCTTTCTCCGACATTTGATATAACTCCTATAATCCAACCTGATAATTCCAAAACTGAAGAAAGAGGAGTTAAGAGACAAAGGTTGGAGGAATGTCAAATGAAGACTACTAAGCAGATTCTTAAGAAGGTTAAAAGAATACAGCGAGAAATTCGAATCCTTCAAGAAGATGTCAAGAAAGTAAAGAAAGAAAGCAAAAGTATCTTCACTAGGATATGGAATTGGATTTGAAAAAATTAGAAGAATAGAAAAACCTTATATGTTATATGTGACTGTTTAGCATATAAAATAACATTATAATGGAATATCTTGTTTATGACTATTTAATATTATATAGTATGAGTAAAATTACGTAATATTAAAATAATTGGTATGTAGTGAAAAATGCCGCCAAGAAAGGATACCCAACCAGTACAAAGAACTCCACATGTTGGACGACCAAGAACTAGGTTTGTAGAAGAAGAACCGCCAGTAAATACCGCCACAACTGAGGACGAGAGGATTTCGGATAGTAACTCGACAGCTGGAAGCCGCAATACCTACATTAGTAACTCAGCTGCAACAAGCTTTTAATGTTGAAAGAGTGCCGTCTAGAGACAATGGACCAGCACACACTGATGAAATGGAGAACCACGAAGGGGAGGCTATAATTGAAGCTAAAAAGGGATGTTCTTATAAGGCTTTTATGTCTTGTAGAACCCAAGATTTTAACAGAAAGGGTGGAGCACTACAAGAGTTACGTTGGCTGGAAGAAATGGAGTCAGTTTTAGATATCAGTGACTGCGCTGATAACTATAAAATCAGGTTTGCTTCGCATTCAATAAAGGGAGAAGCACAATCATGGTGGAAGTTAGAAATTCAAACGAAAGGAAGAGAGGTTATGAACAAACTAAGCTGGGAAGAATTCAGGAAATTAGTGATAGAGAAATATTGTCCATATAATGAAATAGAGAAAATAGAAATAGAATTTCTAGCACTAGAAATGAAGGGAGCTGCTTACCAGGAATATTCTGATAGATATAATGAATTGTCTAGATTAGTACCACATTTAGCAACTCCGGAAACAAAAAGAGTAGGAAGGTATATTTGGGGTTTAGTACTGCAGATAAGAGGTATGGTGAAATCTACAATGCCAAAAACATTTCAGGATGCAGTGGCACTAGCAGGGAGCCTCACAGACGAGATGATCAGAAATGGATCATTAATCACAACCAAGGTAGGAGAAAAGAGAAAATGGAACAACAGCACAGGAAAGAATTCTGGGGGAAACTGGAACAAGAAGATCAACAGAAACCCAGAAAGAAATTATGTGGGTATCGTGCAGGAAGAAGGACCACGAACAGAAAGTCAACTTTGGTGCAACACCTGTAAAAGGCATCATGTTGGGAGATGTATGCTGGTAATTTGTTATAATTGCAAGAAGAAAGGGCATACCTCCAGAGAATGCAAGGGACCCATAAATCCCAAGTCAGTATGTTACCAGTGTGGAAAAGAAGACCATCTACGCAATAGATGCCCGGAACTGAAAGGAAAAGCTCCCAAGAATCTTAATAATGCACATGGCTAAGCATTTGTACTTCAAGCTGAAGAAGCAAGACAAGAACCAGAAGTGGTGACGGGTACGTTCCTTATTAATAATCAATACGCAACCGTATTATTTGATACGGGGAGCAACCAGAAGTTTTGTTTCAAATCATTTCAAACCCCTACTTGGATTAACAGTAGAGAAACTGAAAAATAATTATACAATAGAGTTAGCTGATGGAAACATGATAGTAGTTAATGAAATTATTCCTAATTGTATTCTAAACTTAGAGGATCATTGCTTTAGCATAGATTTGATTCCTGTTGAACTAGGGGGATTTGATATTGTAGTAGGTATGGATTGGTTAAGTAAGAATCAGATAGAAATCATTTATGGAAAACGAATGATCAAAATACCTTTAATTAAGGGCAGTCGAATTCTTGTCATATACGGGGAGAAACCGAGAGGATTTATCAAAATGATTTCCTGTATGAAGGCTCAAAAATGTTTGAAAAAGAAATGTTTAGCATTTCTAGCCCACGTAGCTGATACAAAATCAGTCAAACAAAACTTGGAAGACGTTCCTATGGTTAGAGAATATCCAAAGGTATTTCCTAAGGAATTACCAGGATTGCCACCCCCGCGTCAAGTAGAATTCAAAATAGAATTAGTACCAGGAACAACACCAATTGCTAAAACTCCGTATCGATTGGCACCATCAGAAATGAAGGAGTTGATGAATCAATTACAAGAGCTGTTGGATAAAGGATTTATACGTCCTAGCGTATCACCATGGGGAGCTCCAGTCCTGTTCGTGAAGAAGAAAGATGGAACCTTTAGGATGTGCATTGACTATAGAGAACTTAATAAAGTAACTATTAAAAATAGGTACCCTCTCCCCCGAATAGGGGACTTATTTGATCAATTGCAAGGATCGAGCTACTTTTCAAAAATTGACCTGAGATTAGGATATCATCAATTAAGGGTACAAGAAGAAGATATACCTAAAACTGCATTTAGAACCTAATATGGTCATTATGAGTTCCTTGTGATGCCATTTGGTTTAACTAATGCTCCAGCCGTATTCATGGATCTAATGAATAGAGTATGTAAACCTTACTTGGATAAATTTGTCATAGTCTTTATAGATGACATTTTAATCTATTCTAAAAGTAAGAAAGAACATGAGAAGCATCTAAGGCTAACTTTGGAGTTACTTCAAAAAGAAGAATTATACGCTAAATTCTCAAAGTGTGAATTCTGGAAGCGAGAAGTACAATTCTTAGGACATGTGGTTAACCAAGATGGAATTCAGGTCGATCCAACAAAGATTGATGCAATCAAGAAATGGGAAGCTCCGAAAACGCCAACTGAGATACGTCAATTTCTAGGTTTGGCCGGTTATTATAGGAGATTTATAGAAAATTTCTCCCGAGTAGCCCAACCTTTGACAGAATTGACTCAGAAAGATAAGCCATACGTTTGGGGAGAGAAACAGAACACTGCATTTGAGACTCTGAAACATAAATTATGTAATGCTCCTATTTTAGCTTTACCAGAAGGCACTGATGATTTTATAGTATACTGTGATGCATCACATCAAGGTTATGGATGTGTTTTGATGCAACGAAGTAAAGTAATTGCATATGCATCTTGACAACTTAGAGGAAGTGAAAGGAATTATACTACTCATGATTTGGAATTAGGAGCAGTAGTATTTGCACTTAAAATTTAGAGACACTACTTGTATGGAACCAAATGCATAATTTATACAGATCATAAAAGTTTACAACATATATTCGACCAAAAGATGTTAAATATGAGGCAGAGAAGATGGGTACTGAGTGATTATGATTGAGAAATCAAGTATCATCCAGGTAAAGCAAATGTAGTGGCAAATGCCTTAAGTAGGAAGGAAAGAACCAAGCTATTATGAGTTCGTGCTATGAGAATGGAGTTACATTCAGAACTAATAAGTTAAATCCGAGATGCTCAACAGAAAGATGAATTAAGAAGTGTAGTGGAACAGAATGAACAAATAGAAGTTATGTCAGATGAAATCTTGAGATTTAAATGAAGAATTTGGATTCCTGACAATGACATACTTAGAGAAAACATTCTGAATAAGGCACACAGGTTAAGATATTCAGTACATCCAGGGAATAATAAGATGTACAAGGACCTGAGAAACCAGTATTGGTGGCCAGGAATGAAGAAGTCAATAGCAAAATTTGTAGAAAGATGTGATATTTGTTCAAGAGTTAAAGCTGAATATCAGAAACCCTCTGGACAACTGCAACAACCAGAAATCCCTGAGTGGAAATGGGACCAGATTACTATGGATTTTGTGACCAAATTACCTAGAACCTCAAGTGGATACGACATGATTTGGGTCATAGTCGATAGATTGACTAAGTCAGCTCATTTCTTACCAATCAGGGAAGATTTTAAAATGGAGAAATTGGCTAAGATTTATATGAAGGAGATCTTGTCTAGACATGGAATACCAATTTCAATTATATCGGACAAAGATAGCCTATTTACTTTAAGATTTTGGCAGACCTTGCAAAAGGCATTAGGGACTAAAATAACATGAGTACGACATATCATCCACAAACAGATGGACAGAATGAGAAAACCATCCAAACATTAGAAGATATGTTATAAGCTTGTGCATTAGATTTTGGTGGTAGTTGGATACGCACTTACCTCTGATAGAATTTTCATATAACAATAGTTACCATGCTAGTATAGGGGTAGCTCCATTTAAAGCTTTATATGGAAGAAAGTGTAGATCACCTTTATGTTGGAATGAAGTAGGAGATAGACAGCTGACAGGACCAGAATTTATACAAGAAACATCAGATAAAATCTTTGAAATTAAAGACAGATTGAAGGCATCACGTGATAGACAGAGAAGTTATGCTAATAATAGAAGAAAGCTGTTAGAATTTCAAATCAGAGATAAAGTGTATTTGATGGTATCACCCTCAAAGGGAATTACCCGGTTTGGGAAAAGAAATAAGTTAAATCCTAGGTACGTTGGACCTTTTGAGATAATTGATAAGATTGGTCCTGTAGCATATAAATTAGACTTACCTTAGGAATTAAGTGGAATACATAACACCTTCCATGTATCTAACCTAAAGAGATGTCTAAACGATGAGACATTAAAAGTATCAACACAAGAGGTCAAAATAAATGAGAAACTTCATTTTATGAAGGAACCAATAGAAGTCATGGATAGAGAAGTAAAGTAATTAAGGAGAAGTAGGATTCCATTAGTGAAGGTCAAATGGAATTCAAAATGAGGACCTGAATTTACGTGGAAACAGGAAGATGAAATCAAAAGAAAATATCCATAATTATTTGAGGTTAAACTAAATGAAAAGGATAGTTATAATGACAAACTCCCCATGTCATTAGATTCTGATAACCTTTTCTACGGGGGGAGAATGTGACGACCCTAAAAATTAAGGTCAGGAGATTTAATACTAATATTTTATTTATATTAAATCTTATATATAATTATAGATTCTAAGGTACCTTATGAGACTTAGTTTTGTGATTTAATTTTTGTGATTATAGGTGTTTTGACATGTATAAAATATATGGGCATGCTTTATAAGTTTGCATGTTAGCATGATTCTTTATGTGTGCATAAAATTATGCATTTATAATCTATATGAAATATTAAAGATATTATTATGTGATTAGTTATTTGAGTTATATACTTCTCATTAATGTATAGTAAAGTAAGAGTACAACTTAAACGTTTAATCAAAACAACAACTTAACATCTTAATCGTTATTAAGACATAAACTAACATACGTTAGAGAATTTTAACATCACAATAACAAAAACCACACCATTACCATAATCATTAAACTAAAACACCAAATTAATCAACTTTGATTACCTTTACATCATCCTTAGCCGATTCATGCTTAGTCACCCTCTAAGGACACTTAGCATCACCTAAACATGACACATAAACTAATATTATTACTAAATGAAAGGTGGCATGTTCTCTAGCCTTTGGCCGACCCTCTCATGATTACAAAACACTAAGTTAATGACACATCACTAGTTTAACATCATTTCTAAGAAGCAAAGGTGGCAAACTCTTGATCACCTTAACCGCAACCACATCCACAAACTACAACTCTCGGCCGATGCATCCCGATCATGCAAAGACACTAACCATTCTCCTAAGTATGCCACATAACTTTCATCATTGCTAGTGTGATGTGGCAAGCTCTTGAATCACCTTGTGTACACCACTTCGGCCGATCTCTAAGGACCCATAATTGCCATGAACACTAAGCTCACTTTAGGTGTTGACACATCACCTAATGCATATCATTACTAAGGGATTATATGTCAACCATGCGGCTAATCCATGTGCAAGCAACCACCGCCAATTCTTTAATATCTTTGGCTATTTAAAGCTGTCGAAACCATTGCAGCAATCCTTCTTCTTACACACTTCAAACACTATCATACTTACTTCAAATTCTCTCAACTTAATACACACATCAATTGCCACATACACTTGAATCCTTCGTTTCTTCATCAATCTTTGAAGACTTAAGTCAACAAGTTTCTTGGAAGATAATCTCAAGGATCAAGCTCTTGGAATCAAGGAAGCTAGAAGTCGTTTTCTAATCATCATTAGCCCTTATCCTCAATCCAAATCACAAGGTTTTAAATCTCTATAAATTATCTTGAAACAAATGGTTACACATATGCATATGTAACTAGCTTGATGTATATAATCATCAAGACCATTCCCAAAACATCTTTAACATTTGATTTACATTAAAAACAGTAAGAAAAGGGTTCTCAAACTGAAAAATTTAGATACTTATGATAGTCAAGATTTTTGAAATTTAAAATGAAGGTTATTCTTGAAATATTAAGTAAAATAAGTTAACATATTAAATAATTGTGATTGTGGGAAAAAAAATTAAAAATTATTCAGAAAATACTAAATATAACAATCTGGAAATTTTGGGAATTTATTACTTAATATATGAATTTATATGATTTATTCCCTGAAATAAGATAAAAATGCTTAATAAAAGATTTAAAGGTAATAAAAATCTGGGAAAATTTTATAATGACTCTATATTATTTTAGAATTTCAGAATAAATTTTATGAATTAATTCGTGAAAATGATAAAGTTATGCATTTTTGAAAGTATAATATGAAGAAAATCTAAATAAATAGCCAAACAGTGTGAAAAATTATGAAAATTTTATGTGAGACTTTAAATATTAGTTAAGACCTTCTGTAAAAATTTCATAATTTTTCAAAGTCCGTATCTTATTCTGCTATCTTATGGGAATATTGTAAAAATTCTAGAAAAATGATTTTAAGGATTATTTACTGGAATTATTTGGATAATATTCTGAAATTTAGATCTGAACTAGAGTAAAATTTGATGAATTTCTGACTGATTATTGTAAATTATATCTTATTTGTTATATTTTGAAGTGCTAAAAAATTTAAAGAAATAAATTAATTTATTTCTAACTATAAATTAATTTTTTATAGGATTTTGCTGGAAATAAGGTGAGTTTCTTATCCCCATTTTTTTTTTCATATATATGATTTTGGGGGAGAAAGCATACTATTTTTTTGATTGATGCAAATTTAAATAAGTCTTTTGAGATATACTGTCATTATGCCGTAAGTTGCAACCATTAATTCGGATGAGGAACCGTCGGATAATGTAGGTAGCGCTACTTAGGAAAATATTTCCTGCACCAACAGGATGAGTGTTGTGATACTATATTATCTGATTTTGTGATTTGTATATGTGACAGTTATAAATCACCTGACATATAAGTAGGTTTGGTTGCATTTTTATTTATGTTGCATCAATATATATATTTTGTGAGTCATTAAACCTATGTTCTCACCAATATTATGTTGACAGTTTTGAGTATGCTTTTTTCAGGTAATCAGAATGACTAACAGTATTCTACTTTCATTTGATGTGTATAATGGTTGGTATGAAGCTATTGGGAAGATGTGTGAAAGTAACCATGAATTTGAATGATCTCAGCGTATCAGTGGACGCACATATCCATTATTACTAAAAATTAGAAGCGGTTACTGTTATTATGTAATAGGGTTATAATAGATTTTGTAAAAGTCAATATGTTGACAAATTTTGTATATGTATACTCTGTATGTAACCCAATAATATCTATGAATGACTGACTTAATATTATGTTTAAATGCTTGTTATGATTATGTGTATCTGTAACCAGTGTGTTCTGAACCGAAAAGTCACATCAAGCATTTCACGCTTCCCCGGGATGTGACAGTTTTAGGTATTGTAAATAAGTATATTAATATTAACTTTTCTAATAAGATAAATATGATTTCAATCCGGTCATGTTTCGCGTCGAATTTTTTAAGTCAAGATTCATAGCCAGTTTCTAAGCTAGCCAGTTCAATTTATCGATGGGCCATTCATATTTAACTTTAATCATATCCGTTGAAACGTGAATGGATCGAATGAGGAAGTGGCCAAATTATTTTTATAAAGATTAATCAAGATAAGAAAAACAAAAGACTTGAAGATGGGTTGTAATGGTGAATATCAAACATGAACATGACAATGTAATAATAGGTGATTAACTAATAACAATGGATAATCAAATATACTTCATTATTCATCAAATGATTATATTTACCTATCCCTCACATGCTTTGGGTTTCATAGATGAAAAACCTATGAAACCCTATGAAACCCTCAGGGAAGCACTCACTCAAAAATACATGGAAGATACACTATCACTCAAATGCACTACAAATGAAGATCATTCTCTATTTATATTGTTGCATGCCCAAAACCTAGATATAATAAATACATCAAATAATAATAAATAATAATACAATAATATCATATCATTTGGTTTGGTGTTTGGATCATTCGTAGTCTTCACAATCTTGAGCATTTATGGCTCGTGCGGTGATTTGTTACTCCCTAATCAACAAATACGTTGTACTTCAACGCTTAATAATCATCTAAACCAAATTAGTTTTTGGGTTTGAATTTCTTAAAACCCAACAACATCATCTATTTAAATTGTGTAAGCATCAAGAGGCTCAAAAATCATGATTCACTATGACTGTAAAAGTGGTTGCCACGTCAAACACTAAATATAATTTTTTTATTATCACAAGCTATTTTAGTAATCCATGATCAAACAAATAGATAACAAAAATATGGAATAGAAGCAATAGACAGATAATGGGCAAACAAAAACCCTTAACCATCATGACCCTAAGGTAACACCCTAAGGTAATAGATTCATATAGCAACCATAACAACAACATTAAAACTAAGCACTAACACAGATCATAACAACAATTGATTAAGGTGTTTGGAGGCTCAACAACGTAACCTCATTGAGGCCACAAGCTATAGGATTTCCATGCCTAAACAAAAAGACTAAGTTCTTTTAATGTGTGGGTAGCATATTGTTGCTCTCGTAATAACTGCTTTCAAATTAGATCATGGCTCAGATAAGACATGGCTCCTCATCATTGCCTTAAGCACCCAAAAAATTTAGCATTTACGATCATCACCACCAATAAAAGCACCAAAGTAGAGATAAAATGCATGAACCTCTCAGATAAGCTATGCTCATCATCATCGAGTGATTTCATACCCAACGTAAAAATGTAAGGGTTTATAGTCATCAACAACAAATAAACCATCCAACCCTCTTAGATAAGTTGTGCTCATCATCGTTATGTGTTTCCATACCCATAACCAATAAATAAACCCCTTAGCATCTCAGATAAGCTTTCTTCATCATCATCAAGTGATTTCATACCTAACCCAAAAATGTAAAGGTTTATAGTTCAGAATGAAACAAACTAGTTAACTCCTAATAAACATTTTATAAACCTCTTGAATGAGAACATGCTCACCACCATTGATCTAATTGTATAAAGAACATAGAGGTGTGTAGATGTACCAAAATCACCACCAAAACCCAAAAAACATAAAGGGTTTGTACTCATCATCTTCAAATGGCATAGAAATAACTAGGGGTTATTCTTATATAAGACTTGGGTCACCATCATCAAATCAAACAGAAACATTCAGATCACCCATGAAATTAAGGTTTACAGCTCAAATAAGTGTTGGTTTAATGTCATCACATCAGTAATTAAACCAGAAATTAAAGCAAATTGAAAAAGAATTCAAAACCCTAAAGGGAAAAAGAGTGAAACCTAAAGAAACAAAGTGTAACACCCTGAAATTTCTAGGGAATCAAACAAAGCACAAAAGTTCTCACACCTATGGCTCTTCTCCCATGACTCGAAGTTCTCACGCAAGAACTCATGTGGATGATAAGAAGACCCTATAAATAGGTAAGGCACCTATTTGCTCCTACCTTCACATGAAAACTGCTACGTTGTGTTCAATGTTGTATTATGTATATAGGTGTTAATGAATGGTTAGTGATGACTATAGTGCATGATTGTGTAGTTTTAATCAAGAAGCTCTCGAGGATGTGTGTTTCGGGTTGTAATCTCCAAAAAGTGAGTTCTAGCCCTTTTTATACAAGTTTTTACTTGTTTTGGGGCTGTTATGCATACTACTATGTTTATATATGCTTAATACAATGATTTTGATTGAAATGATTATATATTGGATGAATTAGCTTAGATTAAGATGATGTTTAGTTGGGCTGGAATGTTTTTGCTTGGAAAGTCGTAAGTTATCACGCGATAGGTTGCTCTCGCACGAAATATGTGACTTGGGCTGCAAGGGTTTCAAATTATGGGATGTTCTCATGCAACATGTTGTTCTCGTATGTTGTCATGTTCTCGTGTTTAGTGAAGTTCTCGCATATGATAATTTTTTCATCTATGATAATGTTTTCGCATAGGGCTAGGTTTCCGTTCAACTAGGTATGCGAAATGTGTTTATTCATTATGTTTTAAATTGTTTTCAAAATGATAAAGGCTTTATGGTGAACTTTACTTGATATGCTATGTACTATTATAAGTAAAGTAATATGTAATGAAAGAAAAAGATAAAGTTAATGAAAAGCAAAACATAATGAATGAATGAAAGTCTTACAAGCATAATGAATGGAGGTGCACAATTGTGTTGTTGTTATCTCAACTGATGTGCAGCTTAGCTAGCCCATGAGGATGCACACAGGGGTCCGATCCATGTGATTGGCCATGATAAAAACAGGATCTTTGTCGTTGGACCTCAGGACTGTACCTCCATATATGTACACCATGTGGGTTCTATTTATAGGCCCTGGTGTAGATTCCAGATTCGTATCTTATTTTGGGGGTCTGGCATATAACGTTGATCCATTACAGTGAAAGATAATAATAAATGAATAAAAGGAACGATGATGAAAGTTAATGAAATGAACCCATCAATGTGTATGCATTAATATATGGTTGCATACATCAAGGCATAGATTTTAAAGAATGAAAAGTATATTTTTTTATAAAACTAGAACTCACTCAGCATAGCTAACTTTGTATGCATAATAGTTATCAGATAACTGTTGATATTAAGGAGATGTAGGCATGGACAATGAAGCTACTGGGATAGTTCAAGTCTGGCATCCAAAGTTTGTTTTGAAATGATTTTTATAGGATTACCATTTTGATGTTTTAACGAAATTGAATGATATTTTATGAAAAGTTTTATTTAATGCCAAAGTATGATTTTCACTACAAATGTTACGTTTATAAATGTTATGATATGAATGACCAGCTGTGAGTGCTTTTAGGAACATGGCCTTACATAAAGGGAAAATAGAAATAGATGACAACCCAAGTTAGATCAAATCATAATAGCCTTGCCACCATGACAAATCATAATACCCTTGTGCTGACCTTTAAAAAACTGTATTATTTGCTTTATAAACCCTAAAGGGTGAAATAGAGAAACCCAAATAAATAAAGATCAAAGAGGCTAATCGAAGAGGTAGACACGAGAACAACCATGTCGCCAATGGACACCGCCAAAAGTGGCGAAACCCACCATCGCCACCCTCATAACCTCTATCTCTAAAAGTAAAAAAAGGGAACCGAAAACCACACTTAAAAGGGGGTTTTCTCTCCTTGAGGGTGGTCTCATGTTACGTACTCGAGTAATGGAGATTATCGGCTAGGCCAGTGGCCCATTAGTGATCCAAATTTGCCGTTCAAAAAGTATAGTGACACACAAATACATGCTTTAGGAGGCAGTAAAAATGCAAAACATGGAATCCACTGTTTATATTTGCTTCGTGTTGGATCGGTGTTAAGGATTTAACAAGACTTTTCTATTGATTAGTAGTTAAACAAATGCAAAATCTAATTTACTTACTAACAAACCCAAATACTTTAAGTAAAGATAAGTGTACAAGATGTTCTTTCAAAGCATTCACTTATTAATCAACACTGAGTATAAAGAGTTACAACCAACAGATAATACAAACGACTTAACAAGCTTACCTCTCAACTATACAAGTATGAGGTTTTATACTGTGAAATCTAAACAATTTAAACAAACTATTCTATTTAGAATGTACAACAAGATAGATAATCGGCTCAGAAATATACAACTTTGGTACTATGTTGTCTCCAAAAAGTAAAACACAACAGCCACTAGAATACTTCAGCATAAAAAGTCTTGTCCCATGTTGTGATAGATTAGCAGCACATCCATTTAAGTGCTGATATGCAGTCAATCAACACTTTATCACTTTCAATGCCGATCAACATTGTTTTAGCACTTGGCATGTTCTTATCGGCAGTGGATCAAGACTTGCATACTTTGGCAGTAGCAGCTAATGTTGAATCCTTAAGTTTTTGGTAGCTTCATCCTATTCATATATCAACAAATTCCTCCTAAGATGATGCTACCAAAACTCTATCTTTAATCTCCTAGCATCCTGATCAGTTGTAGTTCATACATGTATCCTCTTCTATCTCTTAAGGGGTTTTCAAGAGGTAGATTGACCAAATCCTTCATGTTGTGCTGAGATAGCCTAAAGATATCATACTCATTAACTTTAATTTTCCTATAGCAAAGGCTAGATAGAAGATGTTGGCTGAGGAATTGTAGCTCCAATGTGTGATTGGGTCTTCATTGCTCAATGGAGTCACATGTAGAATTTCTTATTCTTTGTCTCCACTTTGTTCTACTTCAACCTTATTGCCAATATTTTTCTTTAGAATGGATGCTATAGTTTTGTGTTTGTCTGGCATGCCTTCATATTCTGAGATCAAGGTGAATGTATTCTTTAAGTCTTTAAGGTTGAGGTTCAGAACTTACAGCTCAGTCATAAAGAAAGACTTGGACTTATTCTTTCTTTCAATGAAGAAACTCTCAGTCTTCAGGTCATATCACCATTTAATAATGGTTGTATCATCACCTTTTGAGTGTTCCTCTTCCTTAGATTCTATGAGTTCTTCTTGTTGCTTAGGATTGTCCAATCCCTGTCTTATTTTTTCGACAACAATGGTGATGATCATTCATCTTCCGAAACATCAAACTGGCTTTGTGTTGGAGATTCAGCTATTTCAAGAGCTTGTTGGACGAAAACTGCTCAGTGGTTTAAGTAGTTTGGATGATGGAAGGAGATGATTGTTGTTTCTAAGTGCTAGGTGAAGGATCGGCAGATAGAGTGACTTCAGCAGCTTAAGACTCTTTCATTTTTCTTCTTTGTTTTGAAGTCTGCCGTTACTTTTTTAGACGAGACTTGTAAATTCTCATTACCACCTTCTCTACGTCCTTTGCCTTAGAATCATTGCTTGTGTTCCTTAGCCTCGGTCTAGTTAGGTTAGCTATCTTAAATATTTTGAAACAAACTATTTGATTCCTTGAGTAGGCTACCCTTCCAGCTACTGATCTGGTGATAAAGTATGTGTCTTTCATCTGATCATATTCCTACTCCACTATTGGATCATATGCTGATAGTGGAGTTTTAGGGATTTCCTTACCAGATTTAGGCTTGACTAAGGATAGTACCTTTTGAAGTAGCATCTTGTACTTGTTATTTTTACATCCAAAAATACTAAGGTACTCAATAATTTGCTCTAAAATGTCAAAGGGTAGATGAAGTACTTCATTCTCATGGTCATAGTACATGATCTCACCATTTGCCCTCTTAACAACAAATTTCTTCATTGGAGACACATACCTAACACTCAAAACTTTGGTTCCTTTGAGTATCTTTTCATCAAACTCTAGTTTAAGCACCCTTGCTTTACCACTCTTTTTGGTACAATCTTTCTTTGGAAGGGTTGATGAGATTAGATGATTGTCATTAGAGATAATGGATTTAGAAGCAGGAGATGCTGGAAGACCTTAGGACAGTTTTCTTCGTCCTTGGATGCTATCTTTCTCATTGCTCTTTGGCTATTTTATACCTAGGTAGCTCTCTAGCTACAACCTTCTTTTTGATTTCTCTGATGTTTAGATCAAGAGTAGGTATACTCATTGGTCCTACTTGTTTACCAGAGAAACAATAGAGCTTTAAGAACATCTTTATCTATTGCTTTTCTTTAATCTCTTATCTGAATTTGTTTTGCTTGTTTTCTCTCTGACTCAACTCTCTTCGTTCTTGCTAACTCTACTGATTTCTCTATTTCAGCATGAGTTACAACTATCAGCTTTAATCTTATCTCAGCAAGGCTCTATTCCATAACCTTATTGAAGTTGAATCCTTTCCGCTCGAGCTGAGCTGATAGGAGACTTCTTTCATTATCTTTCTTCTCCCTTTTCTAAGAGTAGGCCTTTTGTGTAGATTTGGCAGTTGTGGGTACTGGAGCATGCTGAGTTGTTGTTCTTTGAGTGCTTTAGGTAGTTGGCCTAGATGACTTAGATGGCACTCTCTTGACAACCTTGGCCTTTGTTTTGGGTGGAGATGTTGGTGCTGATCTGCTAGGTTCTCCACCAAGGTTGAATCTTCTTCTTTTTGCAGCTTTAGATTCTTTTACACCTTTGATTAAGGCAATGATATTCTTCCTTATGGAAGACTATTAAGCTCTATCAGCATGAAGTTCTATAAGTTAATCTTCAACCTTCTTTGGAAACAACTCCACCTTCTTTATCATCAGAAATCTAGCTTTGTTTTTCTAAGACTCAATTTCAACTTCTTCTGCAGACATAAATATCTTACCCTTGTTAGAGGTAGAGATTTTAGTAGGTCTACCTACTGAAGTTCCAATAGGCATACCTGACGTCTCACTAGTTGACTTGGGATCATTAGTAATTGTCTTAACTTTCTCGGCATCCTTGGAGACTTCTAAGCCATCTGTTTCCATATTTACCTCAGAGTTAACTAGGGTTTTAGTTTCAACATTTGATTAACTAAATATTACCTCAGTTGATTTTTTGAGTTTAGACTCAGGTGTGTCCTTGTGTTCTATATGAAGTTAGGTTGGTTTAGCTCCTAGAGTCATCTCATGCCTTTGCATGACATCATCCATTGTCTGGTTACCTCTTGTATAAACCACCATTCTTTCTAAGGGTTCATCTGCCAAAGAGACCTCTTGTCTGGCTATTTTGATAGTTGCATCAACAGCTGATTTGTTCAGCACTTCTGCAGCTTCCGAAAGCACTTTCAGTAGTGGTGCTTCTTTTTAAGTAGATGACTTAGGAAATGCTTCAAGTCATAGCATATGCTCTCTATTTAATGATTCTTTATGAGATCTTTTTTTTTTGAGAGAGAGAGCAAATGAGAAGCGCTGGACCTTTCTAATGTAACCATCCTTTTCTTCCAAGTTGAACCTTTTAGTTCACCCTCCTCATCACCCTTCTTGCTTCCATCTCCTTCTCTTCTAAGATGTCATAACCATACCTATCTAGAAGCTCATTCAATTTGACCTTAGCTTTAGATAGAGGCTCATAATCTTTAGTCCATTTGGAAGAGAATAAGATTGGTTGTGCAGATTGCCAATCCCTGAATGATGTCTTCAGCTTCTATGGGCTCATCTTCCCCCCGTTTTTAGTAGCATCATCTAAAGATTCCAGATGACACTTAATGGGTAGAGGAATGCACATCCAGAGGTTCTTATGGTGTTGATATGTGTAGGCTTAGGATGATGGATTGTTGAAGGTCAATGGTCTCTTGTAGTGATTCAACTTTGTGTTCAAGATCTCGTGCTCTAGCTACTGATTGCTAAACAGTTATAAGTTGTTATTCTAGTAAAGTAACTCTTTTAGCTTGATGTTGGAGAGTCCTGAGTTGAGCTTCCACCTCAATGACTTTATTTGTTGACGCCTTCAGCAGACAGTTCTTAAATTCGAGAACTATGGCTCTTTCAGCATAACCTTGAAGCCTTTCATTTTCTGCTTGTAAGGCATTAAGTTTTTGGACAATCTCAAGGTTATGGTCTGTCAATTCATTTATTTATTACAGGCTTCCCTCATCCACAGGTGCGGAATCCATGGGACTAGGTGAGGTCCTAGGCCGAGCCTTTACACCCTAACCACCATATGTGGTTTCTTGGCGCCCTGGGTTCCTGTACATAAAAGATGACTCTAAAGATACATTCTTAAGGTGAGTTGCCATGGTTGAGGTCCTAGTTATGATGTCTTTGTCCTGTTGATCAATTGATGGATCAATAGTAGAGACAACCTCTTCCATATTAAGCCTTTCACCCCTAGGGTCAATCTCTTCATGTTGAGGATTTAGGCATATGTCTGAGCATGCACATTAGTCTGCACTGTCTGAAATGTATGGGTTGGGGAAGATAGTGGGTCATGCTGAATAACAGCTTAAGCATATTCATCCTAGGTTATACACATGTTGATGGAAGTATGAGTAGCTGTGTCTAATGGCTCGGGATGTGTGCCAAATCCTAATGAGACTTATCTCTCAGAAGTGTCTCAATTATGGGGGTATCCCTTGTTGGTTTCTCAATAGAGTGTTGGGACTCTAACTGAGTGCTAGTGGGGATGGTTTGGGTCTGCTCAGAAGAAGGAAGAGAAACCTTCTTCTTTGAGCTTTGTTTAGGTGTGGTTGACACCTTTGGCTTGGCTGGGACATGAGTTTCCAGCTTTGCCTTTTTGAGTGCAGGTGATTTGGGGGCCTGCATAATCTCAGTAGAAGATGCAATGGTTCATTTCTTTGTTGACACTTTAGGCTTTGAAGTGGACGGTGTGGGATCAATAGTGGAGGGTGTAACCATGTTGTCATCTTAAGGCTTAGTAACCTTAAGCATATGTGTAAACAAAGGAGTGACTTTCCCTAAAAATGATTTTTGAGTTTCCTTGAACTTTGAGAAATTGTGTTGTTTAAAATTTCTAAGGCATGTATACCTCCTTTAATTTTAAGTTTGTTACCTAGTTCTTCATTTAATATTAGTTGAATGAACCTTGGGTACATTAAAAACTTAAATTATTCAGCAACAATTACATTCTTGAAAAGATTTTGAAAAATTACATTCGAGAAGTTGTAACTCTGCTGTTTAACAAGCCCATTGATAGTCCCTGGTAAGTCCAGTGGAGCTTGATCCCATCCATCCGACTTGTTAGACAAGCAATGTAAGAAGATAGAAAGGATAATTCTCCAGTTGTGATATACCTTTGATTTAGAGAAGGTGGATATTGGGAGGGGTCCTTCATATCCCATCTTGAAAGTGACGCTCACCACTTCTTTGGAGAAGGAAGATACACCATTTTCATCCTTAAATTTGAGATGTGGATGAATCGTTGAGCAAGAGATGGTGATATTCATTCCTTGCACCACTACATGAAGTCCCATGCTCTTTTTAAATAGAGCAAGTATCTTAAAATTGCTTGATGTGTAGGGCCAAATCACAAGATCAATCATGATTGTAAAAGCATAGTTGCTTTTGCGGAGAAAATTCAGAACAGGATCATAGACTGAGTCACCAACGGGTTCAAGTGACACGGCTATGTTGTGATAATTCTAGGTTAAGAGCGGCCATTTGGAAAGATTTTGATAAAGTGTAGGGTTTTGAATGTATTAGTGTTTTTGAAGGTTTTTGCTTGTGAGTAAGTGTAGAAGATGACAATGGTGAGAAGAAGTTCGGATTTACAGTTTATGGATAATATATTATAGTATTATTTTAAAATTTTTACCACCGTAACTGTAAATCCATGGCTTATGATGATGGAACAGTATTTTTAGGAAACTACAATGGCACCACTATGCATTGATAGATAAAAGTGGGTCGTATCATATCATTTTAAAAGACATGTGCCAAAGTTAAGGAACATGCATTGGACATAGGGGTTTTGGCAGCATTAGCATCAGTGGCTTGAAATCTCACTAAGATATCTTGAACATACTTAGATTGATTTATAAACATTCCATCAGGTGTTTCTTTCACTTGTAGTCCAAAGAAAAAGGCGAGTTCTCCCATTGAACTCATCTCAAACTTAGACTTCATGAGACTCTTAAAGTCTATACATAATCTCTCATTTGTTGTCCCAAATATAATGTCATCCACATATGCTTGTACCAAAATGATATCTAAATCAACTTTCTTGATAAAGAAAGTTTTGTCTATGGATCCTCTGATGTATCCATTTCTCAGGAGAAAGGTAGAGAGTGTCTCGTACCATTTCCTAGGAGCTTGATGAAGCCCAGAGAGGGCTTTATCAAGTTTGCAGACATAGTCTGGATACTTAGGATCTTCAAACCCAGGTGGTTGACAAACATAAACTTCTTCATCTATCTCACTATGGAGGAATGCACTCTTAACATCCATATGAAACACCTTGAAGTCTTTTGAGGCAACAAAAGCAAGAAAAATTCTAATTGCTTCAAGCCTGACAACAAGAGCAAATACTTCATCATTATCAATCCCTTCTTTTTGTATGTAACATTGTACCACAAGTCTTGCTTTGTTCTTGATAACAATGCCTCTTTCATCCTTCTTGTTTTTGTACACCCATCCAGCTCCTATTGCAATCTTTCCTTTAGGAAGTGCATATAGTTTCTAGGTCTTCTGTCTTTCAAATTGAAGAAGCTTCTCTTGCAAAGCTTCTACCCAACTGTTGTCTCTTAAAGCTTCATCTACTTTCCTTGGTTCCAATTAAGAAAGGAAGCATGAGAATAAACAGATGTTTGCCTCATGTGTCTTGCTTCTTGTTTTGACACCAGCATTGACACTTTTAGTGACATTCTTAAGTGGTTGCTTTTTATGAATTATTTGTCTTGGGATCACTTGGATTTGTTAAGAAAGATCCTAATAGGAGAAGTTTGTTTTAGGGAGTTCAGAAAATGTATCATTTTGAGTGACTGGATTAGTTACCGAATAGACTCCTTCTTCAACACTTGCCACACTTGGACCTTTTTCAAGAGATTGTCTAGTACCATAATGATCATGAGACTCTTCATCTAATGAGTCATCATGAGCAAGCGATGGTTGGTCTACATCATTTTTGGTACTAGCATTTGCTTCTGCTGAATGCAATTGGATTGGATCAGCAGTTGTTGATGGAATCAGCTTTGTTGTATGAACAATGTTGAATCCCCAAGGACCTTTTTAATCTCTCAAACAACAAATGTGTAAATCAATACTCAAATAATCATGGTGCGGAAACCCATGATGTGTGATATGATCTCTAATGTGTGTGAATGATTGTGTGTTTGTATGATATTAAATGATCAAATGAATCTGAAATGCTTGTTTGATTAATAATTTGTTCAAAAGCATACAAAGGATTTAGGGTACATCACTATTTATAACCTACACACAGATCTATGTATAGTTACAAAAGTACCCTTATGTAAAAACAAATTACATATAATCCTAAGTCTAAGTATTGTCTGTTATGGATGATGAACTATCCAATATGGATAACAGACTTTCCGTTGTGGATGAAAGACTTAAGTTGTCCACTGTGATTGATAGTTGTCCGTTGTTAACATTTGACTGTCCGCAGTGAACACTTGTCTGTTTGTCTTATTGTGATCCGCTGTGGAGTTTCTCATCTGCTATGGATACTAAACACCCACTGTGGACTTGTTCATCAGCTGTGAGTACTTGGACATTTCTTCTAAGACTTCATCCGCTATGCCTTCTTGTTCATCCGCTGTGGGCAATCCTTCATCCGCTACCAACACTTGCAAAATTTCTTTATTTACAAAATCTGTAAAAGAAATTTAAATCATGATTAGTGTTTGATTTGAATGTTAATAATTTTGTATGTCAGTAAATGATTGTTTGGATATTAGAACATATTTGATTGATTACGGCAGACATTATCCTTTAATAAGCTTGTTGAGTCCAACAATACTCCCCCTAAGGATGATGCTGCCAATCTTTGTTATGTTTTAGTTGTTAGTGATTTTGTTTGTTACACATGATATGGTTGGTCATGTTTGATTTTGAATGATTGATTGATTGAATGGTTGAATGATATTAAATGATTGATGGCATGATTTACTGATTACACATGTGTAATCAATTTAATTTGTTTGATATGTATGTGAAGGATCAGTTATGTTTTTTTTAATAACAATCTCATAGTTGGAGAAGACACACTTACTAGATCAAATAGGGAACCATGCAAAGAAACAATGAACAAAAGATAAGAACACTTAGAACACAAAGATTGGTTTTCAAGGATGATGTATATTGCTCTCAAATGTTTTACAATTTTTACAAGGCTTAGTCCTAAGGTTACATGAGATACTTTATACTACATCCTATAGTTGACCATACTTTGAAGGCCAGCTGGACACTAATCTAGACAACAAGATCAATGTAAAGTCAATAGGCAGATTGCCTTTTGATATGTTACTATGACATGCCATAGCTCACCTCCTATTGTATTACAAAAAGGATAAAAGGACAAGAGTAGAAAGTTAAAGACAAAGACACCATACTGAACAATTAACAAAAGTAAAAAGTAATCACCAACTTATATAAATTGGTGAGTCTTCTGAGCTGGCAGCGGAAATGTGGTCTGCTTTTGTCACAAGTGTGTCAGGGACACATGTCTTCTAAGTCTTCAGAAGAAATCAGTCTTCAAGCTTCGAAGACTTTGTCTTCAAGCTTCACAAGACTTCACTTTTGGCTTCTGAAGATTTCTGTCTTTGGCTTTAGAAGATTTGACACTTAGTTAATTTTCTTTGTGCATGGTCAAATCTTCCGAAGTAACTTCCTTGTACTTTATAAGCATGCTAAGAGATCTTTGGTTGCATCAGCTTTCAAGAAAAACTCTTACAAGCTCCCCCTAGATTGATGCTACCAAAACTTGAAGATTACTATGAGTCTTGATCCTTCACTTGTTTACAGCTATCATCAGAACCAGAGCCATTCCTCTTTTCATCAGTTGGTCTAGACTCTTTAGGATCTTATAGTATCTCCTTATGTCTAAGAGATCATGCTCACGAAGGTCAAGCATATTCTGCTAGAAGTATACTTGTGGACCTCCTTGATCCCTTTTGACATACCATCTTATTGGGTTTAGAGAGTACAGCCAAGACAAGATGGGTCTCTCAGTAGCTAGATGCTCCATTGATAAGGAAGTTGGTTGAGTAGCTTTTTCTGGTTCACCCTCAGGATGTTTGACTCATCCTGAGGTGCAGAGATGGATGCCATAAACTTCTTCTTCTTTGACTTTAAATCTCTTCTAATGGCCATCCTCTTCCTTTTTCTATACTTCAACTGATAAGTTTGGTCTTTATCACCTTATCTTCATTTCTCCTTCTTAGTTTGGTCCTTCCCCTTCACATGTTCAGAAGAAGGTTTAGGACCTTGCTGTAGGTTAGAAGATGAAGCTAGCTGTGGGTCAACACTAGGTCTTGGTAGTGTTATCTGTTGGGGTTCAACCTTGACCTCAGCTCTAGGTGCAGCTTGACTTGTCTTGAAGCCCACCCCTTTTGATCTTCTGCTTGATCACCCTGATAAGCTCATCCATTGTGGATAGAGACATGAGACCAAGCCTCCTTCTAAAGAACCCATACAGCTTCAAGGAGCTCACCATACTCTGTCTATCTTTAGATTTCTTCTTGTTGGCTTTGATGGTGGCCTTGTAGCTTCCTCCCTCATCTTTCTCTTAGCAGCTTTTCTTTCTTTGATAGCTTCTTGTTCCAGCTGCTTAAGATACTCAAACTCTATGTACTCATAAGATAGAAGGAGTAAAGCTTCTGCCTGGTAGAGACCTGTGGGACTCAAGTAGTTGACCATCTTTTGTCTCTCCTTTTTGTTATCTACTTGAGCTTCTTCTTCTACTGCCACAGATTCTACCTCAAGCCTTCCTGAACCGGGGAGAGGATAGGTGCTTTATATAATTTTCTTCTTTTTCTTTCTTCTTTGATTTTGAGGAGGAAAGCAGCATCCTTAGCCTCCTTCCTCTCTCTAGACACCTCTGTGTCTACCAGTTCATTTAACATATCCAAGGGAAGAGAGATTAGATCATCTATATTGTAGTTCCTAGTTCCCAGGTAGTTCAATCTGGCTGCCCTTAACTCATCTTTTTAAGTGTTTGGCCTATGGGCAGCCCTGATTGTAGCCTTATGAAGCTAGGGGTCTCTCTTAATCTTTCTTCCCTTTCCTTCATCTTCCTCTCCCTCTTCTCCTCTTCAATCTCCTCAGAAGTTAGAACTTACTCTTCTTTGTCAATCACTGGCCTATGTGACTCAAGAAGGAGAGAGCTTTGGCCTTCTTGAGCTTGTTCTGCACTTGAGTTTTGGTCAGGGAGAGGCTGTGAGACACCTTCGCTAACTGGTGTCTCATTGAGGGTAATTGGTGCCGAAGGAGTATGAATCTCAAGGTTCACAGGGTCCATAGCTTGGCCTTCAATTGAGGTTTCCCATTTGAAGCTAATCTTAGGGTCTAACTCAGTATTTAGGTGACCATTTGTTTTCCCTGTTAGCCTCTGTCTATATAAGCTTGTTCTTTTTTTGAACTCCTCAGACACCCTCACTTGGATCCTCCCTGCTAACCTGTTAGCTTATTTGTTTTGGCTTGGATTGACAAGCTGCAGGTTAATAAGAGGAAAGCATTCATAGAAACCTAGGTTACAGATGTTGAAGATCTCTTATTAACCTAGAAATCTAGAAAGCACGACCCTTCTATCAGTGTCATACCTCCATCCTACTATTGGATTGTCAGCAGGGTTGGATGGAGGAGACATGGCCCTTGGTACAACACCCTACTTAAATAACTTTGAACTTTGACATCCATATTGATATGGGCCAGAGTAGGTTGTTGAGTCTGGACAATTGCAAGTGAGGGTGGTGACTCCTCAATGTCCATACTCTAGGTAGTGCTCCTATGTTATATGGCTGTGGTGACTTTCTCCTCCTTTTTAATAGCATCATTTACTTGAACAAGTAAGCTAGAGGTTAGGTCCACCACATCCACAGGTTCTTGTGGATATGGTTGAGCATGCCTGGCAGGCCTCTCATCTAACTTGCCCTTGAGATCGATGATCTTAAGTTATTGATTAAGCACCTGCCTTTGTAAGGTAGCCACCTAAGATTCCAGGTGACTAACCTTAGAGACCAGACATATGCAAGTTTGTGTTAATTGTTGCACCTTTTGTTGCACACTCCCGTCATCTTCATCAGAAGAATCATGGGGGGATGAGAGGACAAAATCAAAGTCATCCCTCTCACCACTAGATATTTGTTCTTGGTCTTTGGATTTCCCCTGCTCAATGATAGCTTCATGAGAAGTGCCAAGGAGCTGGTTTGCCATGGTTGAGGTCTTAAGTATGTAATCACTTTCAAAAGTGAGAGACTCTTCCATATGGACCTCTTGAACTTGTTAAGAGAGGTCCACCTCAGTAATAGGTGGATGATGTGGGCTAGACATGGTAATGGCAGGAGTACTCATCTCTCCTTGAGTAGGGGAGGAGAAGCGAGACTCATGGTACTCATTGAATCCCATATCTTCATCATCATAGAATTCTATGTTGGGGATTGGTTGGTTAAGATCTAACGGCTAGGGATGGTAACTTTCCCCTGAAGGTTGTTCATTTGAGTTTTAAGACTCAGGATGAAGGCTTGAGGCTGGGGTTGTGAGCTCATCTGCTGAGCATGAGGAACCTCAACACTGATTGTAGAAGGAATGGGAGTGGTTTGCTCCTCAGGAGAAGTGGGAGCTCTTGGTTCCCTTTGCTCCTGTGTGGGTGAGTATATAGGGGCCCTGCTCAATCTGAATATATTGAGTATGGGTTTGTTTGGATTTTCTTTTGTAGGTGATAGTTTTTTGAGGCTGTGGGGGTACTGAAGATGAAGAAGGTGTAGGTTCAACATTGGCTGGGATTGCCAAGTTGTCACCTTGAGCAGGTTGCTCTAACATTTTTAGGACAAGGGTTGTTTCTACCCTGGAAAAACAATAGTGGTTTTCCTTATTATCTTAAAGATGCCGGGCTTCATCTATCCCAACTTTAGAACAGTACCTATTCCCCTTAATTGTGTGCCCAGTTTACAGTTGAGAATGTGCTGGACATATCTAGGGAACATGTAATATTTAAGGGAATCTAAGTTAGAAAGTAAATTTATATATACAAATTGGCAATACCTGAAGTTGATCCCTTGGACCATTCCATGGACTATGTAAGAAAGGTCTTCAAGAACTTGATCCCATCCTCCATGCTTGTTGGATAAAGAGTGGATGACCACCTGAGGAGGTATTTCCACTAAGAGGAGACTTTTCCTTTCCTGAAGGTCTTGACTGAAAAGTCACCTTCAGTCCATCCGAAGGAATGACGCATTTACTGCCTCCTTGGTGAAGGACATCTCACCTTCTTCATCATCCAGTCTCAGATGTTGGTTAATGGTGCTGGAGTAATGAACACTATCATCCCCTGCACCATGGCAGATAGTGCCTTCTCACTATCCATTTTGACCTCTTGGCAGCAGTTGATCTTCATAAAGTGGAGGTCAATGGTAAGGGCAGTGAGGTAAGATGAGCAGAAAAGAAAGTTGCAAATCCCTGAAAAACCAAGGTCTTCCTTAGTGGATGTCAGAGCAACTTGGTTGTGTTGCCTATGAAGGTGCATAACAAAAGCTGGCTGGTTTTGGGGTTCAGGGTTGGCTATTTTATGAAGCTTTTGTGAGAGAGATTGAAAGAACAACAAGGGTTTATGGGTAATTTAGTTCTTGAGATTTACAGATGAAGAAGAAGAAGATAGAGGGAGATTCGTTGTAAAGGCTATTTATATGCTTGGATCTGAGACAAAGTTATTGCAAAAGATAAACTTTGAAATCCGGATGTCGGTCCCACCTCTGAAAAATTGCTCAAAAAGGTAGTTATCTTGGAAGTTGAAAATGTTTCAACGGTAATTTCCCTTCGAAAGTTTAAAGAAAGCTTCTGAAGCAAAATTTTCTTTGGAAGATATTCCTCATGTTTTTAGAAGAATTGGTTTGGAGGAAAGTGTACTTAAAGTAATTTTGCTTCCAAGACAGATTTGGTTTCAGAAGAGATTAAGCTTCAGAAGTTTTACCTTAAGAGTAAATAAAACTTTCGAGAATAAATTGCTTTCGGAAGAAAATTTTCCTTAAAAAACATATAAGTACATAGAAGTAGATTTAAGCTTCAAAAGATATATCAGAATTTCTTCCGAAGTTAAATTCCTTAGTATGTAGTCATTAGTTTTGAAGACATAATTTTCTTCCGAAGTCAAATAAATATCTTCAGGAGAAATCTGTCTATATTTCTTAAAATTCTAAGAAATATATACTTTGAACAATTTCTTTCAAGATTAACTGGGCTTATATGAGTGATAATTCAGACAACATTAAAGACACATATTATTTGAAAAACAAATTTGAAATTAATATCTTAGGGTTGACTTGATATATTGCACATATGTATGTTAAAAACATGATATCTGGCCTGCTGGCTATTAGGTACATAAGAGATCTAATGATATCCCTGTATAGGTGTTCATCCACATCAGATCCCAAGGAGTGGTTTCTAGTGATAGGAGACTTAGGTGTTGTTTGTTTTTTCTGCAGAAAAATGGCTGCAGTCTGCGGACCACATCTGCAGACATCTGCAGGAGAAGAGGTGGACCAAACATCTGCAGTCTGCAAGAAGAAGACTGTTTGTTTTTTTAACATCCGCAGACTGCAAAAATAGACTGTAGTTAAAATAAACCTAATTTTTAAACTTTAAAAAGTACTTCAACATTAAAATTTAAATAAAAGTCATACAACACTGCAATAATATTCATAAAACCAAATACATTTTATTTAAATCATTTATTCCATATTTTGCATTAACTGCTCAGCAATTTCATCTCATAATTGAGTCATATATTCCTGATCTGATGCGGTACCATGTGCTTCAACCTCATTTTCGTCAACGTGCTCATGACGATTTCGAAACGACATATTGAGCTGATCGTATTGTGTAAAAAACTCATCACTAAAACCTTCTTTCCTTATAAAATTATGTAGTGCGAAACATACAATGGTAATGTTCCTTTGTGTAACCAACGGAAATGGTACCATCCTCTTCAATATAGGAAATCGTGCTTTCAAGACACCAAACGAATGCTTAATTACATTTCGTAGTTTTGCATGTGCGTGGTTAAATTTTTCTTTATTGGTCAATGCACGGCGCCTACGGAAATCTCCAAGCCAATACCTAACATTACGATATGGAGCCATAAATCCTTGCACATACATACTACCATCAAAACATACATTCAAATATATATATATATATATATATATATATATATATATATATACACTCCACACACACACAAAAACAACCATATGGATTTAAGCAGAACACAAAGATGCCAAAACCTACTACCCATCAACAATCGAACAACATCAACAACATTAACAATCGAACAAAATCAACAATCGAACAACATCAACAACATCAACAATCGAACAACACAACCGTGAACTGCTACAACCTCAACAATCGAACAACATCAACGATGCGTTTGTAAGTAGCACAAACCTGAATCACAGACCTAGGGCAGGGGGTGACCGAGCAGGGGGCGACGGTAGGGCAGGGAGCGACCGGGCAGGGGGTGATGGTAGGGCAGGGGGCGACCTGGAAGGGGGCAACAGTAGGGCAGGGGGCGACCGGGAAGGGGGCGACGGTAGGGCAGGGGGCAATGGTAGGGCACGGTCACGGTGGAGGCTCGTAATGGGGATGAGGGTAGAACAGTAGGGGAAGACTGGAGGGTGAAGAGGCTGTTTAGGGTAGAAGTGTATGAGAAGAGGTAAGAAGTGAATATGTTTTGTCTTCTTCATGCAGACCTCAGGAAGACATTTTTTAATGAAAAGTCTTCTAAAAAACAAACAGTCTGCAGATAGAAACATCTACGCGTGGTCTGCGCGGCGCAGACAAAAGTGGTCAGGAAGTACTTCTGACAAAAAACAAACACCAACTTGGCAACCTTACAATCAGTTAAATGAAATCTGGTTAGTATGTCTTGTACATACTTTTCCTGATTTATGAAGATGCCATTGTCGACTTGCTTCACTTGAATTCCTAGACAGAAATTGAGTTCCCCCATGGCACTCATTTCAAATCTATTCTTCATCAACTTCTCAAACTCTTTGTAAAGCTTTTCATTAGTTGACCCAAAGATAATATCATCAACATAAACTTAAGCCAACATCAAGTCATTCGCTGTTCTTTTGATGAAGAATGTGCTGTCAATAGTACCTCTTTAGTAACCATGTTGAACTAGAAACTATGACAGTGTCTCAAAACACTTCCTTTGAGCTTGATGTAGCCCATAAAGAGCTTTGTCTAGCTTGTAGACATAATCATGATGATCTGGATCCGCATAGCCAGGTGGTTGCTTGACATACACTTATTCATATATCACCCCATATAGAAATGCACACTTGACGTCAAGTTGGTAGACCTTGAAATCCTTTGATGCAGCAAAAGTAAGGAATATTCTTACAACTTCAAGTCTTGCTACAGGAGCAAAAACATCTGTGTGGTTAATCCTTTCCTCTTGAGTATACCCTTGGACTACTAGACTTGCCTTGTTCTTGATGAAAAACCTCTATCATCTTTTTTGTTCCTGAAAACCCACTTGGTACCTATTGGCATCTTCCCTGGAGGAAGAGGATATAGGTTCCAAACACCTTGTCTTTTGAATTGAAGTAATTTCTCCTGCATTGCTTCAATCCAGCTTCCATCTCTTAAAGCTTCATCTACTTTCTTTGGCTCAATATAGGATAAGAAGAAAGAATGTAGACAAACATTTTGATCATGGGTTTGTCCTCTTGTTCTCACTCCATTCTCAACATCCCCAATGATGTTTGTGGTAGGGTGTGACTTGTCGATTCTTAGCTGAGGAATCATAAGAAGTTGGTTTGACAGATCCAAATTTAAGAAATATAGATCTGGTGATTCAGTATCACCTACCACATCAGCACAACCATCAAGTATGACTTGATCCAGAGAGTGTGTAACATCATTGATGTTGTCTTCAGTCGAGTGGTTGTTAGCATCATGAAATTATTGAACGCTTTCACCATCTCCATCTCCTCCTATATCGGACATCCATTCATCTGAGTTTTATGCCTCATTGCTAAAATTGGTTGGCACCTCAAATATTTCAGCTGAAGAATTTGTCATGGTTGTGCTGATAGGATTTCCTCTTGCAGGGTTTGTTGCCACTGGTGCTAAAGAAATTTGAACATTTGGTCTTCTCAACCCAAATATTGGATTAGGATTTTTGGTAGATAGATTACTGTTGTTCCTGAAACATCTTCACAAGATTTGTTAAATCAGTTGATAACTAAATCAAGATCAAATAGCGGATCAGGACTAGAAACTTTCACACTTGGAGTGTGTTCATTAAGGGTCACATTGGCTTACTCCTTAACTACTCTAGTTTTGAGATTATATACTTTATAAGCCTTAGCTTAGGAAGAGTATCCAATGAAATACCCATCATCTGCTTTCTCATCAAACTTGGCTATATGATCTTTGGTATTCCAGATGGTGCATGGACATCCAAATGATTTGAGGAAACCAATGAAAGGTCTCCTTTTGTACCATAGTTCATAAGGTGTCTTACCATGAGTTTTGACTACTAAAACTATGGTTTACACATAGCAGGCAGTGTTGACTACCTCTGCCCAGAAAGTGATGGACAGTTTAGAGTCAGAGAGCATGGTTCTTGTAGCATCAATAAGTGTCTTATTTCTCCTTTCAGCAACACCATTTTGTTAAGGAGTTCTAGGAGCACTATATTGCCTTGAAATACCTTTTTCATCACTAAATGCATCAAAGATTTGGTTCTTGAATTCAGTTCTTTGATCATATCTTATGATCTTAATCTTATGATCACATTGATTCTCAATTTTCAGAATGAAGGATTTTAAGATTTCTGGAGTCTCATCCTTACTTCTAAGAAAGAAGACCCAACTATATCTTGTGAAATCATCTGTGATCACAAGGCAGTATAAAGTTCTTCCTAAACTTATTACACATGTGGGGCTAAAAAGATCCATGTGTAATAAGTGTACGGGAGTAGTGATGGAGTTTATTTCCTTTGGCTGGTGAGACACTTTGTGTTGCTTTTCTTTCTGCATGCATCATAATGGTCATCATATGTAAACTCTTTCTTTGGTATTTCAGTTACCAAATCATTCTTAATCAGTTTATTAATATTATTAAAGTTTACATGGCACATTCTTTTATGCCAAAGGAAAGACTCATCACTATTGGCTTTAGATAGAAAGCAAGAAACTTCTCTAGAAGGGGAGGTTTCTTGAAAATCCATCTTGTACATGTTCCTTTTCTTGGTGGCTTTAAGCAAGATATGCTCTTGAGGAATGTTCACCCCAGGCTTGAGAACAATGCACTCATGCTCAATAAAGAGCATGTTATGTCTCTGGTCACAAATTGAGATACACTAAAAAGATTTTACTCAAGCTCTTTGAAAAATTTTACATTCTCAATTCCAAGCTTACCATTTATGATGCCGCCCCTTCCAATAATGTAACCACCTAATTCACCTCCAAAAGCAACTGGCCCTCCATCAATTTTCTCAAAGTCTTGTAGCAAAGAGCCATTGCTAGTCATGTGACTGGAACAACCACTATCAATGATCCATACATTTCTTTTGGTCTTTAGTTGTTCCTACACATGAAAAAAGATGATTATTTACATTGGGAAACCCAAGACTTGCTAGTCTTGGGCTTATCAAAATGAACTGAAGATAGTTCAACAGTTTTTGATCCTATATGCAAGCTTTGAGGATCCTTGGCTGTTGTTAATGAAGAAGCTTCAATCATATGGCCTTCCCTCATCTTCCATACCATCTTTGGAAGATTAGACTTGGCTTTCACAACTTCGGAAGTTTTTACGACTTCGGAAGTTTTGGAGACTGAACCTTCAGAAGCTTTTGCATCCACTGCAGCAGACTTCAGTGCTTCGGAAGCATTCCTTTCTTTTGAGACCAAAATTGGTTGCGAAGAAAGTTTTCCACCTATCTTTTTTTGGTTCACCTTGATGCTTCCGAAGGAAAATGGTTTTCTTTCCGAAGCTATTTTCTTCTTCTTCTGAGAAGTCTTCTTCTTGTTCACATGGATGGTACTCTTAGGATTGTAAATACAATCCATAACATAATGAGTTGTACCACCACACATGATGCATTCCATAGGCTTCCTTCTATGAGTCTTTTCATGAGTATATGGCTGATCTTGATCTCTTTCTAGCTCCTTTTTCATCTTCTTGGATGATGCAACATGCTTTTGAGGGTGAAGCTTGCCTTTGGAGTTGGATGGTCCAGCTTGTGTAGCAGTGGTGTACATTGGTTCAACCTTCTTCTCCTGAACATGATGGCTTAGACTTGAACTAGGACCTTGGTACTAGAGTTCTTTGTTAAGTCTTCAGTCTTCCTCACCTCAAACCCAGCAGAGATGAAAACTTGTTTTTGCCTGGGGTTGAAGGTGGGCTTGATCTCCTGTACTTTCTTTGATTTTCTTCTTGCAGACCTGGTCAAGTTCTTTCTTGTAGACTTAGCTAACCCTGGTCTCTTCTTTTATCCAAGACTATAGTGACTCTTCTTAGAATGAACCTCTTCACTTAGTTCTAGTTCATCCTTTATTATATCCTCTTGATCTTCATATTCTTCTTGGATAGTATCAATGGAAGGTAGCTCATCTTCTCAAGTTCCGCACCTTGGTTCTCTGAGAGATAGTAATGTGTGTGGAGGAGCTATATCATTTGAGCCAAGTCCCTGCCTATTCTGATAACAAACTTTTACATGCAAGGATGAAGATATGATGTTCTTGAAGGTTTCCTCTTGAAGAACACATCTTTTTGCCTTGGCTTTACAGATCATAAGCTCAGTCTGGCATTCAGTTAACTTGGCAACAAGATCTTTGGTCTGTGTCTTGTAGTTTGTATGCTCATGTTTTAGAGAAGAAATGGTTTTCTCTAAGTCTTCTATTTTAAGCTTATACTCATTTTCTACTATTTTAAAATCAGCTTTTAAAATATTCAAGCACTCAAGATCAGATCTTACTTCCAAGTTATAGGACTTGTACATGTTAACTTTAGCAATGCATTAGAGGAGAGCAAAGATGTTCCAATACATTAGATTCATCATGGTCTGCCATCAGGGCTTGGTTTGTAGAGACATCTTCCACTTGAAAGATCCAATCAAAGCCTCCTTTTTTAACAGCAAATACAACTTGCTGCTTTGGTTGGTTGGGCTTCTCAGTTCTTGGAGCTGCATCAATGTAGTTTGGCCTGGGTTGTGTATGGCCACCATTTGTTCTTGGTGCCTTACACTCCCTAGCAAAGTGGCCCATTTGGTTATATTTGTAACACTTTACTTTGCTTTTGTCCAGCCCAAACTTTCCACTAGACACATTACTTGGAAACTTCCTCCTTGTTCTCTTGTAGAACTTCTTGCCTCTGTGAGTGAGAAGAGCCATCTACTGGACTATCTCCATGTGCTCCAAATTATCTGGATGGATGCAGTCTAGGTCTTCAAGGGTGAAGAGAAAGTTTCCAGAACTTTCATCTGAAGACACAAAGGCTTGAGAAGAGATGGACTCTTAGAATGGGCGTCCTTGAGTGTAGCTATCCCTTGGTGTCTTTGGGAAGGTGATGAAAGGACCCTTTGGTGAGTTATCAGGGTAGCATATGAGATGATGCTGTGGTTCTCTGCTATCACTTTCAACCACATGAAGAGCTAAACTCTTTTGGGTGCTGGATGAGTTGTGAGAAGGATTTTGCATGTTCATCTCCATTTGGTAACCGCTCAGGATACCATAGAGCTCAGTGAGAGTAAGGGTAGTAAGATTCTCAGTTCTTTTGATGGCCACATAGTAGTGTGTCCATTCTCTTGGAAGAGAGAACATGAACTTCCTCACTATGTCCTTATTCTCAAGTTTCACTCCAACATCCACCAGAGTATCTACAATCTCAACATACTTGAAGTATTGTTAAGTCATCGTTTCACATGTTGAAGGTGAAGTTTTCAAACTACTACTTTATGATGACTTTCTTATTCTCTTTAGCTTCCACAGATCCTTCATACATCAGCTTCAGCACATCCCAAAGTTCTTTTACAGTATTGCACTTCTTGAAGCCTCTGTAGATGGAGTTAGGAAGAGCAGTTTGAATAGCAGTCATGGATTTCTGATCAATATCAATTTTCTTCCAGTCTTCCTCAGAATAATTAGCCACTTCCTTGGGTATCATCCCACCTCCAGTAGTTGCTGAAGTAGTACTTGAGATGTGAGGTCCTGAGACTACAGATCTTCACATCTAGCTGTCTTGAGACTTGATGAAGCTTCCCATTCTTATGAACCAAGTATCAAAGTCATCAGGAATGATCAGTGGAGACTTAGTCATGGTGCCGGTTTCCATATAAGCTTTAGTGAGAGCTTCCATTTGAGCAAGTAAGTGTTTGTGAAACTAAAGAGTTATTCAAGATAGTGAGATCTTGCAACAAGAGCCTAAGAAGCTCTGATACCAATTGTAGGATCGGTATGGTTTATTTAACAATAGTCTCATAGTTGGAGAAGACACACTTACTAGATCAAATAGGGAAAAAAGGCAAAGAAACAATGAACAAAAGATAAGAACACTTAGAACACAAAGATTGGTTTTCAAGGATGATGTACATTGCTCTCAAGTGTTTTACAATTGTTACAAGGCTTAGTCCTAAGACTGATTATATGAGATACTTTATACTACATCCTACAACTAACCATTTAAAGGCTAGCTGGACCCTAATCTAGACAACAAGATCAATATAAAGTCAAAATGCAGATTGCCTTTTGACATGAGACTATGACATGACATAGCTCACATCCTATTGTATTACAAAAGGGATAAAAGTACAAGAGTAGAAAGTTATAGACAAAGACACTAAACTGAACTGTTGACAAAAGTAAAAGATAATCACCAACTTATATAAGTTGGTGAGTCTTTAGAGCTGGTAGCAAAAACATGGTCTTCTTTTATCAAAAGTGTGTCAGGGACACATGTCTTCTAAGTCTTTGGAAGAAATTAGTCTTCAAGCTTCAGAAGAAATCAGTCTTCAAGCTTCAGAAGACTTTGTCTTCAAGCTTTGAAACACTTCACTTTTGGCTTCGGAAGATTTTTGTCTTTGGGTTCAGAAGATTTGACACTTAGTTAATTTTCATTGTGCATGGTCAAATCTTCCAAAGTAACTTCCTTGTACTTCAAAAGCATGTTGAGAGACCTTTGGTTGCATCAGCCTTCAAGATGAACTCTTACAGTATGTTATGTATGTTATGTATGTTATGTCTGATATAAATGGTGAGACATGAATGTTTGTTGCTTGTTTTGTTTGTTTGATTGTTAGTGAATCTTGATCATGACCGAGATAGGCCTGCTTTATCTTGATTATTTGGCCATTCTGATGAAGCTTTGGTTGTTTCCTAAACATCCACCTCAGTGATCTAATCTTTTGCTACTTCTTTCACTTGATCAGCCAATGGTACTATCTTCAATGCATTTAAGCAGTTTACTATGTGCTCTATGAAGTATTGAACAATACTTATCTGATCGTTGTATTTTTATGTTATAGGAAGTTGAACCATTTGTTCAAGGGTTGATTGATCCATCATTGTTGTTAACCATTATGGTTACAACATGATCTCCCTTCATAACTTCCAAGTTGTTGTTTTCTGAGATCTTTAGGCTTGTGACTCCATCAATGTGAGTCAATGATTGTTGATTTGTCTCTAATCTTTGTTTCAGTGCAGCATTTACATAGATAGTGCCTAAGATCCTCCGCATATGTATGAAATAACAACAATCACCCTTGCATAAAACATCTTCATTCTGAGGGAATGACTTTGTCTTCAAGAATGATACATACGAGGGATGTAGTAGTTTGATCTCAACTAGATCAAATAGCCTGATATCATCTACCTCTTTCCCTTCAAGCTTCCTTTCCAACACTACTTCAAAATGGTTCTCATCATAAAACCATCTGGTGATTGGATGATTTTATTGATTACCTTCTATTTTCTTCGTGATCAGCTTAAGATCAATTGGTCTAAGAGGAAACCAACTCTGTTGAGTAACTCAAAATCAAGGTATTCTTCTTTTCTTTCACCTTGAACCATTTATTGTTTACCGACTGACCTTTGTTCTTTTCTCAACTTTTCAAAGTGCAACTTATCTTCTTTGTCTGCTTTTCTTTTCATGTCACCATGTTGTCTGTTCATGTATAATCTGAGGTTGTGAAAGAAATCAGCACCCCTTGGGGTGTTGTATGATTCACCATCCTCAGATGCATTAAGTCTAGCTTATCTTCATAAGATAGTGATCCTAATTAGGATATGTATGATAAATAATAAACAAGCCTAGATACTCTTTTTATTAGAACAACATCCCATATCTCATCATATTTCCATGCCATAAATTTTCTTTAATTGGCTGAAGCTATGAGAGTAATTCTGTCATAGAGCTTCATAAAACTTGTGATCTCATTTATAATCTCTTTAACTTCATTTCCTTCTGGCCATAATCTGTGTGGCATGAACTGTCTAGGCTACTCAATTGGATGAAGCTTTGGAGGTGCTTGATGATAAGTAGACAGTGAAGATGGTGGATGTGGTTAGATAATTCAAGGTTTAAGAACATTGGTAAGCATGTTCTTGTAGATACCTCTTGCAAGACCTTTCATTTGACACAAGGACCTACCAGCATATGATCTATAAGGCATCCTGGTATGACTCAACTAGCTTTTAACATTGGAGTATGTCATTTTCTTAATCTAAGGATTCTTAGGGAAATTCTTTTGAAACTCCCGTTGGTCCTTGATTTTCTTATGCCTTTTGTAAGTTTGTTCACTCTCATTCTTCATCACTTCTTGAAAGTCTTTGAGTAAGTCTTTTACCTCAGACAATTTTAGGTGAATGAAAGAGTCATAAGAAAACCTCTACTAGTTAGCTCAATTGCAATGAGTGTTTCAGGATCATTCGGTAACATGCTTCGGATGTCCTCTGTTTCACTTTGAATGTTTTCTGCCTCATCTTTAATGATGATTGGGCCTATTGCTTGTTCTTGAGTTGGATCTATTTCACCTTCTTCTAAATCAACAAACTTAGCTTCTTTTTATTTGAATTTATCCTCATCCATTGGCTCAGCTTTGGCCTTTAACAACTTCATTGGAGGAGATTCTGATTCATCTTGTTCTGTAATCTTTTCCTTCCCTTTGCCTAAAGCAGCAATGTATCTTTTTCTCTCCCTTTCATAGGTCTTTATTATTTGTTGAGATGATGATGATTGTGGTTGCTTTGATTGTACTGATTGATCTTTTAAGAACTCAGCAAACTTTCTAATAAGTTCTTTTTGCTGTCTAGTCAATGGATTCATAACAATGATGCTTGATTGTTGTTGTTGTGAACCCTGAGTGTGAAAGTGTTGCCTTAGAATAGGAGAATAATGGATGTTCTTAAATGGATTTGCTTCACTAAAAAACTAATCCATAGAGTATCTCTCTTCAGAGATGATAATTGATTGCTTTGTATGCTATTCCCGAGAGCTTGTTTCTGCATGTGGTGATGAAGGTTGATCAATGAACTGTTCTATCATCTCTTGTTCATGATTTTCTAAATGTTCTTCTTTATTCAGCCTTTGATTATTAACATCCTCTAACTCTCTATTTAATCTTTCAATCTCTTCTGCTTGTTCAGAGATGATTCTTTTCAGATCATCTATTTCACTATCCTTTGCATCTGTTTGATAAATCAAATAGGCTATATCAAGCCTTGCATTACTTACTTCTTGAGATTTGGCTTTCACTTCATTTCTTGTTTGATTAAGTTGTTGTCCAAGGAATTGAACAATCATCTTTTGAGCTTTCTGATCAGCCTCCAATGTTTGGATTTCTTCATCCTTAGATTTAAGTTTGTCTTTGAGTTATTATCCCTTCTATTTGACTTTTCAATGAGTTTATTATACTTAGTGAACAGAAACACCTTTGAATGTTCTATCTCTTCCTCTGTTGGTATTTCTCCTTATTGATCTTCAGTTTTAGTTTGTTCATACTGAATACTTTGTTGTTCTTGTTTAGTTTCATGCATAGAGGATGTGCAAACTTCCTCTTGATGTGATGTAGTTTTAGCCATTGTAGCATCAATGTCTCTTAATAGAGATGAAAGTGTTTGGTGATCAGATAAGTGTGGGCTGTGTGGTTGATACGGAATGTATTGATCAAACTAAAACTGCTCTTGCTCTTGAGCTTCTTCATGAACTGGTTCTTGTTCCTGTATGAGTGGCACTTCTTCTAGAATCACTGGAGCTGGTTGGATGATAGGTGCTTGATGAATAATGGGTGCTTGCTAAATGATGGGTGCTTGATGGATTACAAACATGGAAATAACATATGTGGCTCTCCTTGGCCAGGAATCCTCATGAATACATTAGGAACAGGAAGGTCATAGTTGATCATGTGAGGTGGAATAGGCACTTCATCACCATGATACAAGCTAGACTTAATTCTATTAAACACATACTCATTAAAGTGCACTGGTTCAAACACAACTCCTTCTCTTGGAATGTTGGGCAATAAATCGTTGATGATCATTTGTAGGAACCTTGGATACATCTGAAACTTGTTCCTTACTTTAGTTAAGTTGTAGATCATTCCATTCAAGATCTGAGTTGCAAAATTGAATTTCCTCCTTGCTATGTTACTTGCAACGATAGAGGAACTTCTTAAAGAAATGACATCCCATCCTGTCTTCCTGTTAGTCTTTGTCTTTTTATAAGTGTGCATTAGGAATGTTGGACTCAATAAGTGCATTAAAAGGATAATGCTTTCCATAACCAAACATAATGTGTTTTAACATCCAAACAATCAATAACTAACACATTAGTATCATTAACATTCATAACATACACTAATGTAGATTAAATTTCTTTTTCAAGATTGTAGATAAAAAGGAATTTTTGTTAAGTGTCTGCAGCGGATGAAGACTTTCCATAGCGGATGAACAATAGTTTGTAGCGGATGAAGACCTTCCACAGTGGATGAACACTCCACAACAAACAACATACAAAGCAATCACACAACAAGTGTTCACAGCGGACAACATCCAAGACACAGCGGACAACTTATTGACCATTCACAGCGGACGACTAATCATGCACAGTGGACAATCTATCTGTTAGGTCTAGATCCTTTGTATAGGTTTAGATGATAAATCAACTCTTGTAATAACTCATTGTAATTCTCTTTTGATAACATAATGTACTGCATGAATTATATGTTAACCTATATTATTGTGTGTGTTGGTTTATGTGTCATTGCAGGAAACATCAGACTTGGTAAATTTGGAAAATTGACCAAGTGTTAGAACAATCCGCGGATGAATAAGTGTTCTTCCGTAGATTTTCTCCGGAGCATAACTAAAGTCTGTGCTTCCGTAGATCTCCTATGGAAGAACAACAACTGCTGAACAAGTCCACAGATCAAGTGGAGCTACTGAAGGAGAGCTTGCTGATGAAGAAGTACAAGAACTTCTGTGGAAGCACAACCACTGAAGAACAAATATTGAAGACTAAGTGTTGCTGCGGAAGACCAATTGCTGTGGAAGAAGAACTTCCTACGGAAGACAAATTACTATGGAAGATCAAAAAGTCAACAAGTCAACATGTCAAAGAAACATCATCAAATCAATGACGACAGAAGATGTTGAAATCAAGCGAATATTCCACGTCACATCAATAACATTCTTTTTGTAATTTACAATTTCCAATGTAAATTATGAACTCCTATGCTGATAAACAAGGCAAGGATGCACACATATAGAAACAGAATAGCGAAACATAATAGCGAGATATTAGCAAGAAAATAGGAACAGAATAGAGAGAGATTGAGAGATATCGATACTCAAATAGGTGTATATATTGATAGAAACGATATCAATCAATTAATCAATCACTCAAGAACAACAACAATATGGCAATCATAAGAACATCAAGAGCATCGACATCAATTGCAATCGATTCGTTGTGAATGAAAAGCAATTGAAAATCATCTTTGTGTTACATCATTTCATTGTGTTTTCAAGTTGTTTTATTTTGTACATCGATTTCAATTTATAAACAATTCATTAAACAGCAAGTATTGATAGTTTTGCGATCATTACTTGTTAAAATCAAATTGATAATTCCTGCGTCAATCCTTGGATTCACAGGTGGTATCAGAACCAAGTGCTCATTGATCTAGATCAATTGATCTATTAGTTTGATTTGTTTAATTGGTGTTTATTTAAACATGTTTTTTAATTTTTTATAATTACCATAGTTAATTAATGAGCAATTCAGTGGTTGGCGCTTATCAACCTCCGAAGTTGGAGAACAAATTTGATTTCAAAACATGGAAAATTAGATTCAGGAATCATGTTAATTATATAGATTCTGACTTATGGGTGTCTATCACTGAAGGTCCTTATATTCCACCTGCTTTAGGACCTGATTACAAAGATAATAATCAGCCCATAAGTCTAAAAAATCTGTCACCTGATGATGCCAAGAAAGTCAAAGTCGACATTAAAGCCTATAGTATGCTTACTATGGCTTTACCTGAAGACCTATTGATCAGGTGTGAAGCATACAAAACTGCTAACTCATTATGGACAATTCTTCACACTTTGTGTGAGGGAAGTGATGAGATTAGAAGTATCAGGAAGGATGCCCTACCTTCACAATATGAAACATTCAATCACATTCAGGGTGAATCCGTCCCTCAACAACTCCACAGATTTTTGCAACTTGTTACAGAGATGAATATATTTGAACTGAAGTACAACAATGAGGAGTTAAATAAAAAGATGCTTCATTCATTACCAGAAAGCTGGACCCACACTATGTCTATGTTCAAGAATACTCTTGATCTGAAGTCAATTGGGTTAAACACTCTGGTTGCAAAGGTAGAAGCTTTGGAGTTGGACGAGAAAACCAAAACAAGAGTGTTAAAGCACCTATAGCACCATACCAATTCAAAGAATCTAAGGGTGTTGGAAGTGCCTTTATCTCTAATGATGATGAAGGTAACTCTTGTGTTGAGAATGACAATGAAGAGGAAACTGGCTTCTATACTGCCAAGCCCTCTAAATTGAACTCTCAAAACAATCAAAACAGAAAAGCAAAAGGAAAGGCTGATGACTCCAAAACTAATAAAACCAGCAATCAAACAGAATCAATCACTGTGGTTCTAGAATCAGAAGAACAGAAGGCAGCCTTTGCAGCTTTTAGCTTAAGCTTTTAAGCTTATTTGGGAAGTACCTTGACTCCTGCCCACTTCTGCCAGCAAGACCTTGAAGAACTTCATCCTGATGAAGTAGAAGAGATGGATCTGCAATGGCAAATGGCCATGATTGCTTATAGAGCCAAAATGTACATGAAGAGAAACAAGTGATTGTTAATGGGAGGAAGAACAACAAAAATTGGTGTTGATAAATCAAAGGTGAGGTGTTACAAATAAAATTTGTATGGTCACTTCTTAAGGGAATGCAACAACAATCAGCAATCACCAGTCGATAGCAAGTCAGAGGAGCTTCAAGCAACCTCAGCTAACAAATTCATCCCCACCAGCCACAGGTTCTTCAACAGGTATTAGTAACTCTAAAGAAACTGGTTTGATTATTTTGTAGGATGGAACTTGTGATTGGAGCATGTATGAGAAGAAAGTACTAGTAGAAAATCAGGCTTTGATGGCTAATATGGAAAACAAAGTTCCTCCAATGGCCAGAGAGGTAAGAGAAAGGTTATGTTCTTCCTTATGTATTGATGAGGTTGAAAGATATAAGGTTCATGCTCAACAATTTGCTGATAAAGTCAGAGAAACTATGCTTTTAAATGAATCTCATGTAAGTAAACATAAACTTTATCAGGTCAAAATCAATTCATTACAAAAGGATTTAGACAAACTTGTGTCTGAAAATTATAATCTGAAAGCACAAGTTGAGCATTTGACCACCTCCTTAACAAAGTCCATGTCAGATCATGCATCCAATGAAGTGAAACTTCAAAAATTTCAACTATCATCACAACAGTATGAGAAACTGTTTAACTCTATTATTGAATCATAGAACAGGCATGGGTTGGGTTTTCATGCTGTTGCACCACCAGTTAATGATAACTACACCACCCTACCTGATTCATTGACAAACAGTTTATCAAATCATTTTGTATCTAATACCAAAAGTGAATCAAAAGATGAAAATAATAAAGAGGTAAGTGGTGAAGATATAGAAATTAGTGAAACTGATTCATCTGAATCAGAATTTTCAAAACAAAATGAATCAGAATTTGACTTTGATGACTATGATGATTTGGATGAGGTTGATGAGCCTAATGAACAAGAAAGTGCTGGTTTGGGTAAGGGTAAAAATGTAATATTTGAACCAATAATTCCCAAAGTACTTGATGAAATCAAGCTACCTTATCCCCTAAAACAAAGAAATTTGTTGAAGACCATCTACACAAGAATTGGTCAGCTGAATGAAGGGATTCAGGAGCTCAACAAAAAGCATAACAGTCAACCAGCAACAAGAACTACAGAGTAAGAAAAGAAAAACACTTCAGCAGAACACCTACGGAAGAAGAAGATAGGTACTCACACATCCGTAGAAAAGCAAAAGAAAAATGTTCCAAAGTAAACATCCATAGAACATCTATGGAAGAAGACAAAATAGTCTTCTGTAGAAAATCTGCAGAAGAAGAAATCAACAGAACCAAGACAGTCATCCGTAGAAGATCTACGGAAGAAGAAAACACCTGCTGATTCAACTGCTAACCAGAAAGGTAAACAACAAAAAGAAGATCTTTTAGCTGCTAAGTTTGAAAAAGAATTGAAGCAGCAAAAGAAGACACTGACTCTGACAGTGAAGCTGAAGAGATGTATTGCAAATGGTGTGATATGCACAACCACAACACATAAAAATGCTACTTCAGAAGCTATTGCTCCATATGCAACATGAACAATCATATGACTTCTGATTGTTACTTCAACAAGTATTGTGCCATATGCAACAAGAACAATCATTCTACTCAAGAATGCTTCTTTAACAAAAAGAACAAAACAAAGATTCCCAAGAAGCAAAAAGTTGAGATTGCTGAATCAGATTCACAATCTTCTGAGAATGATGAATCAAAAGTCCAAAAGCAAAAGAAGCAGCAACCAAAGTAGAAGATCTCAAAGACAAAGCCAACATCTGCTGATAATCAAGCAAAGAAGAAGAAGGAAAAGCAACAATATCAAAGCAAGAATCCTTATAAGAAGGTAGTGTTGTAGGAAGATGAAGCCTTCTTTGATCACTTTGAAAAGGGTAATCATGTACCTCAATCAAAAACAAAAGATGCTGAAACTTTTTCTAACAAAGCATCATCTTCAAGTTTGAAGAAAAAGGTACTCAAAAAAGAAGTGACAGAAGAAGTAACTGTGAATCAAGATCAAAGTGCAAGAAGTTCATCTTCAACAGAATCATCCTCAACCCAAACAGAACATAACGAATCGATTGGGGCTAAAAACAATCTTGAGACATCTAGGCTCATTCATGATTGAGTAACTATTCTAGATAACAATGGCAAGCCCAAGACCATTAAGGCTTGGGATCCACTTTTTAATTGATTTCATTATTTTTGCAGGAACATCCATGGAGGACTGATAACAAGTGGTATATTGACAGTGGTTGTTCCAGGCATATGACAAGAAACTATTCTCTCCTCCATGACTTCAAACATAAAAATGCTTCATATGTAGCATTTGGTGGGGATAAGAAGGGAGATAAAATTGTTGGTGAAGGAATGGTAACAAATGGAGTACTCAAGTTTGAGAAAGTTAATTGTTGTGAAAATTTACAATACAATTTACTCAATGTATCTCAAATTTGTGATCAAAATTATACCACCTTATTTGATAACTGTTTCTGTTACATTCTTAAGCCAGGTTTTCAAGTTCCAGTAGATTGGATCCTTCTTCAAGCACCAAGAAAAGAAACACTTATGTTTTGGATATGAATAACACATCTATGACAAGCAATGAAACCTGCCTGATCTCTAAGTCATCAGAAGATGAATCACAACTGTGGCATAGAAGGATGGTTCATTCTAACATGAAGAACATGAATAAGTTGGTCAAACATGACTTAGTCATTGGCCTTCCCAAGAAATAATTTTATTGTTCTAATCATTGTTTATCATGTTATAAAGGGAAACAACATAAGGTGTCACATAAGTCCAAAACAATCAACACAAACACAACACCACTCAAACTGCTACACATGGATCTTTTTGGTCCAACCAATGTGCTAAGCATTGGTAAAAGGCAATATTGTTTGGTGATTGTTGATGATTTCACTAGATTCACATGGGTCTTTTTCTTAAAACACAAAAGTGAAACATCAAAAACATTAATGGAGTTTATCACTAAGATTGAAAACCAACTTGATTTAAAGATCAAAATGTTAAAAAGTGATAATGGAACTGAATTTGTTAATCATGTTTTGAATTCCTTTTGCAGGGACAAAGGAATAGCCAGACAATTCAGTACACCAAGAACTCTATAACAAAATGGAGGTGCTAAAAGAAGAAATAGGACTCTAATTGAAGTAGCAAGAACAATGCTAGCTGATTCACAGTTGCCTATCACATTTTGGGCAGAAGCAGTGAACACAACATGTAATGTTCAAAACAGAACTTTAATTGTCAAAGAACATAATAAAACACCTTATGAACTTTTGTTTAAAAGAAAACCTTTTATAGGATATCTTAGAGCTTTTGGGTGTCATGTGTCAATTTTAAACACCAAAGATCAATTAGGAAAGTTTGATGAAAAAGCTTATGATGGTTTCTTTGTTGGTTACTCATCAACATCTAAATCATATAAAGTATACATTCCTCATCACAATATTATAGAGGAAACACCTAATGTATTTTTTGATGAATCCTTATTTCCAAAATCTGTAAAAGGTTCATCTTGGTTGTTTGATATAGATGTATTAACAAATTCATTTAACTCTAGTTATTTGAATGTTGCAGGTCCTGTGGATACATGTTATCCTTATGTACCTCCAAATTTGGGTGAAGTGTCATTGTTAGCTGATCCTCCAAGATTACCTCAAACACATGCTTTAATTGTTGCTGATCTAGGCCCTTCATCTCAAACAAGCAATAAAAACACTAATGGACATGGAATTTTAACTTCAGTAGAAGTCAATAATGCATCCCTAGAAGTTCCTTACACATGCATAGATGTTCCATCTACTTCAGAAGATGCTTCATTGCCTTCAACTGAAGTTCCAAACTCATCAGAAAACATTCTAACAACATTCACATCTGCAGATCAACAAACTCCTACATCCGTAGTTGTTCCTGTAGCTGCTGTAGAAGTCGTAACTATATCTACGGAAACACAAAATCATGAAGATGGAGTTCATTCAGCATCAGAAGGCCAAAATGATGAGGATCTTAATCACTTTGTTGATTCTCTATCTCAGCTGGGTCCATGTCCATCAACCAACATTACTAACTTAGAATCATCCATTCCAATTGAATCAGTACCAACAACAAGAATTCATAAGTATCATCCTATTCAAAATATTGTTGGTGATCTTACTAAAAGAACCACAAGAAGTCAAGGGGGAGATGCCAATATCTATCTGTTCTCCTGTTTTCTTTCATAAGTGGTTCTAGCCAACATAACTGCAGCATTGAAAGACAACAGCTGGATTGAAGCAATGCAAGAAGAACTTCAACAATTCAGAAAACAAAAAGTCTAGAATCTAGTTGATCTTCCTGAAGGCCAATATCCAATTGGCACAAGGTGGCTTTTCAAGAACAAACTAGATGACAGAGGTATCATTGTGAGAAATAAAGCAAGGCTAATAGCACAAGGCTATACTCAAGAAGAAGGGATAGACTATGATGAAGTTTTTGCTCCTGTTGCCAGGATTGAAGCCATTAGAGTCTTTCTAGCCTATGCATCAAATAAGAAGTTCATAGTTTACTAGATGGATGTAAAATGTGCCTTCTTATATGGTAAAATTGATGAAGAAGTCTATGTTACCCAACCACCAGGCTTTGAAGATCCTGATTATCCACATAGGGTATACAAGCTTGACAAAGCTTTGTATGGTCTTCATCAGGACCCAAGAAAATGGTATGAAACATTATCATCCTTCTTAATCAAGCATGGTTACAAAAGGGGCATAATTGATCAGACGCTCTTCCTAAAACATGATTATCAAGATCTATTAGTTGTCCAAGTCTATGTGGATGATATCATCTTTGGATCAACAAACAAGAGATTGTGTGAAGAGTTTGAATGTTTGATGAAATCTGAGTTTCAAATGAGTTCCATGGGAGAATTAACATTTTTCCTTGGTTTGCAAGTTCATCAGAAACCAGATGGCATTTTCATCAATCAGGAAAAGTATGTGAATCAAATCTTGAAGAAGTACAACCGTGCTGATTCATCTTCATGCAAAACACTAGCATCAATAATAGATAAGATTGTACCTGATCCTAAAGGCAAGTCAGTTGATCAAAGATTATAGATCTATGATAGGATCTTTAATGTACTTAACTACCAGCAGACCTGACATAATGTTTGTTGTGTGTGTTTGTGCTAGGTACCAATCAAACCCCAAGGAGTCATATATGAATGCAGTGAAGAGGATATTTAGATACCTCAAAGGGAAGCCAGCTCTAGGACTTTGGTATCCCAAAGAAGGAGAATTCAACCTCTACTCATATTTTGATAGTGACTTTGGAGGGTGTAACAACAACAGAAAATCCACAACTGGTGGATGCCAATTCATAGAACCAAGACTTGTTTCTTGGCAGTGCAAAAAACAAACAAATGTATCAGTATCCACAGCTGAGGCTGAGTACATAGCTGCTTCAGCTGGTTGCTCTCATGTTTTATGGTTGCAAAAAGAATTACTTGATTATGGTTACAATTTTCTTCAAACACCAATACATATTGATAACTCAGCTGCTATGTTCATCACTGCTAATCTAGTGCAACATTGTGTCCAGGATCTGGTAATCTAAAGCCTTCAGATATCATTTTTTGAGAGATTGTTCAGAAAAAGGTTTAATGAAGTTGATTAAAGTGGATACAACAAATCAGCTTGCTAATTTATTCACTAAAGCCTTTGACTTAGTGAGATTTAATTTCTTAATTGAGTCCTTAGGCATGATCATTTTAGATTAAATAATCAACACAAAGAAAAGCATGATCTGTCCTTAAAATTCTTAATATGGAAAGCCAAAAATATTCATAAAACATATAAAATTCCAAATATATATATATATATATATATATATATATATATATATATATATATATTGTCTTAGTTTCATATTTTTTTGAATAAGCATTCATGTCATGGGAAATGATAGTACACTATGCCTTTGCTTAATTTCTTGAATTTTATCACACAATAAATATTGATCAGATTGTGACTTGATATGTGAGTAGGTTCAGCTTGAGTTAAATCCATACAATTTCATGCATAACGTAATGTCAAGATGACAAATTATGGACAATTCCATTTTGAGGAACAAGTAAGTCCTATCCTGCTATGATCAACTTATTCACCTAAGTACACTATGTTGTGTCACTTTATAATCTCTATCTTTGCACATCATGGACCCTTTGTTTTGTGTAAACAAAGACCTGGGTTCACAGGCACCTCTGTTTTACGTAAGTAAAGACCTGGTGTCCTGTTGATGATGATCAAAAAGATTCCAAAAAGAAATAGCTCTAAAAGAATCCAATGTGATCAACTGTATATTAATTCAGAGCTTACATATCATATCAGCATTAATAAGATTTCAAAGAAATCTTAAGATAGAGCTTATAACTTAAGAAACATAGTTTTAAGTGTGAAAAAGTGATAAATTGACTCATATACGGAGGACAAACTCTAGTGTGAATTGAATGTGGAGTCCATATTTGTCTATCTTTAATCAATACCAAAACATGATAAACATCATGACAAGTTGAAACTACACTCTTGCTTGAATTTATGTGGATCATAATACTTGCAATTAGCACTAGATCTATGTATTCTATCATCAAACAAAACTAGTTCATGAAGTTGCTTAGTGTCATAGTATGATCCCATTGTATGATGCAAATGCTTGTAAATAGTTTTTGTTCTTTTCTTTGCCACTAAGTTGGACATATAATTGCTTTTCATGCTATTCTCTTTATAAATTTTGATAAATGCATAATCTCATGATTAATCACAAATTTAGGGGGAGTAGTAAATCAGTATGAAAATTTGAGAATCTAATGTGTTCCATTTTTAAATGAAGAAAGTTAGAACCTGAGCACTAACTTGGCTGCAGGATATCTGAAGTTATTAACCAAATCAATTTTCCACAATTGCCATTTAGCAGAGTCAACAAGGTCCAATAGCAAACAACAAATGTTCTAACATTATGTTAAGATCATACATCAAAAAGAACAAAAATTGCCTTTCCATAGATTGGTAACCTACGGATAAAACAGCAAATTCATAACAAATTTTGCCTTTCGTAGATGATCCTGCAGAAGAATTAATTTAAGGATAAAATAGCTAAGTTTTGTCTTCCATAGATGTGCCGCGGAAGAATAAAATTAAAACAAATTAAAAAGGGAAGGTTTTGCCTTCCGTAGATGATCTAAGGAAGAATAAACTTGTGGATAACCATGGAAGGGTAATTAGGGTTAAGGGTCCCACAACATTAAATAAAAGGTTTTAATAGTGTCTAAGGGAGTATAAATGATAATAGGGTCCCAAACAACATCAATATGGCTAATCGTTTTGCTAAAGATCATAATGTCTGTGCTTTTCTTAATCTAGATGATTCAGTAGCCAATGGGTGCAGGGATATTATCAGATATCTGAGAAGATCAAGATTGTTCTATGCTCTATCTGCAGACCCTATTATCTATCAAGATCACAAAATCGATTTCTGGAACACAGCACGAATTGAGGAGGAGCAGGATGAAAAGGTAATCTATGTTATAATCAGAAACAAATAGCTGAGGGTAGATGAACGAATAATAAGAAGGGTGCTGGAGTTAGGAGAAGGTAAAGAAGGACACCCTGATGTATTCGACCATGAATACATTCAAAAAGTTTTTAAACTGATGGGATATGATAGTGATTATAGAAATGTTGAAATCAAGAAGGGAAAGTTGTGTAAGCCGTATAGATTTCTATGCCACACTTATCTGAAGTGTATGTCCAACAGGAAGTCAGGGTTGGATAGATTTTCAAAGCATATCTCATCCAGAATCATTGGTATATTTGAAGGAAGGACATATAACTATTCTAAGTACATTCTTGGATGTTTATATGACCATATCAGGGTGGAGAAGGAAAATAAGATGTATATGTTTCCAAGGTTTCTTCAGCTGATTATCAATGAAGCAATGCCCAAAATTGAACGAGAAGGTGAAGTGCTTGTTCAAGCTCACCTGGGAAGATCTGTACTCAACAAGTTGAGTGGGCAATATCAAGGGGAAGATATGGAGATGTTCCCATATATGATTGATGAAAATGCTGACATTCCTCAAGAACTTGTATACATTGATGATCATCAACAACAAACATCATTAGCTGAATCTTCTAATTAACAACAACAACAATCTCCACCAGTTGAATCCCCTGAACCACAACATCAAGAACCTAATCCTCCTTCACCACCATCCTTTACCAACATACCTTTATCACCACCTATCCATATTATCTCACCACCAAGTAAACATACCCAACCTATCACTCCTGACCAATCTCAATCATCAATGAACACTGGTGCCACTGAACCTCTTTCTCCCAGTCTAACCAAACACCATCTCATCTAACAACACTACCAACTTTCTCACCCATACCTACTGAACCTGCTAAAAGCCCAACTTACACTAAACCACTCAACTTTCATGAGGATGAGCATGATACTATGAATGAAGGCACTATAGAGGAGATTTGTTTAGATGTAAAGGGGGAGAATGATGAAAAACTTGAACAACAAGCTGAGAGTGATAGTCATTTTGTTGATATCACTGCTTACAATGAGAATGATTTAAGAGATGAAGAGATAGATGTAAGCAAGAGTTTCCTGGTGGAAAAATATAATAATCTTATCATTAAACGCAATAAAAAGTTGAAGAAGTTAAGAAAAATAAAAGGGGAGATGATTGAGAAAGATAAGGCAATAGTAGCTAAAGATGCATCAATCAAGAAGTTGAAAGAAGAGATAGAAACAAACAATGACGTGATTGACTGGATGGATGAGGTTGTAACTGAGTCATGTGAATCTCTTGAGAAAGAGAAACAAGAAAAAGAAAAGGTCATGTTTGAGCTGAACAAGTCATTGAAAACTATCTCTGATCAGTCAATGTTGCTGAAAGCTAAAGATGATGAGATAGAGACTTTGAAGAAGAAATTGTCTGATTAAGAGATGGGCAGTCAAAAAGAACACCTCAAAGAAGCTGCTGTCCTTCCAATGATCAACTCAAAGAAACCAACAATCATGTATAGCAAGAAGAGAAATTACTTGGGAAAAGTTCAAGAAGATGTGATTGAATTTGGAGACACCCCAAAAAGAACAAAAACAATATCTCCAGAGCACACACCACTAATTGAATAGATTGAAGTAGATAGTGATGATGAGTGGGAAGAATTAACAAAAGAAGAGCCTGCTGAAGCTGCTAAAGAAGCAAAGTCTGATGACTTGCTATCAACTGAAGACATCCTTGAAGAAAGAGCACAATCTGTCATGTTTATGGACTTGATAAACAATGGTTTTCCTTATGATATGGTTGAAAGAATGAACATGTCTGAAATGATTCAAGTTTTGAAAGAGTTTGATGCTGCAAGGCTAATGGTGCTTATGAAACATTCTCAAAATACAAAGAAATGGAAAAGATAAGGAATGAACTGGGCCATTGTGACACAAAGAAGCTGACCAGGTACAACATGACTTGTTGGTTATAAAGTCATAACTATGAGCATCATGAGCTTAAAGGAAGAACAATGAGTGAGCTAAGAGCCATGATGGAGCATGTAATGAAGGTTGCGCTAGACGCAGGTGTAAGATTCAGGACTGAGGCTCCCAATCCTGCTTACAAACAACAATCAAAACAAACTCATGCTGAGCCAACAGTTGTAGAAAGTAGAGACATGCACAAGGGAAAAGAAAAGTTGTTCAGAGAGCCAAGAGATATGATACCCAACAAAATATGGCCATTAGACACTGCTATAAGGGATATAACTAAGGAAAAGACTACATTGATTTAACTCTTTGATTTGATGACCACTCCTAGATCAGCCGAAGAAAATAGAATAATAGCATGAAGATTTGATGTAGAGTAGAATTGTGCCATTATAAAGAGAGCATCAGGGATGGTTCAATACTATCCTTGGATGGAGTCTCTCCTCTCTCTACCAGATGTAGATCTGCAATGCCTTCAAGCCATTCCTATCACCAACTATCCCATCAATCCAAGAGGAAGGGATTTCTTTGGAATAGTTGCAAAGCTCAAACATAAGTTCAAAGGGGATGTCTTGAAAGAAGCAAGAAGAGAAGATGAAAGCAAAAGAGAAGAAGACAAAGACAGAAGAGGCCTCATACCAGTTCTTCTCAATCCATAGATGTTGAATTCTTAACAAGAATTGGCTATGAAAACAAGGCAGAAGCTTCAGTTAAAACTATAGAAGGAAATCAATATTCAATCCCTATCATAAGTGGGGTTATTTAGAAAGAACCAAAGAGCTGGTGCTGCTAAGGAATGATCAACAGAAGAAAGGTTCAAGCATAAGACTATTTGACCCAATGAAAATCAAATTGCTTCACCCAAACTACACTTCATATCTACATGACAAGTACTTCCCCAAGCTAAATGACCAAAATGCTCAAAATGACCTATGCTGTATGTTCATATCATTCAAGTTATTGACAAGCTGCATGCTAAAGATCACAAGAAAAGAAAATTTGAAGCGGGCTAGCTGATGGGAACAAAAATTCAATCAGTCACTGAGCTGAGAATATCAGAACAAGATGAACATGAAGTGGTTTCAAATAATAGTGTTGTTGCAACACTTACCACTGAAAAGGACATCCTGGGTATAAAATACAAGATGTTGAAGAAAATGAAGAGGATGAAGACTAAGTACTTGTATGATGATCAGAAAAATGCAGTTGAATACTTCACAACAAGTATTTTGGGAAGAATTCAAGAATTAAGAGCACTAAACCAATGATTACAAGAGAGTAAACCTAAGGGGGAGTATTGTTAGGTCTAGATCCTTTTTATAGGTTTAGATGATAAATCAACTCTTGTAATAACTCATTGTAATTATCTTTTGATAACATAATATACTGCATGAATTATATGTTAACCATATTATTGTGTGTTGGTTTATGTGTCATTGCATGAAACGTCAGACTTGGTAAATTTGGAAAATTGACCAAGTATTAGAACAATCTGCGGATGAATAAGTGTTCTTCCGTAGATGTTCTCCGGAGCATAACTAAAGTCTATGCTTCCGTAGATCTCCTCGAAAGAACAACAACTGTTGAACAAGTCCAAAGATCAAGTGGAGCTACTGAAGGAGAGCTTGCTGATGAAGAAGTACAAGAACTCCTGCTAAAGCACAACCACTAAAGAGTAAATATTAAAGACTAAGTGTTGCTGCGGAAGACCAATTGCTGCGGAAGAAGAACTTCCTATGGAAGACAAATTACTATGGAAGATCAAAAAGTCAACAAGTCAACATGTCAAAGCAACATCATCAAATCAATGACGGCAGAAGATGTTGAAGTCAAGAAAATATTCCACGTCACATCAATAACATTCTTTTTGTAATTTACAGTTTCCAATGTAAATTGTGAACTCCTATGCCGATAAACAAGGCAAGGATGCACACATATAGAAACAAAATAGCGAAACAGAATAGCGAGATATTAGCAAGAAAATAGGAACAGAATAGAGAGAGATTGAGAGATATCTATACTGAAATAGGTGTATATATTGATAGAAATGATATCAATAAATTAATCAATCACTCAAGAACAACAACAATATAGCAATCATAAGAACATCAAGAGCATCAACATCAATTGTAATCGGTTCGTTTTGAATGAAAAGCAATTGAAAATCATCTTTGTGTTACATTATTACATTGTGTTTTTAAGTTGTTTTATTTTGTTAATCGATTTCAATTTATAAACAATCCATTAAACAGCAAGTATTGATAGTTCCGCGATCATTACTTGTTAAAATCAAATTGATAATTCCTGCGTCAATCCTTGGATTCACACTATCATCCACAGCGGACAACTTATAGACTTAGAATTATTTATGCATTTTTGTTTTACATAAGGGTATTTTTGTAATTGTAGATAGCTATCTGTATAGGCTATAAATAGCATAATACCCTAATCCTTTGTAAGCTTTTAAACATTCAATACAAACAAGCAGTTTATTATTATCATTCAGGCATTCAATCACTAGAAATCAAACAATCATACACACACACTCACTGATATCATATATCTGATCATGGGTTTTCGTACCATGATTATTGATTGTTGAATAAAATATAACAATCTGTTGTTATATTTGTTTAAGAGATTTGAAAAGATTCTTGGGGGAATCCATCCTTTGATTTGGATTTCATCAAGGAACCTAAATTGAGCACACATGTATGACTTTTTGATCTATTTTCTATCAATGGTTTTTGTATAACCAATCTGCTTGAACACATGAAACATATAATTCTCATCAAATTCAATTAAACCATGGGCATACTCATCACCAAATTGTAGAACCCTCCTGATCACATCTTTTGTGATAGTGATCTGCTGGTCATAGATAGATGAAACCATAACTTGTTGATCTTGATCTTTTTCTAGATGAGCATTTGTCCAAAACCGAACTATATGTCCTTCAAAGATCTTTGGTTTGGCAATCATAGCATGAACAAGTCTGGTTTGCCTGATTGCTTGAATCATGTCTTTGTAATTCTCTGACTTAGGAGAATCAGGGTTTAAGAAAGCACAATGATTGTGATCTCTGACAAACATAAGGTTTGCGATATCTAAAAACAAAGAAAGGATGTGTGTTAGTACTTGAATTGTTAAAAAGTATGATGTTTGATCTAATGCAAATTTGATTCAATATTCATTTTTATTTGGGTTGATATGAGATGGTAAATCATGTTTGATTAGCATATTTCTATGCCAAGTATGTTGTTTGATTGATTTTAAACATTTGACATGTTTGACTTTTGTAAGATTCAACTAACAGTTAAATTTGCCCAAATTTGCAAATGCAAAATTCTTTGTTTTTTGTGATGTTTTAATCAAAATTCATTGTGATCATGTTTGTTTGATAACAAAGTGTTAATTTGTTTCAAAATGAACAATAATTGCATCTCATAATAGATTTTCAACATTTTTAGTTGACTTTTTAGTCAAACTAATTCATATAATGCACATTGAATGTGAACATTGAATGTTGTTGTGTTTAATACCAAATCAACTATCATACTATGTTTGTTAATACACTTTGAACATGTTTGATAAGTTATATCATATTTAACCTATTTTCAATATTTTTAAAGATCAAATAGTTAATTTTCTATGCATTTTGACATGAACAGTTTGACTGTTCATATGTCTGATGAACACATAATCAAATTTGATTAAATCAGATGATCTACCACATGCGACATTGATTGCTAATCATGTATTCAATGTTTGATTTTGAAAATAACATTCATTAATTTCATATTAAGTCCAGTTCATTATTTAACCTAGGGTTTAACATTGCTCGGATTAAAATGATTTTTCAGAATGATTTGATGATTGTTTGATCATTCAGAACTTGTTCTTATACCTATTTGATTGAAAAACACGATTGAAATCAAATAGATATGAGTATTGATGATCAAAGTCTGTTCGTACTGTAGCAACGTTTAGAAAATTTGATTTTGGTTCGCACACTTGTGATAAATGAAAATCTGACAAGTGTTGAACTATATATACGAAGGACAAAATGTATCCGCTGTGTATACAGTTTTTTTATATGCTGTACAAACAGTGTTGTCTTAAATTAAATTTAAGTCATACGCTGTAAATACCACGTGCGTTGTGACTATAGTGTGTCTGTTGTACATTTTTTAAGTGTATGCTGTGGACACTTGAAATATTTAAAACTTTATTCACAGCGGATTCTTGTTTGTACATGTGCTGTGGATACTTGAGTGTTTGTTTTAAATGTTTATAACTGATGACTGATTGTCATATGCTGTATGAATGTACACTGTACACATAGTGGATGAATATTTCTTCATACACTGTGCATAGTTGATTGTTTGTTTTGGCTGTTCACAGTGGATGATTGTTTGTTCAAGTGCTGTGAAAACTTGTTTATTTGAGGAATATTCACATAGGATGACTTATAGTCATGCGCTATGAACACTTGTATGATTGTGTACAGCAAATGCTTGACTATGTACATACGCTATGGAATCATGAACTGTTTTCACAACGGATGATTATCTGTGGTCATTTGTTGTGGACTGACGCTACATTCACAGCGGATGTGTTACCTGACAACATGCGTTATGAACACTTTGTATTTGTATTCATAGATGCATAGCAGATGTGTTTATGTGTGTCCGTTACATACACTTGGTGTATTTTATATCTTTTATGATTGACTGTGGCTACAAAGGATGTATGTTTATGTGTCCACTGTGTCTACAGTTGACAAAATTTATACTTAACAAAATTTGTGAAATATTTTCAAAAATTGTTTGTTTGTTAAAATTTTATAAATTTAACATGATTGATATATGATGTTAAGTTATTACTCACAAGCAATAATGTGTATGTATATGTGTCAACCTACTATTTTTGAGGGCTTGCTTGCTTGGCTGATTTTCTTTGTTTAAAACATGAAATGACTTAAAATTTAAAATCCTTAAAATTTTAATGTTTTAAATTTTAACATTTATGATGGTTAACATGTTCTGCTGCCTTTGATATTTTCATGTTCATTTTTACTCCCCCTAAATTTTTGCATGTTTATAAAACCTTTATAAAATGGCAAAAAATTGATTTTGCTTGATGGAAATTATCAAAGTCCAATTTGGTTTATTACATGAAGAATGATAAACATTAGAAAGATGACACTTCATCTAACTAGTAAATGAATGATTTTATGCTTGGACATGAATCATTTTCACATTCCATGAGATCATACTAGTCTTAAGTCTTCATTGAGTTGATTTGATGATTTTGAGAATAGACAAAGACTAATACAATATTGATTGCAAATATTGTTGTCCACTTAAACTAATTCATGCTATTAATGTTTGATTTAAATAGTGAGTTATTATCATGTTTTGGGTATATCTAAATGATTTGTATGTACCTCACACCTGATTGTATGTTAAGATCAACCCTCCTCAAGATATGCAAGAAAGAACTTTCAATACTTAGAACCTAGTTACTTAGGAGTATAATGCTCAATTTGACCCTTATTGATTGATCCACATTGGGATTCTTTTTCACTTCACTTTGGAAGATGATCCTCTTTGGGATTCTTTTGATTCATTCACAAGGAATGTAGTCGATAATAGACTTTATTGGTGTTTCATCCAAGATGGATGTGTTCTCAGTGGTAATCTTTTTGGATCATGATGTAGGTCATACAGGTCTATGCTTAGCACAACAAAGGATGGCTTAGTGTACTCAGGTCTATGAGAATCATAAAAAAGGAGGCACTTGTGTTGGATTGAGCGGTTTATAATCAGTTTCACTTGGTGTATATGAGTTACTTTACAAGCAATCCATATTGGATCGATCAAAACTTACCATACATCAAGATGGGTGTGTTGCTTACCACACAATCATGAGAATTTAGTTTTTCACTGTTGAATATGATGTTATGTGTCCCATGCTGAGTCTATCCATATATCAAACAAAGTATGTCAATCTTTATTGGTGGAAAATGACTCAAGTGAAGAAATAATCTAGTGTACTATCATGTCTCATGTTTATGCAATGTGTGATTCAAACTTGTTTGATATTAGTGAAAACATGAATGTTTGACTGATGTCTTGACTTTGAAAGGATAAGTGTTTGGTATTTAAACTTGGACTTTAACAAAATCAAGTCTGTATGATGTTAATGTTTTGAAAAAAAAAACATTACTTGTTTGGTTCATAGTTTATCATACCAAGTGATTGAACCAAAAATTCAAATTATGTTGAATCAAATGGTTTGGTGATATGATTGTCAGTATGAACTTTGATCAATTTTATCAGACCCTTTTCTGAGCAATCTCTCAGAAAGTGATATCTGATGTCTATGTGTTTTGTTTTTGAATGTTTAACAGGATTATCAGTTCTGAACATGGAAACAAAATTATCTATGTGTATGGGTGTTTTTAGAAAATTATAGCCATAATCAAACATTTGGTGTTGAAATCAAAGCACTTGAGAACAGCAAGCAGAAGTAGCTATGTATTTTGCCTCAGCTGTTGACACAGACACATTTATTTGTTTCTTGCACTACCAGGAGATCAATCTTGATCCAAGAAACTGACATTAACTTGTTGTTGATTTTCTATTGTTGTTACAGCCACCATAGTCACTGTTAGTGTTTGCAAATAAAAAGAAGTCTCCATCTTTAGGATACCAAAAGCCAAGTGCTGGTTTGCCTTTCTAATATCTGAAGATCTTCTTCACTGCATTGATGTGTGATTCTTTATGATCTACTTGATATCTTGCACACCTACAGAGTGCATACATAATGTCTGGTCGGCTTGAAGTAAGGTACATTAGGGAGCCAATCATTGATTTATACTGTAAGAGTTCATATTAGAGGCTAATGCTAACCAAAGATCTTTCAGCATGCACTAAAGTAAAAGGAAGTACTTCAGAAGATTAGACAATGTGCAAAGAAAAATAACTAAGTGTCAAATCTTCAGAAGCCAAAGACAGATATCTTCCGTAGCCAAAAGTGAAGTCTTCCAATGCTTGAAGACAAAGTCTTCCGAAGATCAAAGACTAAGCTCTTCCAAAGACTAAAGAAGACATATGTCTACCGACACACTTTTGACAAAAGCAAAAGACCTTTCCGCTATCAGATCTAAAGACTCATACACTTATATAAGTTGGTGATTACCTTTTTACTTTTTCCAAGTGTACATCATGGTCTTTTATCTGTAATTTCCTACTTTAGTACTTTTATCCTTATTGCAATACAATAGGAAGTGAGCTATGACATGTCATAGTCACATGTCAAAAGGCAATCCGCCTTTTGACTTTACATTGATCTTGTTGTCTAGATTAGTGTCTAGCTGGCCTTTAAAGTATGGTCGGCTATAGAATGTAGTATAAAGTATCTCATATACCAGTCATAGGACTAAGCTCTGTAACACTTGTAAAATACTTGAGAGCAATATATACATCATCCTTGAAAACCAATCTTTGTGTTCTTGAGTGTTCTTACTTGTTTGTTCATTGTTTCCTTCCCGGTTCCCTATTTGATCTAGTAAGTGTGTTATCTCCAACTGTGAAACTATTGTTAAACCATTAAACTGGTCTTGCAATTGGTATCAAAACTTCTCAGGCTCTTGATTGCAAGATCTCACCATCTTAAATCCCTTTTCCATTTCACATACACTTACTTGCTCAAATGGTAGCTCTTACTAAAGCTTATATGGAGACTGGCATAATGACTAAGTCTCCACTGATCACTTTTGATGACTTTGACACTTGGTGCATGAGAATAGAAGGCTTCATCAAGTCTCAAGACAACAAGATATGGAGATTTGTAATCTCTAGACCTCACATCCCAAACACTACTTCAGCAACTGCTGGAGGTAGGATAATACCAAAGAAAGTGGCTAATTATTTTGAAGAAGAGTGGAAGAAAATATATATTGATTAGAAAGCCATGACCGCTGTTCAAACTGCTCTTACCAACTCCATCCACAGAGGCTTCACAAAATGTAAGACTGCAAAAGAACTCTGGGATGCACTGACGTTGATGTATAAAGGATTTGTGGAAGCTAAGGAGAACAAGAAAGACATAATAAAGCAGCAATAAGAAAACTTCACCTTTAAGAAAGGTGAAACTATGACTCAATAATACTTCAGGTATGTTGAGATTGTAGATAATCTGAGGGATGTTGGAGTCAACCTTGAGAATTAGGAAATAGTAAGGAAGTTCATGTTCTCTCTTTCTAGACAATGGACACACTACTATGTAGCCATCAAGGCAACCAAGAACCTCTCTACCCTCACTCTCACTGAGCTGTATGGTATCCCGAGCAGTTACCAGATGGAGATGAACATGCAAGATCCTTTTACCAGCTCATCCAACACCCAATCGAGTTTAGCCCTTCATGTGGTTGAAAGGGATAATAGAGAACCACAACATCATCTCATCTAGTAACCTAATAACTCACCAAAGGTCCTTTCATCACCTTCCAGAAGACACCAAGAGAGAGCATTACTCAAGGAAGTCCATTCCAAGAGCCCAGCTCTTCTCAGGTGTTTGTGTCTTTAAATGAAAGTTCTAGCAACTTTCTCTTCACCCTTTAGGACCTAAACTTATTTTATCCAGATGATCTTGAGTACATGGAGATAGTAGCAGATGGCTCTTCTCACTCACAGAGCCAAAAAGCTCTACAAGAGGACATGGAGGAAGTTTCCAAGCAATGTCACCATTGGAAATTTTAGGCTGGACAAAAGCAAAGTAAAGTGTTACAACTGTAACTAAATGGGCCACTTTGCTAGGGAGTGTAAGGCACCAGGAACTAATGGTGGCCATACACAATCCTGACCAAACTACACTAAGGTAGCTCCAAGAACTAAGAAGCCCAACCAACCAAAGAAGCAAGCTGCAGTTGCTGTTGAAGGAGGCTTTGATTGGAGCTTTTAGATAGAAGACGTCTCCCCAAACCAAGCCCTGATGGCAGACCATGATGAATCAAAGGTATTGGAATATCTTTGCTCTCCTGAATGCATTGCTAAAGTTAACATGTACAGGCCCTATAACTTGGAATTAAGATCTGATCTTGAGTACGTAAACATTTTAAAAGCAGATTTTAAAAGAGCAGAAAATGATTATAAGCTTAAAATAAAATATTTAGAGAAAACCATTTATATGAGCATACACACTATAGGACTCAAATTAAAGATCTTGTTACCAAGTTAACTGAATGCCAGACTAAGCTTGTGATCAGCAAAGCCAAGGCAGAAAAATGTGTTCTCGAAGAGGAAATCTTCATGAACATTATATCTTCATCCTTGCATGCACAAGGTTGTTATCAGAATATGCAAGGACTTAGATCAAATGAAATAACTCCTCCACACACATTACTATCAATTAGAGAACCAAAGTGTGGAACTTGTGAAGATGAGCTGCCTCCTATTGATCCTATCCTAGAGGAAGATAAAGATGAAAAGGTTATAGTGAATGATGAACCAGAAATGAGCGAAGAGGTTCATTCTAAGAAGGGTCACTATATCCTTGGAGAGAAGAAGAAACCAGAGATGGCTAAGTCTATAAGAAAGAACTTGATCAAGGCTTTAAACAGAAGATCAAAGAAGGTGCATGAGATCAAGCCCACCATCAACCCTAGGCAGCTGGATTTGAGGTAAGACTAAAGACTCAACCAAGGACTGTAGTACCAGGAGTCCTAGTTCAAGTCTAAACCATTCTGGTGAGGAAAAGAAGGTTGAACCAATGTGCACCACTTCTGCACAGGCTGGACCACCCAACTCCAAAGGCAAGCTTCACCCTGAGAAGCATACTTCATCATCCAAAAAGATGAAAAAGGAGATGGAAAAGAATAGAACAAACCTTCTCCATAAGATAAGACTCTTAGAAGAAAGCCCATGGAATGTATCATGTGTGGTGGTACAACTCATTATGCTAAGGATTGAATTTACAATCCTAAGAGTACCATCCACATACACAAGAAGAAGACTTTTAAGAAGAAGAAGAAAATAGATTTGGAAGGAAAATCATTTTCCTTCAGAAGCATCAAAATGACTTAGAAGAAGATAGGTGGAAAGCTATCTTCGGAAGCAAATTTGGTCTCGGAAGAAAGGAATGCTTCCGAAGCACTAAAGTTTGCTTCAGTGGATGCAAAAGCTTTTGAAGGTTTAGTCTCCAAAACTTCCAAAGTCATAAAAACTTCCAAAGTTTTAAAAGCCAAGTCTAATCTTCCAAAGAAGATGTGGAGGATGAAGGAAGGCCATATGATTGAAGTTTCTTCATCATCAACAGCCAAGGATCCCATAATCTTGCATATAGGATCCATGATTGTAGAATTATCTTCAATTCTTCTTGATAAGCCCAAGACTATCAAGGCTTGGATTTTCAAATATAACTAATAATCTCTTTTCATGTGCAGGAACAACTAAAGACCAAAAGAAATGTCAGGATCATTGATAGTGGTTATTCTAGGCACATGATTGGTAATGGATCTTTGCTTCAAAACTTTAAGAAAATTGATTGAGGGTCACTTGCTTTTGGAGGTGAATTAGGAGGTTACATCATTGGAAGGGGCAGGTCATAAATGGTAAGCGTAGCATTGAGAAGGTAAACTTGTCAAGGAGCTTGAGTATAATCTTTTGAGTGTATCTCAATTTATGATCAGAGACATAACATGCTCTTTACTAAGCATGAGTGCATTGTTCTCAAACCCGAGGTGATCATTCCTCAAGAGCATATTTTACTTAGAGCCCCCAAGAAAAGGAACATGTACAAGATGGATTTGCAAGAAACCTCCCCTTTTAGAGAAGTTTCTTGCTTTCTATCTAAAGCCAATAGTGACGAGTCTTTCCTTTGGCATAAGACATTGTTCCATGTAAACTTTAAGAACATGAATAAACTGATTAAGAATGATTTGGTAACTAGAATGCCAAAGAAAGAGTTTACAAGTGATGATCGTTATGTTGTCTGTATGAAAGGAAAGCAACACAAAGTATCAAACAAGCCAAAGGAAATGAACTCCATCACTACTCCCCTTCACTTATTACACATGGATCTCTTTGGCCCCACAAGTGTAATGAGTTTAGGAAGAACGTCATACTGTCTTCTGATCATAGATCATTTCACAAGATATACTTGGGTCTTCTTCCTAAGAAGTAAGGATGAGAGCCCTAACAACAACTCCACTTAAGACAACATCAATGATGTTACACACTCTTTAGATCAAGTCATATTTGATGGGTGTGCTGATGTGGTAGATGATACTCAATCACCAGATCTAAATTTACCAAATTTGGATCCATCAAAACAACTTTTATGATTCCTCAGATAAGAATCCACAAGTCACATCCTACCACAAACATCATTGGTGATGTTGAGACTGGGGTGAGAACTAGAGGACAAACCCATGATCAAAATGTTTGTCTTCACTCTTGCTTCTTATCTAAGATTGAGCTAAAGAAAGTAGATGAAGCTCTAAGATATGGAAGCTGGATTGAAGCAATGCGGGAGGAACTGCTTCAATTCAAACAACAGGGTGTTTGGAACCTATGTCCTCGTCCACCTGGGAAGATGCCAATAGGAACCAAATGGGTATTCAGGAACAAGAATTATGATAGAGGACTTGTCATCAAGAACTGTAAGGACCTAGTCTTTATAGATTACAATATCAAGTGAAAAGCAAAAACTCAATTCATGCGAGAAGTACAAGGATGTGAGAACTCCAAGATGATCGATGAAGAACTTATCGTGCAAAAACTTGGAGTTGCCACGCGAGAACTTCAAGTTCTCTCATGTGAGAACATCTGCATAGTATATATAGATGATTTCCCTTTGTATTTCAGTATGTGTGTTCATTTGTAAGAGTGCTCTGAGGGTGAGAGAGCACAGAGTTGTGTGATAGGCCACCCGAGGGGAGCTCACCTCGGGTGGATCGAGCTAAAACGATGTATACTCCTTTGGTATTATAATTATTTGATTAATAATATTCGATTGAGTTTGTTTAATGTTCGTTAATAACACACAAGCACACATCCGTCTTAATTTGATTATTAAGTGCAACAAAATTTGGAATCGATCGTGATAAGGACTTTACATTTGTTATCAGAGCAAGGTGTTGCTCTTGATATATGGATTTTTATTCTGCAATCATCCATATTAAGACGTTAAACATGAAGATTGAAGACTTGAAGGTTATGGTCAATTATGGACCGATTTTGAAGGAGAAGAAGATGAAACCGAGGGTGAACACACATGAAATCGACTTTGTTACATGCTAAAATGATGATCTGCATCAATACACTTAGTTTCTTCAAGTTATGAGGGAAAAAATGAAGAATTGAGATCGTAGCAGTGATTCAAACACAAAAAGTCGATTTTGACGAAGTTTTCGCACGAATAAACGATTTTTGCAAAAACTTGGACAGTTTTTGCATCGGTAACCACTTCATGCGATAAGTTGGAGTTGTTGCGCAAGAATATCAAGTTCTCGCACGAGAACATCTACCTAGTTCATATGCGAAAACTTCATCAAGTGAAACTTCAACATTCACGCGAAAACTTTAACTATCAACTTGATTTTTACGAAAACTTTGCAAAAATGCAAGAACATTGTCTAGATGCGAAAACTTGTTAGTTTATGAAGGTTTGGAACAAGTGTTTCAGCCCAAATCTAGAGGATGTTGAATGATTTGAAGTTTAGTACTTAAATAGGAGTTTTTGTGATGTTTGATCAAGCTCAAGATTTTATATCTAAAACATTTGATTCGGGTCGTTTGTGAATTGAAACTTCACAATGTGGGCTTATCTTATCTTACTGATAGGGACAATGATCGAACGAGTTGATTAAGTGAAGAATCATGATTGTTTGGTATTCTTTCTCTAAAAATATGGACTTATTACATCTACATAGAGGGAAGAATACTTTAGATGATCTAGTTCGTTGTCACAGAATCTTATCATCGGATTGAAGAATCAGGTTCTTCAGGAATCCAAAATGGAAGTTGGACCTCTCTGTCATATGCCTAATACATCTTAAGTCGTAAGTAATCATGATTGATTCAGACGTGATATCCTTTATGAAGCTATACATTAGGAGAAGGTTACAACTAAGGGGGAAGACTAAAGTGAAAGATACCCAAGGATTAGATAATTCATGAAGATGAGTGACTAAAGTCAAACATAACTTGATATCATAATCCATAGTGGGAAATTGTAAGGACCTAGTCTTTATGGATTACAATATCAAGTGAAAATAAAAAACTCAATTCATGCGAGAAGTACAAGGATGTGAGAACTCCAAGATGATCGATGAAGAACTTATCAAGAAAAAACTTAGAGTTGCCGCGCGAGAACTTCAAGTTCTTGCACGATAACATCTACATAGTATATATAGATGATTTCTCTTTGTATTTCAGTATGTGTGTTCATTTGTAAGAGTGCTTTGAGGGTGAAAGAGCACAGAGTTGTGTGATAGGCCGTCCGAGGGGAGCTCACCTCGGGTGGATATAGCTAAAACGATGTATACTCCTTTGGTATTGTAATCATTTGATTAATAATATTCGATTGAGTTTGTTTAATGTTCGTTGATATCACACAAGCACACATCCGTCTTAATTTGATTATCAAGTGCAACAAAATGTGGAATTGATCGTGATAAGGACTTTACAAGAACAAGGCAAGACTGGTAGTCCAAGGGTATACTCAAAAGGAAAGGATTGACTACACAGATGTTTTTGCTCCAATAGCAAGACTTGAAGCTGTAAGAGTAATCCTTGCTTTTGCTACATCAAAGGATTTCAAGGTCTACCAACTTGATGTCAAGTGTGCTTTTCCATATAGGGTGATAGATAAAGAAGTCTATATCTGTCAACCACCTGGCTTTGTAGATCCAGATCATCCTGATTATGTCTACAAGCTTGAAAAAGCTCTTTATGGATTGCATCAAGCACCAAGGAAGTGGTATGAGACACTGTCAAAGTACTTAGTTCAACATGGTTATAAAAGAGGTACAATTGACAGCATACTCTTCATCAAAAGGACAAGGAATGACTTGATGCTTGTTCAAGTTTATGTTGATGACATTATCTTTAGGTCAACTAATGAAAGACTCTACAAAGATTTTGAGAAGCTTATGAAGAATAGGTTTAAAATGAGTGCCATGGGGGAACTTAACTTCTTTCTAGGAATTCAAGTGAAGCAAGTTGACAATGGCATCTTTATAAACCAGTCAAAGCATATACGGGACATACTAACCATGTTTCATCTGACTGATTGTAAGGTTGCTAAGACTCCTATAGCCAAAAACCACTCTATAGGACCTGATCTTGAGGAAGAGTGTATGGATGAACATCAATACATGGCTATGATTGGGTCTTTTATGTACCAAACAACCAGCATGCCTAATATCATGTTTGCTACATGCATATGTGCAAGATATCAAGCCAACCCCAAGATGTCACACCTAGTTGCTATCCAAAGGATTATTAGATATCTCAAAGGAGCTCCCAAACTAGGACTTTGGTATCCATAGAATTTTGACTTCAATCTTTATGCATATATAGATAGTGACTATGGTGGCTACAACATGACTGGAAAGTCAACATCTGGAGGATGTCAGATCCTTGTTGGAAGGATAGTCTCATGGCAATGCAAGAAGCAATCCCGTGTATCTGTATCAACTGCTGAAGCTGAATACATTACTGCTACAAGCTGTTGTGCTCAAGTGCTTTGGATTCAAAATCAGATGCTAGATTATGGATTCAACTTTAAGCAGACTCCTATCCATATAGACAACAATAGTTCTATCTCAATCACAGAGAATCCAGTGCAGCACTCAAAGACAAAGCACATCAACATCATGTATCATTTGATCAGAGATAATTTTGAAAAAAGATTGATAAAACTGGTCAAAGTTAACACAAATGAACAATATGCTGATCTGTTCACAAAAGCTTTTGATAAACAGGGATTTAATTATCTTGTATAAACTATTAGGATGATTAACTTTGAGTAGATTTTCATAAATTAATTTCAAAATAGTTTTTCAAAAAGATGTGTGTCTTTTCTATTGTCTAAATTCTCACACATATAAGCCCTTTTTATCTTGGAAGAATTTTTTTGAAGTATATATTATTTAGAGTTTTAAGAAGTATGAACAGATTTTCTTTCGGAAGACATTAATTTGACTTTGGTGGAAAATTATGTCTTCAAAACTAATAACTACTTACTAAGGGATTTAACTTTGAAAGAAATTCTAATATATCTTCTGAAGCTTAAATATGCTTCTAAGTACTTATATGTTTTGAAGGACAATTTTCTTCCGAAAGCAACTCGGAAGTTTTAATTTCTACTTGAAAACAACTTCTGAAGCTTAATATCTTCCAAAACCAAATTTGTCTTGGAAGCAAAATTACTCTAAGTATATTTTCTTCCAAAGCACTTCTTCTAAAACTAAGGAATATCTTCCAAAGTTAATTTAGCTTCGGAAGCTTTCTTTAAGCTTCCAAAAATAAATTACCTTCGAAAGATTTTAAACTTCCAAGATAACTACCATTTTGGTCACTTTTTCATAGGTGGGAGCGACATTCGGATTCCAAAGTTTATCTTTTGCAATAACTTTGTCTCAAATCCAAGCATATAAATAGCTTTTCCAATGGGTCGGCCTCTCTCTTCTTCTTCCTCATCTGCAACTTTCAAGCCCAAATTATCCAAAAACCCTCACTGTTCTTCCAAACTCTCGTCCTAAAAGCTTCATAAATGGCCAACCCTGAACCCCAAAACCAGCAAGCAGCACTCAATATGCAATTACACAGGCAACACAACCAAGTTGCTCTATTATCCGCTAAAAAAGACTACCTTAGTGTAGGGGAGGATAGTTTTCATCACTCCAGCCACCATAAACCAACACCTGCAGTTGGATGATGAAGATGGTGAGCTGTCCTTTACCAAGGAGGTAGTCAATGGATCATTCCAGTAGATAGGCTATGAAGGTGACTTCTCAGTCAGAGCCCTTAGGAAGGGAAAGGTCTTTTTAGTGAAAATACCTCCTCCATATGGTCATGCACTCATTATCCAACAAGCATGGGGGATGGGACCAAGTTCCAGAAGACCTTTCCTACATAGTCCATGGAATAGTCCAGGGGATCAAGTTCAGGTACTCTTAATTTGTATATACACATTTACTTTCTAACTTAGATTGTATTGAATATTACATGTTCCCTAGATATGTCCAGCACATTCTTAAATGTTGGTTTTTCTGGCGTAGAAAGAACCCTTGTCCTAAAAATGTTAGAGCAACCTACTTAAGGTGAAAACTTGGCAATCCTAGCCAATGTTGAACCCACACCTGCTTCACCACCACTTACACAGCCTCAAATCACCATCACCTACACAAGAAAATCTAAACAAACCCATGCTCTCTATTCAGATTGATCAGACCCCCATATACTCACCTATACAGGAGAAAGTGAAACAAGAGATCCCACTTCTCTTGAGGAGTAGACCACTCAGATGATCAACCCTCATGCTCGGCCTGATGAGCTCACAACCCTAGCCTTACGCCTTTATCTTGAGTCTCAACACTCAGATGATCAACCTTCAGGGTAAAGCTACCATCCCCAGCCTTTAGATCTAAACCAACCTATTCCTAACCGTTAATTCTATGATGATGAAGACATGGGATTTATTGAGTACAATGAGTCTCTCTACTCCTCCTCCAGTCAAGGGGAGATGAGTGCTCCTGACACCCCTATGTCTAGCCCATATCATCCACCCACTACTGAGGTAGACCTTTCTGAACATGTTCAAGAGGTCCATGTGGAAGAGGCTCTCCTTCTACAAGTGATTAAATCATTAATACCTCAACCACAGGAACCCAACCTCTTTACACTTCTTAAGATATCATAGAGCAGGGGAAATCCAGAGACCAAGAACAAATATCTGGTGGTGAGAGGGATGACTTTGGTTATGTAATATCATCTTCCCATGATTTTTTTGATGAAGATGATGGGAGCATGAAACAAAAGATGCAACAATTGATGGATAAATGCACATACCTTGTTTCACAAGTTAGTCACCTGGAATCTCAGGTGGCTACCTTGCAAAGGTAGGTGCTTACTCGACAACTTGAAATCAGTGATCTCAAGGGCAAGCTAGCTGAGAGGCCTGCTAGTCATGCTCAACCATGGCCACAAGAACATGTGGATTTGATGGACTTAACCTCCAGCTCACTTGTGCAAGTAAGTGATGCTACCAAAAAGGGGGAGAAAGTCACTACAATCATAGCACATGGGAGCACTGCCAAGAGAATGGACATTGAGGATTCACATCCCTCACTTGTAACTATCCAGACTCAACAACTTCCTTTGGCCCATATCAATGTGGATGCCATTCTTCAAAGCATATTTGAGGAGGGTTTTATACCAAGGGCCATGTCACCTCAATCTAATCCAGCTGACAATCCAATCATAGGATAGAGATATGATAGTGATAGAAGGGCCTTGGTGCTTTCTAGATTCTAGGATCAACAAGAAGTCTTTAACATGTATAACCTGGGATTCTATGAAAGCTTCCCTCTGCTAACCTTAACATTTGTCAACCCAAGTCAAAACATACATGCTGACAGGTCGGCAGAGAGGATTCAAAGGAGGGTGTCCGAGGAGTTCAAGAGAAGAACATGCATGTACAGACAAATGTTAGTAGGGAAAACAGTTGGTCAACTGGATACTGAGTTGCACCCTAAGATTAGCTTCAAAGGGGAAACCTTAGTTAAAGGCCTAGTTATGGATCCTATGAACCTTGAGATTCCTACTCCTTTAGCACCATCCTCTCTAAGTGAAACACCAGTTGGTGAAGGTGTCTCACAGCCTCTCTCTGGCTAGAGCTCAAGTGAAGAACAAGTTCATGAAGGCCAAAGCTCTCTGCTCTCTGAGTCACATAGGCCAGTGATTGAAAAAGGAAAGAAAGTTTTAACTTCAGAGGAGATTAAGGAGTAGAAAAGGGAGAGGAAGAGGAAGGCAAGGGAAGAAAGACAGAGAGAGACTCCTAGTTTCATGCAGGCTACAATCAGGGCTGCCCATAGGTCTAACACTCAGGAAGGTGAGTTAAGGGAAGATAGATTGAACTACCTAGGAACTAGGAGCTACAATGTAGATGAATTAATCTCTCTTCCCTTGGATGAATTGAATGAATTGGCAGACACAAAGGTGTCTAGAGAGAGGAAGGAGACTGAGGATGCTGCTTTGCTTCTTAAAATCAAAGAATAAAGAAAGAAAAGAAAATTATATCAAGCCCCTATCCTCTCCCAGTTCAAGAGATGCCTGAGGTAGAAATTGTGGCTGTAGAAGAAAAAATCAAGTAGGTAAAGATCAAGAAAGACAAAATATGATCAACTACTTGAGTGCCATAGGTTTCTACTAGGCAGAAGCTTTACTCCCTCTATCTTATGACTATATAGAATTTGAGTATCTTAAGCAACTGGAACGAGAAGCAATTAAAGAAAGAAAAGCTGTTAAGAGAAAGATGAGGGAGGAAGCTGCAAAATCAAGGGCCACCATCAAAGCCAATAAGTAGAAATCTAAAGAGAGACAAAGAATGGTGAGCTTCTTGAAGCTGTATGGGTTCTCTGGCAGGAGGCTTAGTGCCATGTCTTTATCCATAATGGATGAGTACATCAGGGTGATCAAGCAGAAGATCAAGAGGGGTGAGCTTCAAGACTTGCATTCTCCACCAACTTAAGCTGCACCTGAAGCTGAGGTTAAGGTCAAACCCAACTAGACAATAGAACCAAGACCTACTACTAATCCATAGCCAGCTTCATCTTCTGACCCACAGCAACGTCCTGAACCTTTTTTTGAACATATAAAGGGGAAGACCAAACTGAGAAGGAAATAGAAAGACAAGGTGATCGAGACCAACCTTTTCAGTTGAAGTATAGAAAAAGGAAAATGATGGCCAATAGAAGGACTTAACGTCAAAGAAGAAGAAGAAGAAGTCTAAGGCATCAACCTCTACACCTCAGGATGAGTCGAGAACATCCTGAGGGTGAACAAAAGAGGCTGCTCAACCAACTCCCTTATAAGTAGAGCCTCTAGCTGTTGAGAGACCCATCCTGTCTTGGGTGTACTCTCCAAATCCAGACAGATGGTATGTCACAAGAGATCAAGGAGGTCAATAAGTATTCTTCTGGCCAAACATACTTGACCTGCCTGAACATGATCTCAAGTTTCGATAGCATCAGCCTAGGGGGAGTTTGTAAGAGTGTATCTTAGAGGCTGATGCTAACCAAAGATCTCTCAGTATGTACTAAATTACAACGAAGTACTTCAAAATGTACTGTATGGTAGAACTTTTTCACAACTTTCAATACCTGGTCATTTAAATTATGAAACCTCATTCATTTTGGTAATGGGGATCCACTTTGGGATTTTTTTTGTTATATTCTATTTTATTTGTCACCCATATTGGATGTGTTCTTCATTGGGACTCTTTTTAGATCTAGACATCAGCACAATGTGCTTGTTTCCCCAGGTCTTTGCTCAGCAAAACAAAGGAGAAACTGATGTGAATGAGATTCATAAGGTATCATGACCTGGTGTGTTTAGGTTACTACACATACATACACTTAGATAGGTTAGATACTTACATGCTCTGAGATGATGCATTCACAGTTGAATGTGATCTTTAGTTTATCACATCATTTATCTTCCATTCCAAGTTGAGCTTACCCTCATATCAGGTAAGTCATGTCAGTCTTTCAAGATATGAATTAAGCACAGTGAATAATATAACGATTGTAATTATATCATTTCCCAAAGAAGTACAAATCAAGGACTTCAACAAAAATTGATTTCTTTTTGTAATTTAGTGAATATTTTTTTATGTTTTTGTAAATTTTGATTTTTTTACTCAAGGTTAATCATGCCGATTGATTGGACTAAGAATTTAAACCGACTTGGGTCAAATGCCTTAGTAAACAAATCAGCTAGCTGATTGTCTGTGTTAACCTGAATAAGCTTGATTAAACCTTTTTCAGCACAGTCGCTCAAAAAGTGATATCTAATTTCAATATGTTTTGTTTTTGAGTGTTGAACTGGATTGTTTGTTATGAAGATTGCAGCAGTGTTGTTAATATGGATTGGTGTTTGCAAGAAATTATAACCATAATCAAGCATCTGGTTTTGAATCCAGAGAACCTAAGAACAGCAAGTTGATGCTGCAATATATTCAGCATCAGCTGTTGATACAGAAACATTAGTCTGTTTCTTGCACTGCCATGACCCCATTCTGGGACCAAGAAATTGACAACCACCAAATGTGGACTTTCTGTTGAAATTGCATCCCCCGTAGTCACTGTCTATGTATGCATAGAGATTGAAGTCTCCTGCTGAACAAGCAAGCAAAACAAACTCCTGCTAAACCAACTATAGTTCAAAGCAAGGATATGCATAAGGGCAGAGATAGCATGATCAAAGAACCAAGAGACATCATTCCCAGCAAAGTATGGCCCCTGGGAACTACTATGATGGAGATAACAGAAGAAAAGACTACATTGATACAACTCTTTGATCAGATGACCACTCCAAGAACAGATAAAGAAAACAAAATAATAGCATGGAAATATGATTCAGAATGGGATTGTGTTGTGCTGAAGAGAACATCTGGAATGATTTAATACTTTCTAAGGGTGGAAACACTCCTTACACTTCCAGATGCAGACCTCACTACTTTGCAAAACATTCCCATCACAAACAACCCAATCAGTCTAAGGGGAAGAGACTTCTCTAGACTTGTGGCTAAGTTTAGTCATAAGTTCAAGGGAGATGTGCTTAAAGAAGTAAATAGAGAAGATACAGAACACAACAAAAGGAAGTTGAAACAAAAAAGTTCTCATGTTAGTTCTTCTCAAGCTTTAGATGATGAATTTTTACAAAGAATTGGATATGAAGCAAATCTGAAGCATCAATAAAAATCATAGAAGGAAATCAATTTTCAATGCCTATCACAGAATGGGGCTATGTAGAAAGAACCAAGGAGTTGGTGTTGCAAAGAAATGATCCACAGAAGAAGGGTCAAAGCATAAGAGTGTTTGACCCCATAGAGATCAAACTGCTTCATCCAAGCTACACTTCATATCTACATGACAAGTACCTTCCCAAGCTGAATGACCAGGATACTCAAAATGACCTGTGCTTGTATACACACAGACTACACTTTAGGCCCTTTTTTAAACTGGAGGTAATCATGTTTTGTGTCACTCAAGTAGGTAATCATGTTTTGTGTGTCTTGTTCCCTACTTACTTAAGTTTCTTCCTCAATAGCCACAGACTGCACTTTAGGCCTTTTTTAAATTGGAGAGAGGACAGGGGCTTTATATAGTTTTCTTCTTTTTCTTTCTTCTTTGATCTTGAGGAGCAAATCAGCAGCCTCAGCCTCCTTCCTCTCTTTAGATACCTCAGTATCTGCCAGTTCATTTAATTCTTCCAAGGGAAAAGAGTCCAGTTCATCTGTGTTGTAGTTCTTGGTTCCCAGGTAGTTCAATCTAGCTGCCCTTAACTCATCTTCCTGAGTGTTGGCTTGTGGGCAGCCCTAATTACAGCCTTCATGAAACCAGGTTTCTCTCTCATTCTCTCTTCCATTACCTTCCTCTTCCTCTCCCGCTTCATCTCCTTAATCTCCTCAAAAGTTAACACTTTCTTTCCTTTGTCAAACATTGGCCTATGTGATTCAAGAAGGAGGGAGCTTTGGCCTTCTTGAGCTGGTTCTACACTTGAGCTCTGGCAAGGGAGAGACAATGAGACACCTTCACTAATTGGTGTCTCATTAAGGGTAATGGGTGCTGAAGGAGTTGTAGTCTCAAGGTTCACAGGTTCTACAACTGGGCCTTCAATTGAGGTTTCCCCTTTGAAGCTAATCTTAGGGTCTACCTCAGTATCTAATTGACCTACAGTTTTCCCTGCTAGCCTCTGTCTATATAAGCTGGTTATTCTCTTGAACTCCTTAGACACCATCATTTGTATCCTCTCAGCTAACCTGTCAGCCTGTCTGTTTTGGCTTAGATTGACAAGTGGCAGGTCAACCAGAGCGAAGCTTTCATAGAATCTGAGGGTTTGGAAGTTGAAAACTTCTTATTGAACCTGATATCTAGAAAGCACCAGGACTCTTCTACCAGTTTCAAACCTCCATCCCATAATTGGATTATCATCAGGGTTGGATGGAGGTGACATAGCCTTTGGTATAGCACCCTTTTCAAATAATCTTTAGAATATGGCATCCATATTAAAGTAGGCCTGAGGAGGTTCTTGAGTGTGGACAATTGCTAATGAGGGTGGTCAATCCTCAATGTCCATACCCTGGGCAATGCTCCTAAGTTCTATGGCTTTCGTGACTTTCTCCCCCTTTTTGGTAGCATCACCTACTTGCACAGGTGAGCTGGAGGTTAGGTCCACCACATCTACACGTTCTTGTTGACTTAGTTGAGCATGCTTGACAGGCCTCTCAGCTAACTTACCCTTGAGATTGGTGATCTCAAGTTGCTGACTAAGCACCTGCCTTTGTAAGGTAGCCACTTGAAATTCCAGGTGACTAACCTTAGAGACCAGATAAGTGCATGTTTTTGTCAAGTTTTGCACCTTTAGTTGCATACTCCTCTCATTAACATCAGAAGAATCAAAGGGAGATGAGAGAACATAACCAAAGTCATCCCTCTCACCACCAGTTATTTGTTCCTAGTCTTGGTATTTCCCTGTTCCATGACAACTTCATGAGAAGTGTCAAGGAGTTAGGTTGTCATAGTTGAGGTCTTAAAGATGTAGTCACTTCCAGAAGTGAGAGCCTTTTCCACATGGACCTCTCGAACTTGTTCAAAGAGGTCCACCTCAGTCATGGGTGGATGATGAGGGCTATATATAGGAGTAGTAGGAGCACTCATCTCTCCTTGAGCAGGGGAGGAGAAAAGAGACTCATGGTACTCACTAAATCCCATATCCTCATCATCATAGAACACTAGGTTGGGGATTGGTTTATTTAAGTCCAAAGGCTGGGGATGGTAGTTATCCCCTAAAGATTGTTCATCTAAGTCTTAAGACTCAAGATAAAGGCTTGAGTTTGGGATAATGAGTTCATCAGGCTGAGCATGAGGAACCTTAGCACTAATCATAGAAGGAATTGGAGTGATATGCTCCTCAGAGGAAGTGGGAGCTCTTGGTTCCACTTCCTTATGTATGGGTAAGTATATGGGGGCCTGCTCAATCTGAATAGACTGAGCAAGGGTTCGTTTAGACTTTTTTTGGTAGGTGATGGTGATTTGTAGCTGTGTGGGTGTTGAAGATGAAGAAGGTATGGGTTTAACATTGGTTAGGACTGCCAAGTTGTCACCTTGAGCAGGGAGCTCTAACATTATTAGAACAAGGGCTGTTTCTACCCCAAAAAAACCAATAGTGGTTGCCCTTGTTATCTTGAAGATGTCAGGCTTCATCTGTCCTAATTTTTGAACATTACTATTCCCCTCAACTGTGAGCCAGTTCACAGTTAGGAATGTGCTGGACATATCTAGGGAACATGTAATATTCTAAGGAATCTAAATTAGTAAGTAAATTTGTATTTACAAACTATTAATACCTGAACTTGATCCCCTGGACCATTCCATGGACTATGTAGGAAAGGTATTCAGATTTGATCCCATCCTTAATGCTTGTTGGATAAAGAGTGGATTACAACACGGAGGAGGTACTTCCATTGAGAGTAGACCTTTCCTTTCCTGAAGTTCTTGACTTAAAAGCCACCTTCATAGACCATCAGCTAGAATGAGCCGTTTACTACCTCTTTGGAGGAAGACAGGTCACCTTCTTCATCATCCAGCCTTAGATGTTGATTAATAGTGGCTGGAGTGATGAACACCATCTTCCCCTGCACTGGTGCATATAGTGTCTTCTTACCATTCAAGATGACCTCTTGGCAGGTCCTCTAAAACTCCAGCAATTGATCTTAAAGAGGAGGGTATATTATGAGAGCAGTGAGGTGTGATGAGCGGGAAAGAGATCCCTGAAAAACAAGGGTGTTTATAAGTGGACAACAAAGCAACCTGATTGTGTTGCGATTGAAGGTGCATGACAAAGGGTGGCTGGTTTTGGGGTTCAAGGTTGGCCATTTTTTAAAGCTTTTGTGTGAGAGATGTGAAGAACAACAAGGGTTTATTGGTGATTTAGGGCTAGAATATTGCAGATGAAGAGGAAGAAGAGAGAGGGATATCCGTTGTAAAGGCTATTTATATACTTAGATTTGAGACAAAGTTATTGCAAAAGATAAACTTTGAAATCCAAATGTCGGTCCCACTGCTGAAAAAGTGCCGAAAAAGGTAGTTATCTTGGAAGTTGAAAATTTTTCAAAGGTAATTTGCCTTTGGAAGTTTTAAAGAAAGCTTCCGAAGTAAAATTGATTTCTGAAGATATTCCTTAGTTTTGGAAGAATTACTTCAAAAGAAAATGTACTTAGAGTAATTTTTCTTTTGAGACAGATTTGGTTTTGGAAGATATTAGACTTTAGATGTTTTGATCAAGAAGAAATTAAAACTTTCGAGACTTAATTGCTATCGGAAGAAATTGTCATTCAAAACATATAAGTACTTAGAAGCTGATTTATGCTTTAGAAAGATATAATAGAGTTTCTTCCGAGGCTTAATCCCTTAGTAAGTAGTTATTAGTTTTGAAGACATAATGTTCTTCCAAAGTCAATTTAATGTCTTCCGAAAGAAAATCTGTCTATAATTCTTAAAATTCTAAGGCATATCTACTTTGTAAAATTTCTTCCAAGATAAAAACGGCTTATATGAGTGATAAATTAGACAACTTTAAAGACACACATGCTTGAAAAACAATTTTGAAATTAATTTCTACTCAAAGTTAATCATCCCAATAGCTAATACAAGATACTTAAATCTCTGTTCATCAAATGCTTTAGTGAATATATCAGCATATTTTTCATTTGTGATAACTTTAACTAGTTTAATTAATCACTTTTTAAAATGATCTCTGATCAAATGATACGTGATATTGATGTGCTTTGTCTTTGAGTGTTGCACTGGATTCTCTATATGAAGATAGCACTATTATTGTCTAGCAGATAGGAGTTTTTTTGAAGTTGAATCCATAATCTAGCATCTAATTTTGAATCCAAAGCATTTGAGCACAACAGCTTGCAGCAGCAATGTATTCAGCTTCAGCAGTTGATGCAGATACACAAGATTGCTTCTTGCACTGCCAAGAGACTATCCTTCCACTAAGGAATTTACATCCCCCTGATATAGACTTTGTAGTCATGTTGTAGCCACCATAGTCACTATTTGTATATGCATACAGATTGTAGTCAGAATTCTTTGAATACCAAAGTCCCAGTTTGGGAGCTCCTTTGAGGTATATAAGAATCCTCTTGACAATAACTAGGTGTGACATCTTGGGATTAGCTTGATATCTTGCACATATGCATGTGGCAAACATGATATCAGACCTACTGGCTGTTAGGTACATAAGAGACCCAATCATAGCCCTGTAAAGATGTGTTGGGTGTCGAATTCAGCAAATAAAATAATATAATGTGAACCTACCGTCACACACACTAAGAATAGTTTGAGCAAAAGTAGGGTTCGTGTTCTTAGGGATACGTGTCAATTATTTTATACCAAAAATGTTTTAGCGCAATTACTATAGTTGGTTAAGGTGGGGGTTTTAATTAAAAACTAAAACAAGAGGTAAATTTCAAAAAGTAGTAAAATTCCAACAAGCTGACACAGCCGTGTCAAAACTGTAAAGGAAATTCCACGCGGCCATGTTAAGGTTCAGCCAGAAAAACGAAAATTGATATTTTTTGTATTTGTTAATTATAAAAAAGGATCTACTAAAAACTTTAATTAAATTGTGAAGTAAATTAAAATTTGAAAACTAATTCCAACACTAAGGTAATTTCTTGATTCGATTCGGCTTACGATCAATAATGATTACGGTGCAATGAATATTTTTTAATTAATGATTTGTATCGATACTAGACATCATGCCGTTTGGAAATCCACTCTATCTAATATATAATCAAGCGCAGTTCGTTGATTAGAGCCAACCTGCTACTCTAAGCTCACGACGTTCGGATCTTAGCGTGCAGGTTGCAACGATAGAAGTAACAATTATAATTAAGCACACTCGTCGTTCGGTATGCTTAACTAGATTGTGTGATTCTATAACGAGAGTGAATTTATAGACAAACTCAAACTGTTAATTGTTCCTTATATCGAAAATCAAAACTTAATTAGGGTTTTAAAACTTGAAGAACTTTATTAGAAAAATTAATAAAATGGCCAATTTTATTAACAATCTAATATATACCGGATTAGATCCAAGCTTATGATCAAGAATCAAACAAACAAACAATTAAAACAAGAACATCTCATAAAGGTTTCACATAAGTTCAAACCAAATCAAATAAAATTAAACCTTAATATTGAAACTAAAATTGACCTAACCGGACATGACGATTAGGTTTATCAAACAAAAAGAAAATATATAAACTAAAACTAAAATAATTGAAATATCTTCTCAATAATGAGAAATCATCAAGATTCCAATTTGTTCTCTTTCTTGTCAACCCCTAGGTGCTCCACAAAAGTCCACTCCCAAGATGATTTCCAAGATGCCTCTTCCAATCCCTTTTTCTCTTCTATTTATCTCCTCCTTTAATTTCCAAATCCACACTTTTAGGCCTTTTTTGTTGCTTATCTTTTTTTTCTTTTTTCTCTATTTTTTTAAATAAATCTGTGGATAATCATCTCCAACAATAATTCCTAAACTTTAGGAATTATTGTGCACCCGATAAAATTCGGGATGTTCTTCAATAACATCTCTATTGTTTCCACAAACCTTTATTTCCTTTCTCGATCGCATCAAACCTACAAAACCAATTAAAACACACTAAAGTAGATTCTATCCCACCAAAACAACTATTATATGAAATAAATAAAAAATACATGCAAAGAATGAAAAATATATGCCAAAATATACTCTAAAATTACTATAATTAACGACTAAAAGTATAACTAACAAGATGCTCATCAACACACTCCCCTCAAGATCAGGTCTTAGGGAGTGGTTGCTGGCTATAGGAGTCTTAGCAACCTTGCAATAACTCGAATGAAATTTGGTTAGTATGTCTTGTACATACTTTGACTAATTTATGAAGATGTCATTGTTAACCTGCTTTATTTGAATTCCTAAACAGAAATTGAGTTCCCCTATGACACTAATTTCAAACATATTCTTCATCAGCTTCTTAAACTCTTTGAAGAATCTTTCATTAGTTGACATAAAGATGATGTCATCAGCATAAACTTGAACCAGTATCAAGACATTTCCTGTTCTTCTGATGAAAATATGCTGTCAATATTACCTCTTTTCTAACCATGTTGAATTAGGTACTGTGACAATGTCTCATACCACTTCCTTAGAGCTTGATACAGTCCATAAAGAGCTTTTTCAAGCTTGTAGACATAATCAGGATGATCTGGGTCTCCAAAGCCAGGTGGTTACTTAACATACACTTCTTCATCTATCATACCATATAAAAATGCACACTTGGCATCAAGTTGGTAGACCTTAAAATCCTTGGATGCAGCAAAAGCAAGGAACATCCTTACAGCTTTAAGTTTTGCTACAGGAGCAAAAACATCTGTGTAATCAATCCCGTATTCTTGAGTGTACCCTTGGAATATTAGTCTTGCCTTGTTTTTGATGACAATCCCTCTATCATCTTTCTTGTTTCTAAAAACCCACTTGGTACCTATTGCATCTTTCTATGAGGAAGAGGACATAGGTTCTAATCACTTTGTCTTTTGAATTGAAGTAGTTCCTCTTTTATTGTTTTAATCTAGCTTCCATCATTCAAAGACTCATCAACTTTCTTTGGCTCAATCTAGGATTAGAAGCAAGAGTGTAGACAAACATTTTTGTCATGGGTTTGTCCTCTTGTTCTCACCTAAGTCTCAACATCTCCACTAATGTTTTGTGGTAGGATATGACTTATGGATTCTTAGTGGAAGAATCACAACAAGTTGATTTGACAGATCTAAATTAGTGAAATTTAGATATGGTGATTGAGTATCACCTACCATATCAGCACACCCATCAAGTGTAACTTGATCTAGAGAGTGTGCAACATCATTGATGTTGTCTTTAGTAGAGTGGTTGTCAGTATCATAAGATTCTTGATCACTTTCACCATCTCCATCCCCTTCTATATTAGAAATCCCTTCATTTGAGTTTTGTGCCTTATTACTAGAATTGGTTAGCATCTCAGATGTATCAGCTAAAGAATTTGTCATGGTTATGCTGATAGGATTTCCACTTGCAGGGTTTGTTACCACTAGAGCTAAAGGTATTCTATCATTTGGTCTTCTCAGCTCAAGTCTTGGATCAGGATCTCCTCCAGATGTATTACCTGTTGTTCCCGAAACATCTTCATAAGATTTGTTAAAATAGTTGGTAACTAAATCAAGATCAAATAGCCAATCTGGACCAGAACCTTTCATGCTAGGAGTGTGTTCATTAAAGGTCACATTAGTTGACTACACAACTACTTACGTTCTCATATTGTATACTCTGTAAGCCTTAGCTTGGAAAGAGAATCCAATGAAGTTTCCATCATCTGCTTTCTCAGTGAATTTGGCTATATGATCTTTGGTATTCAAGATAGTGCATGGACATCCAAATGACCTGAGGAAACCAATCAAAGGTCTCCTTTTGTACCATAGTTCATAAGGAGTCTTACCATGAGTTTTGACTACTAAAACTCTATTTTACACATAGCATGCGATGTTGATACCTCTGCCCAAAAGGTGATGGGTAGTTTATAGTTAGAGAGCATGGTTCTTGCAACCTCAGTAAGTGTCCTATTTCTCCTTTTAGCAACACCATTTTATTGAGGAGTTCTAGAAGTATTATATTGTCTTGAAATACCCTTTTCATCATAAAATGAATCAAGGATTTGGTTCTTGAATTCATTTTCTTTATCACATCTTATGATCTTGACCTTGTGATCACATTGATTCTTAATTTTCAGAATAAAAGATCTTAAGATTTTAGGGGTATGAACTTCACTTCTAAGAAAGAAGACCCAAGTATATCTTGTGAACTCATCTGTGATCGCAAGACAATATGAAGTTCTTCCTAAACTCATTACACTCGTGGGACCAAAGAGATGCATATGTAATAAGTGTAGGGGAGTAGTGATGGAGTTCATTTCTTTTGGCTTGTGAGACGCTTTATGTTACTTTTCTTTCAGACATGCAACATAATGTTCATCACTTGTAAATTCTTTCTTTGGCATTCTAGTTACCAAATCATCTTTAGTTAATTTATTCATGCTTTTAAAGTTTACATTGCTATTCTTTTATGCCAATGGAAAGACTCATCACTATTGGCTTTAGATAGAAAGCAAGAAATTTCTCCTGATGGGAGGTTTCCTGTAAATCCATCCTTGTACATGTTCCCTTTTGTGGGGCTCTAAGAAAGATATGCTCTTGAGGAACCCTTCCATTGTTGTAACCACCTGATTCACCTCCAAAAGCAACTGTCCCTCCATCAATTTTCTCAAAGTCTTGAAGCAAAGAGTCATTGCCGGTCATGTGCCTGGAACAACCACTATCAATGATCCATACATTTCTTTTGGTCTTTAGTTGTTCCTGCATATAAAAAGAGATGATTAGTTATATTTTCAAACCCAAGCCTTGCTGGTCTTAGGCTTATCAAGATGAACTGAATATAGTTCAACAGTTATTGATCCTATATGCAAGCTTTGGGGATCCTTGGCTGTTGTTGATGAAAAACCTTCAGTCACATGGCCTTCCTTTATCTTCCACACCATATTTGGAAGATTAGACTTGGCATTCAAACCTTTGGAAGTCTTTATGAGTTTGCAAGTTTTGGAGACTGAACCTTCGGATGATTTTGCATCAATTGCAGCAGACTTCAATGCTTCTGAAGCATTCCTTTCTTCCAAGACCACACTTGCTTTCGAATACAATTTTCTACCTATCTTCTTTTTGTTCACCTTGGAGCTTTTGAAGGAAAGTGACTGTCCTTTTGAAGCTATATTCTTCTTCCTCTCAGAAGTCTTCTTCTTGTTTATGTGGATGGTACTCTTATGATTGTAAATAAAATCCTTAGCATAATGAGTTGTACCACCACACATGATGTATTCCACAGGAATACTTTTGAGGGTCTTTTTCTGAGGAGAAGGTTGATCTTGATCTCTTTTTAGCTCCTTCTTTATCTTCTTAGATGATGCAGCAGGCTTCTGAGGGTGAAGCTTGCCTTTGGGGTTGGATGGTTCACGTTGTGCAGTAGTGGTGCACACTTGTTCAACCTTCTTCTCTTGACCAGGATGGTTTGAACTTTAACTAGGAATCCTAGTACTAAAGTCCTTAGTTAAGTCTTCAGTCTTTATCACCTCAAACTCAATAGAGCTAAAGACTTGTTATTGCCTGGGGTTGAAGGTGGGCTTGATCTCTTGACTTTCTTTGATTTTCTTTAGCAGCCCTGATCAAATTCTTTCTAGCCGACTTGGCCATCAGTAGTTTCTTCTTTTTTCTAGGAGTATAGTGACCCTTCTTAGGATGAACCTCTTCACTCACTTCTGATTCATCCTTCACTATATCCTATTCATCTTCATCCTCTTCTTGGATGGGGTCAATGAGAGGCAGCTCATCTTCATAAGTTTCACACCTTGGAGATCTGACTAATAATAATCTGTATGGAGGAGCTATTTCACTTTATCTCAGTCCCTGCCTATTCTGATAATAAATCTTTGCATGCAAGGATGAAGATATGATGTTCTTGAAGGTTTCCTACTCAAGAATACATTTTTCTATCCTAGCTTTGGTGATCACGAGCTTAGCCTGCCATTCAGTTAACTTGGTAACAAGATCTTTGATCTGAGTCCTATAAATTGTGTGTCATGGTTTAGAGTAGAAATGATTTTCTCTAAATCTTCTATTTTAAGTTTATAGTCATTTTCTGCTCTTTTGAAATCAGCTTTTCAAATGTTCAAGGACATAAGATTAGATCTTACTTCCAAGTTATATAGCTTGTACATGTTTACTTTAGCAATGCGTTCAAGAGAACAAAGATGTTCCAATAGCTTAGCTTCATCATGATCTACGATTAGTGCTTGTTTTAGAGAAACATCTTCTACATGAAAGCTCTAGTCAAAGGCTCCTTCTTTAATAGCAGTCGTAACTTGCTGCTTTGGTTGGCTTGGCTTCTAAGTTCTTGGAGTAGCATCAGTGTAGTTTGGCCTGGACTATGTTTGGCCATAATTTGTTCTTGGTGCCTTACACTCCCTAGCAAAGTGGCCAATTTGGTTATAGTTGTAACACTTTTACATTGCTTTTATCCAGTCCAAACTGCTGAATCAATATTTCAGATTTGTTGAGCCTGGATCTTAGGATTCATGTAATTTTCAGATCCGAAAATTCAAAATTAAAGACGGGTGGAAGTGTGTGAATCGAAGAACAAGGACGTGTGTGTAACGTATAATGTTATGATTTCATTGATATTGAATAACAAATTACAATGAAGAAACATATACAGATATGGATGAACATCAAACCCACCCAAAGGAGAGAATTTCTCCTTGGGTGGTGATTTACACCATGAAAAACACACACTTAAGAACTACAAGCCACTCACACACTTTGCAAGAACCACACATTACAAGTGGCACTAGTGGTTCTATTTATAGTGTTATTACATCATGACCTAATTTTGACTATCCTTGTGGTCTTGATGTTGACTTTGTCTTGTTGACTTTGTCTTGTGTTTGTTTTGTTCTGTTTATCAACTTGGTCTTTGAACTTGTACAATGAGATCTTCAGTTGGTTTTGATTGTGGTTTGGAAAGATTTAGTTTATCTATTGTTACCATGATGTAGCCCTCGTTTCCACGGTCGTTTTGACTGGTAGCACGTCGGAAACGGAGGCTCGTAGCCCAGGTTTTGCCCATTTTCTGCATTAGTTCTGTTGATCATCCGCATTTGGTGTGATAAGCATCTGAATTAGTTATCAACATTCTCATTTGTTTGATAACACATCAGCATTTGATAACATCAGCATGTCAGACCAACACCCGCATTAGTGCCAAAACATCCGCATTAATTCTCTGGAACAGCCGCATTGGACAACGGCATTAGTTCTGTAACTCGGCCGCATTGGACAACAAGTCAACCGCATTTGTTTCATTACACATCCGCATTGGTTTTTAATATAGCCGCATTTCTTGTGTACATTTCGATCTCATCCGCACTGATTTCCAATACAGCCGCATTTCTTGTGTACCTTTGGATCTCATCCGCATTGATGACAAAAACATCCGCATTTGTTTTATGTCCAGCGCAGAGAATCTAAGCGCATTTACTGTAACAAATGCGGAAGAAGTAATTTTACCCATCCGCATTTACTGTAGCAAATGCGGGTGAACAAAGTTAACTTATCAGCATTTACTGTAGCAAATGCGGGTGAACAAAAGTTAACTTATCAGCATTAACTGTAGCAAATGCGGGTGAACTGTCCACATTTACTGTTTCAAATGAGGAAGAACACTTTGTTGTCCGCATTAGTTGCCTTAATGCATCCGCATTAGTTGCCTTCAATAGCCGCATTTCATTAACACACATCCGCATTTCTTTGATGAAATACGGATGCATTAAGTTCCATCCGCATTTCTTTCACTTGGTACAATATATCTGCTGATGTCTTCTACTGTAATTTTGTTCGATCTCATGTAATTTGTTTGAACTCTTGTAGTGTACTCGAAATCATGTAATTGGCTCAATCTGCAACCTGTTCGAAGTAGTCTTTCTTCTTGGGTTGGATTTGTAGTTGGATTAGATTCAACAACCCATCGATTGAAGCAACCTGTTCGAGATCTGAATGTTCTTTTGTGGCTTTGATGTGGATCTGAAATAAATGCACCAAATGTGAAGTGATGATGTGAGGAATGATTTATCAACTTCAATTCGAAGCAAACAAGAACATATTTCTTGATTTTTTTGATTTTGCTGAAGAACAGATGATGATGTAGATGAACAGAGACTTGTTCTTTATTTTTCTGATTTTCTTCTTGGTTGTAAACATCTTTAAAGATGAAAACAGATCTGAAACATACATGAACCCAGCAACCAACAACTCTGATACCATTTTGCTGAATCAATATTTCAGATTCGTTGAGTCTGGATCTTAGGATTCATGTAATTTTCTAATTCAAAAATTCAAAATTAAAGACTGGTGGAAGTGTGTGAATCGAAGAACAAGGACATGTGTGTAACGTATATGTTATGATTTCATTGATATTGAATAACAAATTACAATGAAGAAACATATACAGATATGGATGAACATCAAACCCACCCAAAGGAGAGAATTTCTCCTTGGGTGGTGATTTACACCATGAAAAACACACACTTAAGAACTACAAGCCACTCACACACTTTGCAAGAACCACACATTACAAGTGGCACTAATGGTTCTATTTATAGTGTTATTACATCATGACTTAATTTTGACTATTCTTGTGGTCTTGATGTTGACTTTGTCTTGTTGACTTTGTTTTGTGTTTGTTTTGTTCTGTTTATCAACTTGGTCTCTAACTTGTACAATGAGATCTTCAGTTGGTTTTGATTGTGGTTTGGAAAGCTTCAGTTTATCTATTGTTGAACCCAACACAAACTTCTCACTGGTTACATTGCTGGGAAACTTTCTTCCTGTTCTCTTGTAGAACTTCTTGGCTCTGTGAGTGAGAAGAGCCATCTGCTGGACTATCTCCATATACTCCAAGTCATCTGGATGGATGCAATCCAGGTCTTCAAGAATGAAGAGAAAGTTGCCACAACTTTCATCTGAAGACACAAAGGCTTGAGAAGAGCTGGGCTCTTGGAATGGGCTTCCTTAAGTGTAGTTCTCCCTTGGTGTCTCCAGGAAGGTGATGAAAATACCTTTTTGTGAGTTGTCAGAGTAGTAGATAAGATGATGTTATGGTTCTCTGCCATCCTTTTCAATCATATGAAGGGCTGAACTTAGTTGATTACCGGATGAGCTGGTAGATGGATTTTGCATATTCATCTCCATCTGATAACCGCTCAGGATACCATACAGCTCAGTGAGCGTGAGGGTAGAGAGGTTTTCAATTCTCTTAATGTCCACTCAAAAGTGTGTCCATTTTCTAGGAAGAGTGAACATGAAGTTCCTCACAATGTCCCTATTCTCAAGTTTAACTCCAACATCCATCAGAGTATCTAGAATCTCAACATACCTAAAGTATTGTTGAGTCATAGTTTCACCTGTCTTGAAGGTGAAGTTCTTAAACTACTGCTTTATGATATCTTTCTTATTTTCCTTGGCTTCATCAGACCATTCATACATCAGCTTCATTGCATCCCAGAGTTCTTTTGCAGTCTTGTACTTCTTGAAGCCTCTATAGATATAGTTAGGAATAGCATATTGAAGAGCGATCATGGCTTTCTGATCTATATGAATCTTCTTCCAATATTCCTCATAATAGTCAGCCACGTCCTTTGGTATCATCCCACCTCTAGCAGTTGCTGAAGTAGTACTTGGGATATGAGGTCCTAAGACTACAAATCTCCACATCCTACTATATTGAGACTTGATAAAGCCTTCAATCCTCATACACCAAGTATCAAAGTCATTAGGATTGATCAGTGGAGACTTAGTCATGGTATCGGTTTCCATATTAGCCTTAATAAGAGCTGCCATTTGAGCAAGTAAGTGTTTTATGAAACTAAAGAGATTTAAGATGGTGAGATATTACAATCAAGAACCTAAAAAGCTCTGATACCAATTGCAGGACCTATTATAGTTATGCAACAGTTTCATAAGATGGAGAATACAACACCTAATAGATCAAATAGGGAACCAGGCAAGAGAAACAGTGAACAAAAGTAAGAACACAAGTATTGGTTTTCAAGGATGATGTATATTGCTCTCAAGTGTTTTACAATTGTTTCAAGGCTTAGTCCTAAGACTAGTTACATGAGACACTTTATACTACATCCTACAGCCGGCCATACTTTGAAGGCCAACTGGACACTAATCTAGACAACAAGATCAATGTAAAGTCAAAAGACAGATTGCCTTTTGACAAGTGACTATGACATGCCATAGCTCACATCCTATTCTGTCACAAAAAGGATAGAAGTACAAGAGTGGAAAGTTACAGACTCAAATACCATAATGTACAGTTGACAAAAGTATGGAGATAATCACCAACTTGTATAAGTTGGTGAGTCTCCAGAGCTAGCAGCAGAAAGTTGTTTAGCTTTTTTCAAAAGTAATGTCAGAGAAAGCATGTCTTCTTTGTCTTCAGAAAAAATTAGCCTTCAAGCTTCGGAAGACTTTGTCTTGAAGCTTCAGAAGACTTCACTTTTGGCATCGGAAGATTTGTGTCTTTGGCTTCAGAAGATTTGACAGTTATTGAATTTTTTTGTGCATTGTCAAATCTTCCGAAGTAACTTATTTGTACTTCAGAATGCATGCTGAGAGATCTTTGGTTAGCATCAGCCTCTAAGATAACTCTTACACATATTTAGTTTGCATTTTTATAAAGACCTACTGACTTACTAATAAAACTAACTAGTATAATTTATAAAAACTAAATAAAATTCATAAAAAGCGTGTAGTCATATCACCACCCATCCATCCAATACCCGTAAATCTAGCCATGCATAATCTAGTGACTTGTAACATTGATGATAATTCTCACCAAATCTCAACATAATCTTGTGTTAACCAAGAAAAGTGGGACCCAGTGAACCCCCCCTAAATTGGTCAAACCCCTATCTACCTATACACCACTTCAAAATTTTCATTCTATCACTCCCTGAACTCTCTCTACATTCCTCTCTTGAATCATCTTCTTGATCAAGCTCCTAACACACCTCAAAAATATAAATATTCTATCCATCTTAAGGAAAGAATTGACTACCCAAGAGGTTAGAGCAACCCTTCCAAGACATCCACAAGACAAGGTAATAACACATACACACACATCTATACCTTTTATCAAATTAAAACTCTCATTTCTTCCATAATTGAATTTAAACTAATACATAATTTTAGGCGGCTTCTTCTCATCATTCCAAGTCACTATAGTGTTCCTTGAACTCCTCTCAAGCATCTCTCACGTCAAGGTAACTAAACACGGTCGGAAAACAGGCGAAATATCGCGTATCGTCACGTTAGTGACACAACAAACCCCATGACACTCTCAACATCTTATGAATTTTTAAAACACTTTGTGTTTAGTAACTAAAAGATACGAGAGCTTTTAGTTATCCCCATTGATCACAAACATGGTTTTGGTAAAACTAGTATACCTAAAAAACCTGGTTTTCTCACAAATGTAAAAATATTTGAAATAAATTTAAAGTTATAATCTAAATATTTTTGAAATATAATCATGAATAACTTAAGTTAGATATAAAATTTTATGATTTATAGATATGTACTATACATTTTATAAAAAGTTTAAAAGCTTGAAGAAATATATAAATTTTGAGAAAAATACCAAAAACATAGTTGGGGATCCAAATTACTAGATTTGGGATTAGTTAGATATTATTTACCATATAGGACTGATCAGGAAGGGAAAAATCCGATTAAGATGCTTAATATGTCAAAACCAAGACTTAACGGATATTTAAGGGGATTAACCGAATAATCTAATGAAAATTGAAAAATAAAATTTCAGAAATATAAAATTACAGTAGCCAATGCATTATAAGAAGTGGCTAAAAATTAAATTTTATGATTTTTAGAATTTATTATGGTAAACAAAAATACAAAAGTTAAATATGCTAAAATTGTAAAATTGATAAAAACGAGCTCTTGCCAAAATAGTGAAACTTCAGAACCTAAACATATTACTAAGTATATGACAGTAATCTATGACAAAAAATATGACCAAAGCAAACCCGGATCCAAAAACACGTTAAAATCCGAACCTTGAGCGTTAAAAGTATAAAACCAAAAACAACAACTTAGAATCTAAAACTTTCTCAACTAATGACTTTATGATGATAAAGTTATGTTAAAAATTAAATATTAACATATATAAATCATACCTCTATTTAATACAAAATTATCATATAAATAAAATTAAAACATTCTCAAAAATAGAAAATTTGATATACTACAGTAGGTTATAACCCATAAATATAATCCATGACTTAAAAATTAATAACACTAATTATTTCTAAAAATCTTGCATAATGCGTCCGAAACGTGGCCTAATACGTACTTTAAATACAAAAACCTTCACATCAATCCTATAAGTAAAATATTAACACTTATTGAACTACCATAACATTCTAAATAAGAAATTCATCTTTAATAAACATAAAAACGCTTACTTCAAAAATAAACCATTAAAACCATTAAAGGAACTCAAGTAACACAAAAATAATATATTTCAGTAGTTTAACTCACCTAAAAATAATAAAGGCCATCATAGCCAGGTAAGGTGCAAAAAAATCCAAACTTTAGGGTGAAAGGTGTCAATTTTACGAAGTGTAGGGACCAAAATTGTCAATAATTAAAACCTTACTGATTTGAGATTGAAAAACACTTATAAAAATATTTCAATCTGGAATTGTTATATATGTATATACTTATACTTAAATAATACACAAGCTAAGACTTAAAAAACTTAAGACTTAAAGTACAAATTATGCATGTGTATCGGAAATCAACAAATCAAGTAAAGTAAACCTAAAACTCATGGATTGGACTTAGATAAAAACTTAATGAGATGCTAATACATATAAAATAAAATTAGCACCCTAGATCCCGAGCTTAAAACTTCAAGAACAACACTTAAGTGAGTCTCATAAACCCCATTTTTATATTAATATTTTTGAGATGAAATACATACTCTATAAATATTATTTTGTGGTGCAATAATACCTAAACTTGTCCCCGTACGAAGCATAATCATTAAATACATTAGGAGTCACGTAATTTGTGGATAATACTATTTTGGTAATCCCCCGCACATAATGGCACTTATGACAGTGATACACCCCATTGAGATTTAATAATCATTGTGTTACAAATTAGCGTAACTTAATCGTGCATAGCAGAGCATAATTAAACCTAACATTCAAGTGGTAATGAGTTTCGGGATATTTTTAGCACTCGGACAGTCAAGTTGGGGTCATGCTTGATTATGATATATTTTCTAGTGCACCATTGGCACTGTCATTATTATTATTGATTATTATCTTTTACTCAAAGGTAAAGTGTCATAAACTTATAAGCTCACAAACATTATGTTGACGTATTTTGAGTGTGTATTTCAAAAGAAGAGTAATTAACAAGTGACTTATGGATATTGCCGCCTTAGTTGGACATTTGAAGATTTAGCCACCACCCTATCCATTTTATCATGTTATAGAGAATTTAAATAAAATATGTTATTTGGATTCTAGACAATTATTACTATGGATAAATAATTATTGTTATAATGCCATGTAGACATCTGATTTGAGGAATGTAACCGCTTTAAGTTTAAAATTAGTATTTTCAGCTGTATCGTGTTGATATCAGTCAGTCATGACCAGTCCCGATCAATGGGGTGTGACAAACATCATAGTGTATTTTTAATTGTAAAACACAATGATCAGGTAACCGTAAATTTATATGATATATTTAAAATAATGATAAATTGGCTAATTGGGTTTTTGCTCATTATTATGTTATCCTAAATAATAAGTTTTAAAAAACACGTTGATAAATAATATCATTAAAAAACGCAATGATACAAATAACAAAATGATCTATAATGAGAACATAATGATGAAAAATATTTGACACACTAAACTGATATTTGACATAATGACATGACAAATTAGCTCCAATTATGTGATATGAACCAGCGCGATGGGACGACGACGAAAATGTATATCACGATACTCGTTTTCCTGTCAGATAATGAATACTCTTGTGACTTCTATTATATAGTACTTTTATAAGCTTTCAAATAAATGCGGCGGCGACGAAATGTATATCGCCATACTCGTTTTCCGGTCAGATAATGAATACTCTTGTGGCTTCTATTATATAGTACTTATATAAGCTTTCAAATAAAAAAATAAAATTATAAATCCGAACATTTGAGTCAAAAGGGTAAAAAAAACGAATAAATTAGCATTTCAAACTACACAAAACAACAAATCTTCATCTAGAGAAAGCAAAATGAAGAAAACTAAAACTAAGTGGAAAACTGAAAATAGAACACTTACCATAACGGAGTCTTTCTCTTTGTTCTTTTGTCGCAATTGTTACCAATTGAAGTGTTAGTGTTAAATGAAGATGTAGAAGAGACATTATCTATGTATACAACAAACGATTAATATCTAAGAAGAAAAACCACTACTGCATAAGAACTATGTATTAAAATCAATAATAACTCATTGACGTGTATAAAACATAACTCATTTGATAATGAGCTTTAATAGTGCTTTAATATGTATGACTCACTGAACCGTATAGGATACAAACCATTGATCCTAATAAATGTGAGGCTTATTAATGATCATTCATTGGAAACAAACTATTATGAATACCCAAAATCCAAGATCTGAATTCTGCAAGAAGCGTCATGCACTATGCAAAGCGAAAAGAACCTGGAATATCAAACACTAACTGGATATAACAAACAAAAAAACCCATCACAGTTTCATAATCAACCACGTAAAAGCCAAAAAGGTATGGGTATATGCATCAGGCTACTAAACCTCCTATTTGCAAAATACGTGCATAGAAATTTCAAAACTCCAATACTAACCAAAACCATATTGTATAATGGCTTATAAAAACTGTTGGGTTAATCTTGGTCGGGTCAAGGCGGGTCAAGTTACGGGTCATGGGTCTAATATTTAAGTCACGTGTTTTATTTAATTTATGCAGTAATTTTAGTTAGAAAGAGTCTAAGAAGTAGAGTAGTGGGTGCTAAGTAGTGAGCCTATTTTGTAGGAGCACTAACCCATGTTTGCATGTTGCTTTTAGTCTATTTAATATATGTATTTCAAGTAATGAAAATGCATCAGTTTGTGAGTATGATCTTGACTTGAAACTAACATTTGGTATCAGAGCGCAAGGTTGAGAAAAACAGGCTGTTTTGAGAATCGGAAGAAAGGAATTGTCGGAAGCAAGGCGGCAGCCCTGGCCGTTGTCGCTAGATGCAAGTGGTGAGGAAAAACAAGCACATGAAGAGTCTATCGCAATTCTATGTGGTAGGAACGAGAGGAAGGAATAAGCAAGTATCCATCAGAAACCTTAGATCAATCAAACAGCAAGAAAAACGCAGCAGTGAGCGGAAGCCGACGAAGAAAGAAAAAAAAAGGTCCGAGCAAGTGGCTACTAGTTGGGGACTAAAGCGAAGAGCATCAATTCAATGTTTGCAGCAGTATGAAACCCAGGAGTGATTTATTTAATATTTTCATACCTAAGATGAAAGGTTTAACTGTTGGTAGAGACTTCGATGTTGGTTGAATAAGCAAGAGGAGCAACAGGCACAAATATCCAGGAGATTATAAGATCTAAGTTCGAGTGTTTGCCCCGTATGTGCTTTATTAGCCGTCATTAAAGAAAGATTTGCAAGCAAGTAACCATCTTGGTGAATTTATAGAAACAAACAATAATCATCCAAGTGAAGACAACTCCCGTGAAGAAAGAGGCATGTAGCAAGAGCAAGAGCAAGTAGCAAGTAGCAAGTAGCAAGTAGCAAGTAACAAGAGTAAGATGAATTGATTCAATCAAGCAAGAAGATAGCAAGCAAGATTTAAGCAAGAGACAAGAACTATACGTTCTTAAAGTAGCAAGAATCGAACCTATGTGGTTCCATCAAGAAGCAAGACCGAGATCAAGATTAAGGGGTTAAACGTTGGGTTAATCTTGATCGGGTCAAGTTACGGGTCATGGGTCTAATATTAAGTCACGTGTTTTATTTAATTTATGCAGCAATTTTAGTTAGAAAGAGTCTAAGAAGTAGAGTAGCGGGTGTTAAGTAGTGAGCCTATTTTGTAGGAGCATTAACCCATGTTTGCATGTTGCTTTTAGTCTATTTAATGTATGTATTGCAAGTAATAAAAATGCATGAGTTTGTGAGTATGATCTTGGGCCTAAAACCAACATCATTATATCAAATGACATCTTTAGGTTGTTCTATATCTATCTTCATTTACTTTATCTTGTGGTTTTCTATCTTCGAAAGGAAACTCTAGTCAAGTTAACAAACATAAGCTAACATGTTAACAAAGAAAGTACAAACAACACATCAAACATAACTAAAAATAGACTTTTTTTTCACAAGCTTTCTAAATTTCAAATTAAGTGAAGAAACAATATAAAAGTGTAAAATATATTGGTTGTTATTAACGACTTATCTAAATCCTCATCAGTTCTCACAAGTTCATATGAAATGAAGCAGATGTCTTATAAAAAAAGGAAACCAATGGTTATTTGATTGTCCTAACTCTTAACAAGTCTTTTAAAATGATGATTCAAATCAAAAAATATAAATAAAATGACCTATACCTAAGAGAAAAGATTTTATGGAACCATTGAATATTTTCGATATAAAAAGCTTTGAACTGAAACGCATTGTCTTTACCTTGTTATATATGAAAGTCATAAAAAAGATTTTAAATGTCAGCATTCCACATAATCATGAACATTGAAGAAGGCAATAGTGAGATGGTCAAAAGTAGTTCAATTGCCTCCAAAAATTAAACATTTTTACACTTCCAACACAAACAGACACACAATCTTCTGTGGGTGTTAAAATATGTTTTATTATTAAAATAGATTTTGTTTTTTTCTTTCTACTGTTGCATTTTTTTCAATGTTTTTTCACCACCAAACTAATTTGATAATCAATTATCATATACATGTACAAGGGCATTTTCATAAAGACCAGTGCTAACAACATAAAAGAATTAAAAACAAGGAAAAACTTACTTGACTATTGCATAAGCTTGGATATATTTAAGCTTGAGGTAGAAGCATCATTACTCCACTATTTCTATCTTAATCAATCTACATCTAACAGTTTAACTTTGTCATGATAATTGATATATGTTTGATATTTAGTTATTCACATAGTTCAAAAGGAGCAGCTTCAAAGGATGTGGAAAACAATTTTACAGATTTCAAGGTTGAAAAATAATGATCATACAAATCAATAGATAAATGGAATCAAGATGCACACAACCACTAACCATGGTATCAAAGTAATCTTCACACATCATGTTGCTTAAAAGATGCGCGTCAAAATGTACCTTCTCTTTCAAGTTGTTTAAAAGTGTTATGGTACTGACAATGGGATAATTAGCTTCCCGCAGCCACTCAAAGTTGTGTGGATCAACAATTATAATCATCTGCATGACAGACAACAAATAATTCTTTACGCATGTAAAAAGGGAAAAAAAATTAAAAAAAATTCATCCTCAATGCCAGGCACAAATTTGAAAAATATATAAGCTTACTATATCCACACATGGTCCCTCTCCTATAAACCATAACATTTTGATTTCCAGCCAATTTAAGCTTTTCTACAGTGTGGTCATGTTATGCATCTGCTTATAATTGATAGGTGGGTCGGTTGAGTAACAAACATGATTTAGGTTATCCCTGAAGCATTTTCTTTTCCCAAAACTTATTGTGAATTAGCATATCCGTGAAAAATAATTACAAAGTTAGTCTGTTATCTGAATAAAGAGATTAACATGTTCCTAGGAATTCTTTTGATTCTTATCTAGCTCTTATGGAATGTCGGAGCCGCTTGTTCAAAGCTACTTTCTACATATTAACTGCATACGCATGTTGCATTTGATTCCACATAGTTATAACAGAAGCAACCTGAAACATGATTAATATTCATTTGAACACTCAGAACTGAGAATTTATTGAGAATTAAGTGATAGACTGAAACAAAAAGAAGTTTCCATTTATATATGAATGTATACACTTTAGAGAATAATGTAGCACCTAACACTCAAAGAACCCATTTGTGGACATTGTGTAGTTCATAGTCCCCATTTGAATTTATCATATGCTTTCCAACTAATTTTATCTCCGTATCATACATGGAAGCTCCATTTGAATATGATGCATCCTTCAAATATTCTACTCTTAGTTGAGACAACATAACAGAAAAAATTGTAGTTAAACAAACCAACCTTTCCATCATATTCTTGCCTAACTACACTTCAGGAGGTATGTATGCTGGTGTACCATGTGTTAATATTAGATGTGAATGCAGCACAGAAAGACTGCAATACAACACAGAAAAAAAGAAAAAAATATCAAATTTGACCAACAATTGGAACCACATGAATAAGATGATGTAAAGAAACAACCTTGGAGTCCCCAAAATTACAAATCTTTAAATGGGGCACAGAGCTTCCATCCAACAACGTGTTCTCTAGCTTCAATCTCAGTAATAAAACTTGGTTTAATCATGAAAATTATCAAAAAGAATGTAAGTCAACAAAAGTACAAAAGTTTCAATTACCATCTAGACTTGAGTTGTTGAAAGATGAATCACGCCTGCGTAAAGTCAACAAAGGTAAGCATTTTAAAGAAAGAGATGTCAAACATTACTTCATGATATTACAAAAGAACAACTCATCCTCATTGAATCACCCTCCATTACAAATTTGATCGAAGAGGTCCCCTCCAAAGGCATGTTCCATTATAATTGCTAAATGGTTTGGTGTCAATATGAGCTATAACATGTCAAAAGATAAAAACAATAATTAATTCCCAATCTAAATAACCATCAAAGATCATGCTTTAAACAAGAAAGGAAACAAAATGACCTCTTCTTTCTGAACCTGACTATGTTCGGATATCACAGATACCTGTAATGAATGACTTCTTTTTGAACATTCTCTTCTATCTGGCAAATAAGCTCCACCTCATCAAACAGCAATAGTTAAAATAATTATATTCAATACGTGATTTTACAACAAGAAGAAGCTTGTCAGCATCAAACACTGAACTTGCCAGATCTGCCACCATCATATTATATGAAACCCTCTATTGAAATTTAGCAAAATTATCATTATATGAAGATTACCTGTCGTGAACTCTTGATGTTTGTCCTTGCCAAAACTTAATAATATCAGGTGTTAAGTTTGTAACCACCTAAATTTTTTGATTTTAGAATTGGAGATCCGCAGGAAAACAAGTTAATCACTAATAAGTCATAGGCAATGGATTTTACAAAGTCCATATGTATCAGTCACCTATTAGAGAATTTTACTTCCAAATCTTTATACACAACAGATACCTAAATAATAAAGTTTCAATCGAGGCCAAGTAAAATACACTAAGGAGAAAGAAGGGGTTAATAAATAAAGTTTTACTTGAGTTTATAATATAACACGCCTAAATGAGAGTCAACCTTGACAATACATTCCTAAAATAATAGTAGCACTAAATCTACATGGCATCAAACCCAAGTGACAATCAACATGGTGTGCTATATACAGTTGTGGTGGAATAGACATGTCAAAATGTCAAAGCAAATTAGGTTAGTTGACCTGCAAAGACCCTATTGTCCATTTTTTAGTACATTACAGAAGCTATGTTGTTTCAGTTATCTAAATTTCGCCCCCTTCTTTTTCATAGTTCTATAACTACTTTCTTATGCAATCAAAAGCTAAATATATGAGCCCTACTACTTGAGGTTTTTAGCCATATCCTTCTACCCATTTGAACCTGTTTCTTACCCATTTAGACTTGTATAAATTGATGCAAGTTTTTATGTGTGAGCGCATATCGACCCGTAAAACATTCTAGCGGCCCAAGTTGACTGAACCATAGTCACAGGATTCGCTCAACCCCCTGCGAATCGCGTACCAATTCAATCGAACCCATTCGCGGTACAAAATCGTACCATTTGCAGTTGGTACGCGATCCGGATCGATTAAATTGAGCGTTCCCGATTGAAATAATTTTCGAACTATATTAATCGAATTCTCGAACCCGATTGTATGATTCAGTGATTGGATGGCCTATGGTACGCGTTTCGGATTGCCTATGATACGCATTCCAGATCCCAACAGTCATTTTCCCATTGATTTTTGAATGAATTGAATGTTAAACAGTCATTTTTGAATGAAGTGAATGTTTGTTTTGCTATCTGAATGTTAACAGTTCTTTTCACATGAAATTATGAATATTAACAGTCATTTTCCCACTCATTTTCACACTTAAACATGAATAGCTACTTTATAGTATAAATATAATCTTACAAAATCTTCTACCATAAACAAAATTCTTCAATAGATTACAAGTTCCTAACCAAAACAGTGAGTTGTTAACCATGGCTTTTGGTAAGAGAGGCTCGAGCTCGAGACAACACTACTACAAAAAGGGGCAAAAGGGGCGGGTAATTTGGCAATAAGGGGCGGTTTTTAGCCCGCCCCATATGGCTACGCACCTTATGATATATTTTCATATGGGGCGGTTTTTACAAGGGGCGGTTTTTGAAACCCCCCCTTATGTACGTCAATAAGGGGCTGTTTTTGAACCCCTCCTTATGTACATCAATAAGGGGCGGTTTTTGAACCCCTCCTTATGTACATCAATAAGGGGCGGTTTTTAAACCACCCCCCTTATGTACATCAATAAGGGGCGGTTTTTAAACCCCCCCTATGTTCAAATAATGAGGAAAAAAAATTTATTGTTTAATATCCAGAAATATTTTCCTGTACAAACCGCTCAATCAACCAAAAATTATAAGATTGTGTATCAAATGTTTCATATATTAAAGTATCTTACATTGTGTATCAAACGTTCAAAAGATTGCGTATCAAATGTTTCATATATTAAAGTATCTTACATTGTGTATCAAACGTTCAAAATCAATTCAATATACGACATCTAGACAAAAAGCACATATATACACCAAAAATTCTCAAGATAATATCATCAAGTCAACATAAATAAATCAAAAACACTACCGTTTTAACTAAAACGCTTGTCAATCACTTCCGACATCAATTGTAAGACTACATCATCAAGCTCTTCCGTTGGAATAATCCCTTGTGTATTCCATAACTAAAAACAAATAGATAAAAAAAATTGTAAGTATATAATCTACTATTATGTTTAATAAAATATATAAAAACTTACATGGATGGGGAAATCATGCTGAACATGATTGACAAAGTCCATCATATGCTTGATAACCATCAAGCCACATTCCCAATCATCTTTTTGTTGCAAACATTGCATTTTATTCAAATCAATTTAGAGAAATTATTTTCTAATCAATTATAAGTATTGATGGATCACATACGTTAACCATTGCCCATTTCACGCTTTAGGATCATTTCTTTTCTCTTTCCAAAAATTTCTTGTAGTATTTGAATAAGACGATATTGTTTTGCGCCTTTTCCCTCGCTTTTCTTGGAGTCCACAACGTACCCTCAATGCAAAAATGTATCCATAATGATAAGCACCCAATTATTACTACAAAAATAAAAGTTAGCGTGTGTATATATATATATATATATATATATATATATATATATATATATATATATCATTGTATGATGGTATATATTACCTTTGAATGTAAGGTGCAAGAATGAAACGTTTATCCATATGATGTTGAGATACACTAATTATGTGTGTTTGAACTTCATCCTTTTGACGAATATATTTTTGAGCCTCTATTTCGGTTGGGTCAAAAAAGCATATTTGGATTTTCTCGTTTCATAGAAATGCCTTAAATCAAAAGAAATGAAATCACAATTTTAAGATTTGACATTAAAGAAGTAGATTATATTATCAAACTACAATTAATGCATGATATGTTACACCAAACTTGTAATAACAATTTACATTGCAAACCAATGAAGTATTGATATGTCAAGCCAACCTTTGATGAATATTTGTGCCACCTCAGTTAAGTACATCCCGTGAGGTGCATCAACAATAATTGCAGGCTTCTTCCCAACGGCCAAAAATAATTCCTCAAACATGCTTTGAAATGGTTTACGGGTTAGTTTGACTTTATCTATCGCCAAAACTAACTCGGGATCAACAAATTCGGGCTCGAGGGGCGTTGGGGTGAAGGATTGTTTCAGGTTGTACTTGGGATGTACGATGAACTTCGGGTGCGGGTGCAGTTTGGTTTACAGGTTGGATTTGCATGGGTGTGGTTTGTAACATGGTTTTTGGTGCGGTTTGGGGTACTTGTGGCGCCACAGATTGCAACTAAAAACGATTAAACATTAGTACGTTATAAGCACACATATATAAAAATTGAATAATTTATATATGTATAAATTGATTGTTATATAAAATGTTTTTAAATCTAACCAAGTTGGTATAAGGGCTTGCAATATTATCATCAAACATATCAGCTCCTAAAAACTGAAAACGATTGTATGTAACACATTAGTATATAAATATAATATATTGTTATACGAAAAAACTCTTGAAAACTAACATAGTTTTCAAGACGGCCACCAACAACTTCTTCAGATCCAGCATTCACATCATCATTGACGACATCATTGACACCGTTCATATCTGGCTTGTAACTTGAAGTCAACGTGTTCTCATCATCGTCTAATTGTGACGAGTCAACCCTACGACCGTGTGGCGAGTCAACTCTATGACTTTGTGACCCGTTACTCAATTCCATTCTCGGGACAAGCTACAATTTAACAAATAAAAATAATTATTATTTAAAACTAAAATTGTAATAAATAAAAAATATACATTTATTGTATATCGTGGCCACTAAACGATCTGCAAAGTCATGTTTTCTACAATCTTAACTTCATCTGTTTTTGAAACTTTATAAACCATCAAATTCTTGTATTCTTCATTTATAAGATCCACATTAATTTTTACACAACCCTCGATTATTCGCCCACAATGAAGGTCACTTAACTAGTGCGGCCACGCTTCACCATAAGCCACTATCACCATCTCGTCAGCCACTTTCATTTGCAACTCACATGCTGTGTGAGTCTACAACATAATATCAATAATATTCAAGTATTGCATAAGAATTAATAATACTTAAAAATCATAATACCTTAAATCATAATACCTTAAATCATAATACTTAAGTTTTTTTAACCTATGAATGATATTACCTCGATAGGTGGATAATTGACCCGTGCATCAGAGCCACAACTAGTTCCATGTGGCACTGTGTCGAATTGTGATACTGAGAGCCACAACTGGTTCCATGTGGCACTGTGTCCAATTGTGATACTGAGTCCGCATCATGGTTCACGTTTTTAAACAATCAGTCGTGAATATGAGTACGACCTATAAACACAATGTAGTCAAACATATGTAAAAAAATACAAATTAACAAATTAGCATAATCCTTACCAATAAGATTAGGCACAGTCCGTGCATGCCCCCCATGCTCGGGGCCGACGACTCTAACTAGCGGGTCATCCTTATTTTGATGATAAGTCCCGTTCGCTTTTATTTCCAGCTCTACGTTGCACTATAAAAAATGTGTTAAAGATTAAAACTATAGTATTAACAAATCATTTACCAACTCAAAGAACATAATCACTTACCAACTTAACTCCAATTTCAATTGCAAAAGGAGTAAGTTCATACTCATTTGTTTCATTGTTTAATTCAGCAGTGGCCATTAAAAACCATCTAGAATGTGGGTTAGTAATGTCTTTAAGAACGCTGTATTTGGTTACCAGTTGAGGCCAAATATATTCTTTGTTTACCTTAAACTCAACCCACCCACTCCGTTCAATGTGAAGCACGTGTTTGTTTGCGGCATTAGCAACCTTTGCCTGTGCGCTTTTTGCCTTCACAAAAATCAACAAAATGTTAGTAAAAATATATAATAAACAATATATAAAAAAATTCAATCATACCTCAAATTCAGCACTAGTTTTTTGTGCAACAAAATCATCCCAATGATCACGTTTAAGAAATTGATATGTATCACAAGCATTTATATTTTTTTTGCACAAAATGCTTGTTAAGATCATGTCTCCAATTTGTACCGTGTTTCATAGCCCATTTCTTTATAAAATTCTTGGGAGCATCAGTTTCAATCATCCAAAAAGCCTAACATTTAAAAAGCAATCAGTTAAATATAATGTTTAATTAATAAGTAATTCATGATTATAAGTTAAAATATAACACGTTCCTTGGCTTGTAACCATAGTCTTTCAAAATCTTCAGCCTCGAATTTTGACATAGGAATATGATATGAAAAGGTATGCTTCAGTTTAGTAGCATACCAAGACTTAAATTTTTGAGCCATGGTACCCGTCGGTTGACCATCTTTATTAAATCTTAACAATTTTATTTTATCCTTTGGTATCTCTTTTGAAGAAGAAGCAGGATCACGTTTTCTTTTTTGTAATGACATTCCTATACAATGTAAAAGAAGTATTAAGTTATTATTGTTTTTATATATTACAATACACATATATACATATTAAAAGTCAAGATATAATATACTAAAGGAGCGCTATACAACATCAAAATCACCACAATATATATTCAACACTAAAATAAAAAAAGTCATTACCCCACCACACAAATGCCAATACATCCATACACATTTAATAAATGACACGTGCACTACAAATTTAATATTCAACAGCCCCACCATATACCCAAAACTATATATACAGTTTCAAACATATAGAACGATAAAAAGAACTACTTTAACTCAGGAGATACAACCGGGGTTGTGCAGACGGTGGTGGACAAGCGACGGGCGGTGGGGGCTGCGCTGAAGGAGAACTGAAGAAAGGGGTAGGCGGTGGTGGAGAAAGGGCGGTCGTGGAGCAGGGGCGGGGGTGGGGGGCTGCACCGAAGGATGAAAGAGGAGGGGGAGGCAGTGGTTGAGAAGGGGCGGGGGTGGGGGCTACACCAAAAGAAGAAATAGGATGGGGAGGCGGTGGTGGAGAAGGGGCGGGGGTGGGGGGCTGCGCCGAAGGAAGAAATAGGGTGGGGAGGCCGTGGTGGAGAAGGGGCGGGGGTGGGGGGTTGCGCCGAAGGAAGAAAAGAAGAGGGGGAGGCGGTGATGGAGAAGGCCGGGGGTGGGGGGCTACGCCAAAGGAAGAAATAGGAGGGGGAGGCGGTGGTGGAAGAACCGACGGGTGAGGGCAGTGGTGGAAGAGCCGAGTGGAAGGTGGGGTGAAGAGGAGGCCACTTTTGGGAGGGAAAACAAAATTTTTGGTGTTATATGTGACCTAAAAAGGCGGGTATGGGCTCATAAGGGCGGGCCGTTCAAAAGGGGTGGGTATAGGCTCATAAGGGTTGGTTTTTATATTGTGTTATAAGGGACGGTTTTTTTTGTATTATAAAGGGCGGTTTTTTCGTGTTATAAGGGGCGGTTTTGGGTCAAAATGGGCGGTTTTTTTCATGTTATAAGGGGCGTTTTGGGTCAAAAGGGGCGGTTCTAGAGATCTAAAGGGGCAGGTATTTTATTTTAATTGATTTTGATGTATATTTTAAAGTTGACATATATAAATTTAATACAACTATGTATAAAAATAAACGATTAAAATAAGTTTTTACATAACAACACATTTCACATACATAATAATAATTTCTTTTTAATTAAGATAAACTCGATCGATATGATCACGTAAAATTCCGGTGCGGTGGTTGATATGATCCGGCTCTTCAATACCTACCGAAAATGGTGGTAGATCATCAAACTGGTCGTATTCCTCTTTGTTACTAACATTATCTACGCCAAGAATACGTCGTTTACCTTGCAAAACGATGTGATATAGGGGATTGCTGGGGTCTTTGACAAAGAAAATTTGTGTGACATGTTTTGCCAAAACGAAAGGTTCAGATTTATACCCATTGGTGGTAAGGTTGACTAGTGTAAAACCATATTTATCAACTTAGACACCTTTAAGGTTACACACCCACTTACATTTGAACACTGGAACAGTAAGACCTACATCATATTCCAATTCCTAAAATTCTTGTATAACACTGTAATAGGAGTTTTTTGCCATTGCTTTCAAGGTATCACCACGTCGTCTCTCGAATTCGGTTGATGATGCTATTAATGTAACTCCATTATTTTGCACTGCACTTTTTTTATCTTGATCATTGGTGTAAAATGTATAACCATTAATGTCGTACGCCTTATAAGATTTAACTACACAGTCTGGACCTTTTCCTAAATTTTTCATAGTTTCATCAACGACATCAGTTTCTTTTACCCTCTGTTTCATCCAGTCCGACAACTCTTTGTTTTGAGTTCTAATGTACCACTCATCATATTGACCCGGGTTTGATGATCGTAACATGTCCATGTGTTCACAAACAAATGGATCAAGACATGTCATGTGTTTTAGAACCACTAAATGTGCATTTTCTATGTCTTTGCAAGACGGGGTGATTGCTTTGATACCAAGTACTCCTTGACCACCAAGTCGACCCGAATGACGAGACTTAGGAACACCACCACCTTTGACGTTGTCCATATAGTCTGAAAATATAAATAAATTATTATAATGTATGTTAATACTAATATATGTATATAATGTAATATGATTGATGGTGTTACCTTGACATAAGTCAGTCACCTCTTCAAAAGTATATTCTTCAATAATACTACCTTCTGGTCGATAACGATTTCTTACATAACCTTTTAAAACACCCATGTATCTTTCAAAACGGTACATGTATCGTAGGAATACAGGACCACAAGCCTTAATCTCTTTCACGATATGACATGTGTGGTGAACCATTATGTCAAAAAATGATCGTGGAAAGTACATCTCTAGTTCACACAGGTAACATATATGTCCTTTTGCCATTGATTTAAAGATTCTACATCTAACACCTTTGAGTGAATGTTGTTAAAAAACAACAAAGTTTTGTGATAGTATGTCGAACGTCATCAGGTAACAATCCACGAATTGCGATAGGAATCATGTGTGTCATTAAAACATGACAATCATGAGACTTCATTCCAAGTAATTTACTATCTTTCAACAACACCAATCTTTTAATGTTTGAAGAATAAGTTGATGGAACCTTAATACCATGCAACATTCACAAAACTTTCTTCTTTCTTCTCTTGTTGTATTATAACAAGCAGGTGGTAGGTAAATACGGTCGTTACATAGTTCTGGATGAACTTCTGGACGTATTTTCAATAGTTTCATATCTTTTCTAACGTTAATCCCATCTTTAGTTTTACCTGAAATATTTAATAATAAGATTATCAAGCTGTCACACATATTTTTTACTATATGCATAACATCTAGACAATTTTTAACAATTAAATCATTCCAATAAGGTAAATCCCAAAATATTGATCTTTTTTTCCACAACGCTGCTTTCTCAACACGTGATCTTTTCCCCCCCGCATTGTTCAGATTTTTAACTCGTGAAAATGTATCGAAACTTGTCCTCATTGTGCCAAACTCGAACTCACCGTCAAACTCATCTTTTTTATTTCTAAAAATGTGACCTTTTGGAAGAAATCTTCGATGTCCCATGTATACAAGTTTTTTGCAATTTTTTAACCAGATCAAGTGTGTCTCGTCTTCACAAACGGGACAAGCTTTCTTACCCTTGGTACCGTATCCTGACAAGTTACCATATGCTAGAAATCATTTATAGTGCAGAAAATCATGGCGCGCAATTTAAATTGTTCTTTCTGATAAGCATCGTATACGTCCACACCCTCGTTCCAAAGCTTTTGTAAGTCTTTAATCAATGGAGATAAATACACATCAATATCATTACCAGGCTGTCTTGGACCTTGAATCAATAATGACATCATAATATACTTCCGTTTCATACATAACCACGGTGGAAGATTATAGATGCATAAAAAAACTGGCCATGTACTATGACGACTACTCATGTTACCGAATGGATTGATCCCATCTGAACTAAGCCCAAACCGTATGTTTTTTTCTCCTTCGCAAACGTTGGATGCTTTCTATCAATAATTCTCCACTGAGGTGAATCCGCAACATGTCTTAATTTTCCGTCAATTACACATTCATCTGAATACCAACACAACAATTTTGCATCTTTTACATTTGAAAATAATCTTTTAAGTCTCGATATAATAGGGAGATACCACAAAATTTTAGCCGGTGGTCCATTTTTTGTCGCATCATCATCACATTCATCCGAATCTTTTTTTCGTATATACCTCGATGCACCACACTTATCACATTTATCTTTATTTTCATACCCGTCTCTATATAAGATGCAATTATTTGGACATGCATGTATTCTTTCAACTTCCAACCCCATCGGACACATCAACTTTTTTGCTTGGTATGTTGAAATTGGTAATTCGTTGTCTTCCGGAAGAATTTCATTTAAAAGCACCAATAGACTTGTAAAACTTTTATCGCTCCATCCATTTTCAGACTTTAGTTTAAACAACTTTAACACAACATCAAGTTTGTTATGTTTAGAACCGGTATATAAGGGCTTTTCTGCTTCTTCAAATATGTGTTGTTACTTTTCTTGTTCGACCTATTCATATTAGTCTCCATGTCATGTAATATTTCAGTATTGTAATTGTTAGTGGGTTTATTTGGAAGAATCTCATCATGAATGTGTAAATGGTCGACAAAGTATTAAACTCAAGAATTGATTCTCCATGCTCTGACCAACAATGGTACCCATGCATAAACCCGTGTCGCAACAAATGATACTCTATGATATCAATATCCTCAAAATATTGAAAGGTTTTACAAACGGAACAAGGACAACAAATTTTTCGGCTTCCTGTTTTTAAACGATTTTCTTCAGCTGCCTTTTTAAAACTTTGAACACCCTTCGCATAAATTTATGATGAACTCAAACTTTTATACATCCAAGTATCACGATCCATCTGAAAAGTAAAAAAACAAACAAGTGATGTAGTTGTACGTAACCGGTAATCGAAGGCGGTGGATCCTAACCCACTTTTTGAATATTCTATCTCATATGTATACATTTAAGGTGTTAACTATTTAAGAAAAAATCGACAGCATTTCCTCTTAACTCCCCAAGAATGCATATAAAACGCAAGCCCGAAGGAGTATAGGAGAAAACTGCCGATTTTTTCTTAAATAGTCAAACATGTTAAAATGTATACACGTACTAATGAGATAGAATATTCAAAAAGCAGTCCTAACGGGGACAATCCAAAAATTATCTCTATTAGATAAATTTTGGACGGGTATACTCTAAAGTTTTATGCCTAAATTCATTTATAAATATTATCTAAAGACACATATACATATACACATAAACATATATTACATATATATTATGTGTTTCTTAATTAACTGGTCATAAAGGGCGGTCTTGATACCCGCCCCTAAATGTAACTTAAGGGGGCATAAAGGGCGGTCTTGATACCTGCCCCTAAATGTAACTTAAGGGGTGGTTTCACCCAATTTGTTCTCATTTAAATTTTCAGAAGGCTTTAAGGGGCGGTTTTTTAGAACACCCGCCCCTTCAAAAAATTAGGGCCGCCCCATTTGCCTCTTTTTGTACTAGTGCAAGAAACTCAAGATTCTGGAGAGCATATTGTTGTAAGTGACAATGAAGTTGAAGAAAATGAGTTTATAAGTGCTGGAACAGAAAGAACAGGGACAAATTCGACCCAAGAAGCTTCTGTTCACAGCAAACTAAAGGATGATAAACCATTGATGTAAGAAGTGGACTTTGTAAGCGCTGGGAATAGCAAAAATGCAGGGGGTTCAAAAGTTTGGATTTGCAAGAATTGCAAACAACAGTTTACTAGCTCACGTACGCATATTCATTTTCACTTTTTTGGTGCTCCTTCAGGGAAGAAAGCTGATATAAAATGTTGTCCAGCTCTGCTTCAAGATCGTGAGAAATACGAAAGACTCTTGAAGAAAGTGATACAGAAAAGGTAGGTGTTTCTCAGTCTTTAAAAAATTCAGTTGTTAGTTCTTCAAAACACAAATCTTCTTCTTCTACTTCTAAAAAGCCGATTGAACAATGTTTGGGTGTCATGGAGAGAAATCAAGTAGATTTGAAGATTATGAGAGGATTATGTGCGAATGGCATTCCATTCAATGTATTACGTAATCCACACTTTTATGGAGATGATTAGTGCAGTCTGCAAAGCACCAGCAGGTTACAAACCCCTGTCTAGCGAAAAAGCAAGAACCGTATTGCTATACGAGTGTGTTAGAGACATTGAGAAAGACTTGACTCCTGTCAAGGACACATGGTATGCACAAGGTGTTTCCATTGTCTCTGATGGATGGTCTAACGAGAAGTATAAACCATTAATTAATGTTATTGCAGTGACAGCCGAGGAGCAATGTTTATGTATGCTGAGGATTTTTTTGGTTTGGAAAAAACAGGGGTAGCAATAGCTAACTACTTGCTTACTGCTATTGAAACTGTAGGACCAAGTAATGTCCTACAAGTAGTCACTAATAATGCAGCAAATTGCAAGGCAGCCGGAAAGGAGATTGAAATGGTACACTAACACATTTTTTGGTCTTTTTGTTGTGTTCACACCTTAAATCTGGTCTTTAAAGATCTTGGAAAAGAATTTTATTGGTTGATAAACACATATAGGAGAGGGAAAGTGATTGTCAAGTACTTTCTTAATCATACTTGAGTGTTGTCAATTTTTAGGGATAATTCAAAGCTTGAGTTCTTAAAAGTGGCGACAACAAGATTTGCATCTCATTATATTCTATCGAAAAGGCTAATGGATTGTAGAGAATCACTTGCTACAATCATTTCCTTAAATTCTTGGAGGGATTGGGTCAAACAAGGTGATGAAAACACAAGAATCACCGGTTCAACGGTTGTTGAAACTAATGGATTGTAAAGAATCACTTGCTACAATCATTTACTTAAATTCTTGGAGGGATTGGGTCAAACAAGGTGATGAAAACACAAGAATCACCGGTTCAAAGGTTGTTGAAACAATTAGAAATAATGAGTTTTGGGAGGATGTTGAAAATATATTATCTATTACTAAACCTATTTTCTTGATGATCAAGTTTTGTGATGGTGAAGGTTCAAAGATGGGAGATATTTATGAAAAGATGGATAATATGTTAGGGGAAATTAAAGACGTAATGTTGCAAAGTAAGTATCAATCTTATTGGCCTCAAGTAAAATCAATCGTGCTTGCTAGGTAGGAGAAGATGACGATACCTTTACATTGTTTGGGCTTCGCTTTGTCACCAAGATTCTATGACACAAAGTACCTTCATACGTTAGCACCAGGTGGAATTCCAAGGAAAGCTCCAAATCTCAACAAAGAAGTGGTTGTCGGGCTTATGGAAGCTTTCAAAAGAATAGCAGAAAGTTCGGAAGAAGAACGAATGTTGCGAGAGCAATTTGCAACATTTCATATGAAGAAGGGACTTTATTCTATGGAAGCGGCTCAAGTGGATGCGGTCACCATGGATGCGATTGATTGGTGGTCCAGCTATGGATCAGAAACACCCGAGTTGGCTGAAGTTGCTAAGAAGGTTCTTTCACAACCTATTAGCAGCTCATCGGCAGAACGAAACTGGAGCACTTACTCCTGTATACACAATGTAAAGAGAAATCGTTTAAATTCCAAGCAGGCAGACAAATTAGTCTTTATACATTCCAACATCAGACTTCAGTCTTGTTTCTCAGAAAATTACAACACCGGGCCAACCAAAAAATGGGATATGCAATGGGAAAACCTAGAAGGAAAAGAAATGATGAACCAAGCAGAAAAAAACAGAGGCGAGATTAGCTTTATAAATTTTTTGTTACTATTATGAAATGCTTTTGATATGATTATGAATGTGTCCTTTTAAATTAGAATATTTTTGAAAGTTTATTTTATATTGTTTTGTATATGATACGACGTACCGGACTATATGGTACACCGTATCACATACCGAATTGGCGTTCCAAATGAACCTACCCCCTCGTACCGAATTTTTGAAATGCACGAACCACGTACTAGTTTTTGTACCGCGTAACGGAACGTACTGCGATCCATGTGACTATGGACTGAACACTCACTAAACTAAGGTTTTCAAGGAGAGTTAGACCTTCAAACTTATGAAGAACTTATTCTAAGTAATCAAAACCAAAGCCTGATCAAAATAATAAATTATAACTAAACTTACATAAATAAAGGTTGTCACAATCTATTTGAAATGTTGACTAATACTTCAAGCCACACCAACTTCTGTCACAACGTCTCATTTAAGTGAAAAATCCATTGTTTTATTAAAACGGGTCAAAATGGGTTGTTTTACAAAAAAGGTTTCAATAGGAAACCTAACTAAAAACTAAATTAACATTATGTTTTTTTAGCTTTTTTGGTTTAAGTAGGGTTTAATTTGGTTCATGTCAATTGGTTTCTTAAACAGTGTGAAAATTTATTTGCAGGCAGTCCAACCCGACCCACTTTTATCTGAACTAAAAGTTACTCATTATGATACAACCTATTTTGATCCGTTATACCACCCACCCAAGTTGCAAAATATTCAAGAATACTTACCCTTTTAGCGATGTTTTCTGTGTAAGTCGCACAACCCATTTATGCTCGTATGCGTGATATTTACAACAATTGTTACCTGAATCGTTAGATAACCTTCTAGATACCACAAAATAGATAACACAAAAATAGGAGCTACCTTCTTTTGCTTGAGCCTTGACAGCCACTTCTCAAACGATAAATCAAATAAATAGGATATGCATGGGCCTTGTTTCAAGATAATCTCCTTGGCCTTGAATCAACCAATCTAAATAAAATTAAGAACACGGGTACGTTTTTGTTGTAATTATGATAGTTAAACCATTGCTATTATCAATCTGAAAGTGATGAACAAAACAAACCATTGAGTGCAAACTTTCTATTTACACCATATCATATACATAAAACTAGTAAATTAACCCTACTCTTGAAAATTCAGAACATTGCTAGTTTTTTATAGTGTCTTTTTCGCATCAAAATATGTAACTTTAAGTACATTAAAATATGAAAATTTACCCTGAATTTGGTCTTCTGCCTTGCGTAAAGCTCGCAGTAGCAGTTCAACCGAAGGGATCAAATTTATATAAAAAAGAACATCATGTGATACTTACAGTTAACAAAATCAAGAGGGGATGCTTAGCATATTCTAATGTGAAACAATGTACACAAAGAAGGGATACTTTATACCAATCAACCGCCATCATCATCAGCAGGCGTTGCTGTCATCTAAGCCCTCAAAGACCATTCACTTCAGTAGGTAAAGCAACCGGTCGCTCCAATTCACGATCAACAAAAATCGAATAAATTTAACTCTTTGTTGGACATGTTTATGTTGATGATAATATCATTCCGGAACTGTCATAACAAACATAATCAATTAATATGTTCAAATTAAAAAGAAATTGTTAGTCTTTTACACACACATACACATATAAGCTTTGTTGAGTACAACAAAGTGATCCATCTTTGAATGAAATGTGATCACGTAGCATTATTTTTCTACTCTCTTTCCTTTGTATTTATTCATAAGTAAAGTCTCTTCACCTAATGATGACATTGTAAAAGATCAGCTACAATATGAATTTAGTCAACTAAATTTTAAACTGAATTTGAAATTCACATATTTTGATATACAAATTTGTAAGCATGGCCACAGGGTTTGGTGCATCATCTTCTAACTATGTTAAAGCATGCATGTAAATTTCTTGACCGACGGCTAGAGGGCATAGAATCAAATTCCACGACTACACCTTGATTTCATGGCATGAAATTCAATTATTGCAACTGATTTCCTATTGTTAAGAGGTTGCTATGTAGATGGCTTCGACTGTTGTTTTCTTTTCTCCCAGGTTGTTGATCATATGACACACGAATGAAGATGGCACAAAATACTTGTATATAATCCTCCTGCATGGAATCTGGAGTTGTGCACAAAAACTAAGATTGTTTACTTGCTAGCCATTAAATTGAGAAACCTTAAAGGAAAAAAAAACAGATAGTTCATTTCATTACCACTTAAATGAAACACACAAAACATGAATATTACCTTTCATGATGATATTGTTTGTAAAACATCATAACAATTAGTACCTATGCAATTAAAAGTTCGTATTTGGCATATCAGTGAAGCTTTTAATGAGCAAAGATAAAAAGACTCTTAAAAAATCACTTACAAATACATGAGAAACAATTAAATAAGGAGCCATGACAGATAATAAAATCCTGAAATTACACACCATCACTAGAATTAATCACCCTATATCTTCGCCCAGAAAATTTAAGTACTTTGACTTTTAATATAAAAATAAGAAAGATACTATTTTCCAGATGAGTACATAACACATTGTCATATACCTGACCCGAATTAGCTTTTACTCAAATATCAATTCTAAAAGTCATCTTTAGTTAAGAAAGTGGCCAGGTTGACATCCAACTTCCCAACTGTAACTTTGCAAGTCCTGTAGATATTATGACACACTGAGTTGATGAATCGCATATTGAAATCATACATCACATATTGAAATCATACATCAGACACTCAGTCCCTGTAAACATCATCTATTTTTACTTTGATTTTAAAACTTGATGCTATCGAAGTGCAAATTCGATACCATTCAGCTTTCTCTTTCCTCGCGATCAATTATATATGAAAGATAGACAATGTTGGAAATACCTATACAAATGAAGCTGCAAACATTTTTTCATACTCAATAAACCATATTATTATTGTACCTATATAAAAAAAATAAACCAAAGTGCCAATGTGTTAACCCAAAGTAACCAACTTGAATTTGTATAAAGAAACAGTTAAATGTTTTGACATGTTAATTTACCCAACCTGCTTGACCCGCTTCTTTTCGCCAAGTCAAATTTTATGAGCATCCAAACAAAGCATGGGAATAAAAGGCAACAAATACATCCCCATGATTTCAGATAGAAACATAAGATTACCTAATACAAAGCATGATTTCAGATAGAAACATACCCAAATCATCAAGTTTACCAAAAGAAAAAGGTTCCCATCAATAGAGACCAATTTTAAATCGTTACCATCCCAAGAGTCATTCCCCACTTGTATTAAACCTTTGCTCTGATGGTTCTTCCATGTTTTACATTATGCTATTTCAATGGCGGTGCCTCGGAGACTCTAACGCACGCTGGAGGGAAGAACATGCTCAATTATACATCAAAGATTCATTCTCAGAATTTCTGGATTAAATACCATTTTTATTATAACCATATTTTATATATACCATTAGAAATCTTGCTAATATCATATATACCCTTATTACTTTTTAACCCCAATACTTTATTTATTGTTTATAATTTAACCCTTAAATTTTTTAACTTTCAACTTTAATTCCCTATAATTTTCGTCTTTTAAAAAATTTCATTTTACATCGGTCTAAATTTTACGAGTTAAGACGCTACAATGTGCACTTGTGGTTCAATGTTTTTACGTCTATTTTTACCTACTTAACAGATAGTCACAACGCGTGAGTTCTAGATCGACTTAGGTATTGTTTTTAATGTTTTACGATTCAACTGCTTGGTTCAATATTTTTACGTCTACTTTCCGTTCAGTTTTAATTTTTCTCGTTTTTATTTCTTTTTTTTTAATATGAGTTTTCCGGTATTGGTGGTCGTTGATTATGGTGTGAGATTGATGATAGTTGACACGATTTTATGTTTCCCGTTGCAACGTGAGGGGCTTAATAGTAGTTTTGTTATTATTAGTATTATTATTGTTATTAGAATATTTATTAATTTATTTACTAATATCACAAGTATAGTATATAATAAATATTATTGTTTCTTAAATTATGAAAATTATATTACAAATCAATAATCTAGTTAAAAAATATGCTTGCTAAAACGTTTTTACTTTCATATGAAACTCTCATGTTTTATATCAAAATTTTACTAGATTATCGTAATATATTACCATTAAAACATTATTTGAGAAATTTAAGAATTTTAAAATGTTAAAACCTCATATACCTAATTAAAATATAATTAAAAAATTATGATTTTTGAAATAAACTTTGGTTCCACCAGAAGCTCATTAATATGTAAGTTTTTAGGAAACAAAATATTTTTTTTGGGTTAAATATGAAAATTTTAAAGTTCAAAAAATATTAGAACAGACATATTCTAATTAATTTTAATAAAAAAATAATATGAGAAAATATTAATTATATTTAGAGTAAATTACGGTTTTAGTCTTTGTGGTTTGTTTGTTATAACCATTTGTATCCAATACTTTAAAAATGCTCAATTTAGCCACTCTTGTTTATGATTTGTCTCAGTCAAGTACGGAACACTACCTCCATCCATTATCTTCGTTAAGTTTATATCCTTGGACGTAAATAAAAAAGTATATAATATACAAATATTCAACTAATATGAAAATTGTGTATAAATATGCCCTCTCTCTATATCTATTTTCTCTCTCTAAAAAGCCACCACCACCTCCACGCCTCGGCAACCACTGTCGGCACCACCTAATCACCTTCGACACCACTTCCTTTTCCACCGGTCACCAACAAACCTCTGATTCCATCAAATGTCCCGCCACAGTGCCACACCACCACTACCACTTTATAGCCACCGCCATAGTCATCTCACCCTATATATCTATTCTCTTTTTAAAAATCATCACACTTTAGACACCATTACATGTCCACTAGACCATCACTGCCACCACCCCATAGCCATCGCCACTACCACACAATCACTGCACCCACCCATCTTCTTCATATTGTTTACATAGAATTCGAGATGATGATTATGATGTGGGGTTTTGTGTTGATTTAATTTGATTAGATAGTTAGAACATCAAAGAATTTCGTGACGAAGAAGATGGTCTCAGCGGAGAGTAATCGTTTAATGATGCCGGTGTCGGATTCCGATGATTATAACGGTAATAGTCGCCGGATGATTAAATTTAGAAGCAGAGTTCATAGCTTTACTTCTGAGACGGAGGTCGTCGCAATGTGGTCTTGTTAATGAGGAAAATAGTGGGGTTTTGGGTTTGGTAAAAGAGTGTAGCTTGACGCATAATTGTTTATCATAATAATATGTATAAATATAAATTAAAAAAATTTAATTCTATAAATATTGTATATATTTATTAAAAAGTAGACATTTAAGTGTAAGGATAATATAGTTTTTTTTTTTCAAAAATTTAAAGGCAAAATTAGATGTAGTTAATGATTTCAAATGGATTGTGATGTATATTAAACCATATTAAATTTTAAATTATTGGATGAAAAGCGTTATAACTATCAAACTACAGAGACTAAAATAGTAATTAACTCTTTTATTTATAAAAAGGAGTGTATGTATGATATTTTAAATTTGATTAGGATATATATGAAATTTTCAATGTGTTATAAGTATATATATGATATTTAGAAAGTTTTTAAGGGCATATATGATATTTTCAATTTGATTTGGGCATATATGATATCTAAAAATTTTTATAAGGGTATATATGATTCTAGGTTAGCGACCCTTGTGTTACACGGGTTGACAAATACTTAAAATAACACATGTATAAATATATTCACAGTAATATATACATATAGTATATATATATATATATATATATATATATATATATATATATATATATATATATATATATATATATATATATATATATATATATAAATGATGTCGAAAAGATAAATTAGAACAATAAGGTTATCATAATATAATAGTATCAAATAATTATGCCGTTCCATAACAGAAACAAATAAAGATAGAATGGTTGAATAGAAAAATAAAGAAAAAACATCAATAGTGAACAAATTAGATAAAGTTTACATAAGTATATAATAATGATATATAAATATGACAAGAAACAATTAAAATTTAAAAACTAATTATTCATGAAGATGTAAATACTTTTTTGTATATGGTATTGATGGTTATAAAAAATGGATAAAAGTCATATCAATAATAGGTGTTAAAGAATAAACATTATCAAACATATGAATAATGTCATGAATTTTAAAATTAATTAAAAGGAAAATGTTATTTTGAAAGAAAATATTTTAATAAAACAAACAATTGATAACGGTAATATTAAAATTAATAACTTAATCATTATTTGTTAACATAATTAATAATTTCTTATAAATTTCGAAAAGAGGTCAAATAATTTAAAAGTAGTAAGTGATCATAAATATAATATTTATTTATTGTAATTGATATAAGTTAATAGTTTCCAAATATATTGTAACTCAAGATTGAAGGATGTAGCGACATGTGACAATGCAGACATTACAATTAGGTGGACGAGATAAAAAGAGGTCATGTGTACCCATACTTAGTATTTAATGTGTCATACCCTCAATTTCCACGTATGGGGTTTTACCATCAGACATGTGACAAACCAGGACTGAAGTCATTAGTTATACTAAACAACACATGTCACATCCCCACTGATAGCGAAAATACGAGGATGCGATGTACGAGATCGTCATAACACATTCGGGGTCTAAGAATCACTAAAAGACATTCTCCGTAATTGGGTCATGGCGTCGCTCGACACATAGGAACAAGCGCCAAGTATAGTCAATCCCATAACCTCATGTTATAATGTATAAATAGTCCAAGGTTCCATTCAGGAATGAACATGCATAAATACAAAACAGTCCAAACACCAGTCCAACAAAAGTTACAATCCAACCAAACAAGTAAGTTCAAAGCAAAGCCAAATGTTCCATAAAATGTCTATTGCTCCTGAAAGAGCGGTCTTGTCTATGGTCCATAATCTAGGCACCTACTATCATTACCTTAAAAGACATGCTCTAAAAAGACAACATTTGTTAGTGAGTTCACAAGTTTATAAGTTCAAAATATATTGCCATGTAAACCATGTACAAAAATATGTATGTGCATAAGAGAACATAGTAGTCATAGACATGATAATCGGTACAAGTCCAATTAATCGGATCATATTCACCCAAGGGCACGCATAGGCCATGTCAATCTCAGCTAGCATACCGACAAAAGGAGTGGGTGTCAGCCCATTAGTACTAACAATACATTTCCATGACAGTCCAGCCCAAGTACAAGTACATACTTATAAATGAAAAATCTAGACTCAAATCCATGACCCAAACCACATACAATGTTTTAATATAAATCTTTAACGCAAGACATAGACCAAACAATGTGCAAGCGTTTTCCCCAAGAAAATATATGAAAAGGGGCCAGGAAACTCATCTTAAAATGGTATAGTCCAAATTCCACCACAAGCAAGACAAGTAGCTAAAGATACAATAAACACCAAAGAATTACTAAATGTCAAGATGAATAGTATGGGGTAATCCTTGTAGCCATGTCCTTAATGTCCATCAATTTATGATTTTTGTTGTCGTAATATATATTATGTCACTCCCTCAAAATCCACCGGCGGAGTTTTACCGCGAGATGTGTGACAAGCAAGGATCTCAGACACGGTCATATCAAACAACACTATATGGATTTAAAATAAGCATTTGACCTTAAATCAGAGTAAAACACAATTTTCAATGTAATCAATAAGAAAACATAAACTTTTGTAAAACTATGAATGATAAATACGCAAAATGAGGCTCCTAATGAAGAGTAGTAAATGTAAATGAATTTGATTTCAAACAGTATAGATGATGCATGAAACTTAGATGTGCAACCTATTAATTCAAGGATCGTTGCAAGAATTATCAATTTGATTTTAACAAGTATTGATCGCGGAATTATCAATACTTGCTATTTAACGGATTGTTTATCAAAAGTTGAAATCGATGAACAAAGTAGAATAACTAGAAAAAATTAAACGTAATAATGTAATACAAAGATTGTTTTCAATTGCTCTTCATTCACAATCAATCATTTACAATTGATTATAATGCTATATTTTCTTGATGCTTGATATTGCTATATTGTTAATGTTCTTGTTGAACAATGTGCATCTATTAATATATACACCTAATTATGTATAGATATCTTCCTATTCTATTCCTATTTTCTAGCTAATATATATCTATTCTATTTTGATATTCTGTTTCTATATGTGCGAATCCTTACCTTGTTTATCGGCATAGGAGTTCACAATTTACATAGAAAATTGTAAATTACATAAAGAATGTTGTTAATGTGACATGGAATATTTGTTGACTTAATTATCCTTCGCCGTCATTGATTTGATGATATTGCTCTGACATGTTGACTTGTTGACTTTTTGTTACGTACTTGATGATTTGAAACAATACAAGTTTGTTAAGCTTCCGTAGGAAGTTCTTCTTCCGCAGCAATTAGTCTTCCGCAGCAACACTTTGTCTTCAGTATTTGTTCTTCAGTGGTTTTGCTTCCGCAGGAGTTCTTGTACTTGTTCTTCAGCAGCAAGCTCTCCTTTAGCAGCTCCACTTGATCTTTGGTCTTGTTCAGCAGTTGTTGTTCTTTCGTAGGAGATCTATGGAAGCACAAACTTTAGTTATGCTCCGGAGAACATTTACGAAAAAACACTTATTCATCCGTAAGTTGTTCTAACACTTAGTCAATTTTTCCAAATTGACCAAGTCTGATGTTTCCTGTAATAACATAAACTAACACACACAATAATATAGGTTATCATATAATGCATGCATTACATTATATTATCAAAAAAAGAATTACAATGATTAATTACAAGAGTTGACAAGTCAACTAAACCTATACATTTGATCTAGTCCTAACAATACTCCCCCTATAGGTTTAGCCTCTTGTAATCATCTGTTCAAGTCTCTTAATTCTTGAACACTTATCAAAATTTTGGTTTTGAAGTAACCCACAGTATTCTTTTGATCTTCATATAGATACTTTATCTTCATTCTTCCCATTCTCTTTAATGTTTTTTATTTCAAGCCCAGGACGTCCTCTTTAGTGGTTAATGTTGCAACAACACTATTATTGGACACCACTTCCAGCTCATCCTGTTCTGAAATTCTCAGTTCTGTTATTGGTTCTATTTCTGCTCCCATCAGTTGACCAGCCTCAAACTTCCTTCTCTTGTAGGCCTTGGAATGGAGCTTGTCAATAACTTGAATGATGTGTGTATACAAGCACAGGTCATTTTGAGTATCCTGGTCATTCAGCTTGGGAAGGTACTTGTCATGTAGATATGAAGTGTAGCTTGGATGAAGCAGTTTGATCTCTATGGGGTCAAACAGTCTTATGCTTTGACCCTTCTTCTGTGGATCATTTCTTTGCAACACCAACTCCTTGGTTCTTTCTACATAGCCCCATTCTGTGATAGGCATTGAAAATTGATTTCCTTCTATGATTTTGATTGATGCTTCAGATCTGTCTTCATATCCAATTCTTTGTAAGAATTCATCATCTAAAGCTTGAGAAGAACTGACATGAGACCTTTTTTGTTTCAACTTCCTTTTGTTGTGTTCTGTATCTTCTCTCTTTGCTTCTTTAAGCACATCTCCCTTGAACTTATGACTCAACTTAGCCACAAGTCCAGAGAAGTCTCTTCCCCTTGGACTGATTGGGTTGTTTGTGATGGGAATGTTTTGCAAAGTAGTGAGGTCTGCATCTGGAAGTGTAAGAAGTGTTTCCACCCTTAGAAAGTATTAAATCATTCCAGATGTTCTCTTCAGCACAACACAATCCCATTCTGAATCATATTTCCATGCTATTATTTTATTTTCTTTATCTGTTCTTGGAGTGGTCATCTGATCAATGAGTTGTATCAATGTAGTCTTTTTTTTTTTTTTTTTTTTCTGTTATCTCCATCACAGCAGTTCCCAGGGGCCATACTTTGCTGGGAATGATGTCTCTTGGTTCTTTGATCATGCTATCTCTGCCCCTTATACATATCCTTGCTTTGAACTATAGTTGATTCAGCAGGAGTTTGTTTTGCTTGTTTGTAGGCAGGATTGGGAGCTCCAGTCCTGAATTTCACTCATGTTTCTAGCTCTATCATAGCTTTAAGCTCACCAATAGCTCATGTTGCTTATAGTTATGACTTTGTAACCAGGAAGTCATTTTGTACCTTGTCAGCTTCTTTGTGTCACAATAGCCGAAGTCTTTTCTTATTTGCTCCATGGCCTTGAACTTTGAAAAAGTTTCATAATTGCAAATTGGGAGCATCAGTTTTGCAGCATCAAATTCTTTCAAAACTTGAATCATTTTAGGCATATTCATTTTCTCTACCAAGTCATAGGGAAAGCCATTGTTGATTAAGTCCATGAACATGGCAGATTGAGCTCTTTTTTCAAGTATGTCTTCTGTGGATAACAAGTCATCAGCCTTTGCTTCTTTAGCAGCTTCAGCTGGCTCTTCTTTTGTTAATTTTTCCCACTTATCATCATTATTTGCTTCAATACTTTCAATTGGTTGAAAACCTGGAGGATCAGCTGATTGAATGTGAAGTTGGCAATTACTTTTGGTTCTCTTTTGTGCATCTTCAGGTTCAGCAGCTTCATCTTGAGTTTTACCAAGATATTTTCTTTTTCTGCTATACATGATTATGGGTTCCTTTGCCTTCATTTTTGAACTCACATCAGCTTCTTTCTTTTTGCTCAGTTCTCATTCAGACAACTCTTTCTTTAACTTCTCATTCTCATCATCTTTTGCTTTTAGTTGTTCTAATTGTTCAGAGATTAGCTCATTCATTGCATCAATCACCTTATTATCAGTCTTAATATCTTCTCTCAACCTTTTGATTCTTCCTTCCAGTTGAGTGATTATATCATCTTTCTCAGCTAGCAGTTTGTCTTTCTCTATCAGCTCTTTCTTTATTTTCCCCAACTTTTCTAACTTCCTGTTGCTTTTAATCATCAAATTGTTGTATTTTGCTACCAGGTAGCTCTTACTCACATCAATCTCTTCTTCATTCAAGTTATCCTCATTATAAGCAATGATGTCAACATACCCTCCTCTTGTTCAACTTCTTCATCTTTCTCCTTTTCAACCTCCAGACATATCTCCTTAGTATCACCATCATTAACAGCTTCATATTCATCCTCATCAAAGTTGAGTTTCTCAGTTGATGTTGGGCTATCAATGGGTTCATTAGGTGTGGGTGAAGTGGTTGGTTCAGTTTAAAGTGGAGGTGTAGGTGTTTGAGTGAGAAGTGGTGAGATGGGTTCCGTTGTACCAGAGTGCAGTGATGATTGAGGTTGGATGGGTGAGATAGGTTGGGTATGCTCACTGGAAGATGATTATGATAATTCCATCACAGTAGATTGTGATGGAAAGTATGGTTCATGTTGAGATAAAGGTTGTGGTGGTGATTGTTGTGGTAAAGGTTGAGGGATTTGATCAAGTGACACTACTTCAGTTGAAGCAGAGTTTACTGATGTTTGAGAAAATGCAAGTGATAAGGGTTGGGTGTGTTCACTTGGTGGTGAGGTGGTATGTACAGGTGGTGATAAGGGTATGTTGGTAAAGGATGGTGGTGAAGGAGAATTGGGTTCATGATGTGGTGGTTCAGGCGATTCGGTTGAAGGTGTTGTTGTGATTGGTTAGGGAATATGAGTTCCTGAGGTATGTCAGCAGTTTCATCCATCACATGTGGGAACATTTCCACCTCTTCTCCTTGATACTGCCCAGTCAATTTGTTGAGTAGAGATCTTCCTAGGTGAGTTTGTACAAACACATCACCTTTTCTTTCAACATTGGGCATACATTCGTTTATGATCAGCTAGATGAACCTTGGGAACATGTACATCTTGTTGTCTTTCTGCATTCCTATATGGTCACATAGGCAACCAAGAATGTATTTGGAGTAGTTGTACTTTCTTCCCTTAAAAATACCGATGATTCTCGATGAGATGTGCCTCGAGAATCTGTCCAAACCGGACTTCCTGTTGGAGATGCACTTGAGATAGGTTTGGCATAGGAATCTATATGGCTTACACAACCTCCCCTTTTTGATCTCACCGTTTTGATAGTCTCCATCATACCCCATTAACTGAAAAACTTTCTGAATGTATTCGTGATCAAATACATCAGGGTGACCTTCTTCACGTTCTCCGATCTCCAGCGCCCTTCTTATTATTCTTTCATCAATTCTCTGTTGTTGATTTCTGATTGAAGCATAAATTACTTGTTCTTCATTTTCTTCCTCGACCCTCGTAGATTCCCAGAAATCTATCCTATATGATTGATAGATAATAGGATCCGCTGTTAGCACATAAAACAATCTACTTCTTCTTAGATAGCGGATGATGTCTCTGCATCCATCTTCCAATTCTGGATTCAGAAATACGCATATGTTATGATCTTTGATGAATCAATTAGTCATACTTACTTTGATGTTTGACTGATGTGTGGATTATTTGTGTGGAATGAACGATTTCAGCGATTGTTGATAAAAAGGGTTTGAGAGATTTTCTAGGGTTGAGAAGGTTTTTGAGAATGAGTAGAAAGGCCAACGGTCGAGATATCTTTTTTATACCTTTTCAGACAATTTAAAAAATATTTAATATTATGGGACTCATTTTCCTTTATACCCTTCCGAGGTTATCCACAAGTTTATGCTTCCGCAGAACATCTACGGAAGGCTAAAACTTTCCTTTTTGATTTGATTTAATTTTATTCTTTCGCAGAACATCTACGGAAGGCAAAAACTTTGCTGTTTTAACCTTAACAAATTAATTCTTCTGCAGGAACATCTACGGAAGACAAATTTGTTATGAATTTGCTGTTTTATCCGTAGGTTACCAATCTACGGAAAGACAATTTTTGTTCTTTTTGATGTATGATCTTAAACATAATGTTAGATCATTTGTTGTTTGCTATTGGATCTTGTTGACTCTGCTTCATGGCAATTGTGCAAAATTGATTTGGTTAAAAACTTTCAAATATCCTGCAGCCAAGATAGTGTTCAAGTTCCAACATTCTTCATTTAAAGATGTAACACATTTGATATTCAGATTTTCATGCTGATTTACTACTCCCCTAAATTTGTGATTAATCATAAAATTATGCATTTGTCAAAAAACTATAAAGAATAGCATGAAAAACATTATCTGTCCAACTAATTAGCAAAGAAAAGAACAAAACCAGAAATTATTTACAAGCATTGACATCATATAATGGGATCATACTATAACACTAAGAAACTTCCCAATGACATTTTTGGTTGATGATAGAAAACAGATCTAGTGTTGATTGCAAGTATATTAATCATCATAAATTCAAGCAAGAGTGTATATTCAACTTGTCATGCTATTTATCATGTTTTAAAATTGTTTAAAGATGGACAAGTATGGACTCCACATTCAATTCACATTGAAGTTTGTCCTCCGTAGATGAGTCAATTTATCACTTTTTCACACTTAAAACTATGTTCCGTAAGTTATAAGCTCTATCTTAAGACTTCTTTGAAATCTTATTAATGCTGATATGATTTGTGAGCTCTGAATTAATATACAGTTGATCACCATAGATTCTTTTAGAGCTGTTCCTTTTGGAATATTTTGTTACTAAGCATCGGGACACCAGGTCTTTACTTACATAAAACAGAGGTGCCCAGGAACTCAGGTCTTTGCTTAAGCAAAATAGAGAGTTTATGATGCTCATAGATAGAGGTTATAATGTGTTACAAATAGTGTGCTTAGGTGAGTAAGTTGATCACAGCAGGATAAGACTTACTTCCTTGCTCCTCAAAATGGAATTAGCCACAGTTTGTCACCTTGACATTATGTTATGCATGACTTGTTTATTTTCAACTCAAACTGAACCTACTCACATATCAAATCACATCTAATCAGCCTATATGAATTGTTTGATAAATGAGGAAAGTAAACAAAGGTATAGTGTACTATCATTTCACATTATATGAACTGCTTATTCAATAAAATATGTAAATAAGACAATAGTTTTGTATATTTATATGTTTTAAGAATATTTTTGGTTTTTTCATATTAATAACAATCTGTGGATAAGCAAGTTTGTTCTTCCGTTGATGTTCATATTAAAACTATAATGGACAGAACATGCTTTTTATTATGTTGATTAAGACTTAATCTAAATTGAACATGCCTAATGACTCAATTAAGAAATTAAATCTAACTGAATCAAAGGCTTTAGTGAATAAATCAGCAAGCTGATTTGTTGTATCCACCTTAATCAACTTGATTAAACCTTTTTTTGAGCAATCTCTCAGAAAATGATATATAATTTCAATATGTTTTGTTTTACTATGTTGTACTGGATTAGCAGTGATGAACATAGCAACTGAGTTATCAATATGTATTGGTGTTTGAAGAAAATTGTAACCATAATCAAGTAAATGGTTTTACAACCATAAGACATAAGAGCAACCAACTGAAGCAGCTATGTACTCAGCCTCAGCTGTGGATACTGAGACATTTGTTTGCTTTTTGCACTGCCAAGAAACTAGTCTTGGTCCTATGAATTGGCATGCACCAGTGGTTGATTTTCTGTTGTTGTTGCAGCCTCCATAGTCACTGTCAGAATATGAGTAGAGTTTAAAATCTCCTTCATTAGGATACCAGAGTCCAAGAGTTGGTTTCCCTTTAAGGTATCTGAAAACCCTCTTCATTGTATTCATATGTGACTCCTTTGGGTTTGCTTGGTACCTAGTATAAACACAGACAACAAACATTATGTCAGGTCTGCTGGCAGTTAAATACATTAATGATCTTATCATAGATCTATATATTCTTTGATCAACAGACTTGCCTGCAGGATCTGGTACAATCTTATCTATTATTGATGCCGATGTTTTGCATGAAGATGAATCAGCAAGGTTGTACTTCTTCAAAATTTAATTCACATACTTCTCCTGATTGATAAAGATGCCATCTAGTTTCTGATGAACTTGCAAACCAAGGAAGAATGTTAGTTCTCCCATGGAACTCATTTGAAATTAAAATTTCATCAGACATTCAAACTCTTCACATAATCTCTTGTTCGTTGATCCAAATATGATATCATCTACATATACTTGGACAACTAAGAGATCTTGATGCTTCATGTTTCAGGAAGAGAGTCTGATCAATTGTTCCCCTTTTGTAACCATGCTTGAGTAAGAAAGATGAAATGTTTCATACCACTTTCTTGGGGCCTAATGAAGTCCATACAAAGCTTTGTCAAGCTTGTATACCCTGTGTGGATAATCAGGATCTTTAAAGCCTGGTAGCTGAGCAACATAGACTTCTTCATCAATTTTACCATATAAGAAGGCATATTTTACATCCATCTGGTAAACTGTGAACCTCTTATGTGATGCATAGGCTAGAAATACTCTAATGGCTTCAATCCTTGCAACAGGAGCAAAGACTTTATCATAGTCTATCCCTTCTTCTTGAGTATAACCTTGTGCTATCATCCTTGCTTTGTTTCTCATAATAATGCCTCTATCATCTAGTTTGTTCTTGAACAGCCACCTCGTGCCAATTGGATAATGGCCTTCGGAAGATCAACTAGATTCCAGACTTTTTGTTTTCTGAATTACTAAAGTTCTCTTGCATTGCTTCAACCAGCTGTTATCTTTTAATGCTGCAGTGATGTTTGGAGGAACCACTTGTGAAAGAAAGCAAGAGAATAGACAAATGTTGGCTGCTCCCCCTTGTCTTCTTGTGGTTCTATCATTAAGATCACCTATTATGTTTTCAATAGGATGATACTTATGAATTCTGGATGTTGGTATTGATTCTACTTGAATGGATGAATCCAAGTTAGTGGTGTTGGTTGATGGAGATGGAGTCAGTTGGGATGGGGAATCCACAAAGTAGTCGAAATTCTCATGTGGCTGATCTTTTGATGCTGAATTATGTCCAGCTGTATCAGCTTGTGTTTCTGCAGATGTAGGCATAGCATCTGCAGCAGCTACAGGTATAACTACAGATGATGTTGTTTATTGAACTGCATGTGTAGGTGGTGGTTGTTGAATGTTTTCTGTTGAATTGTGAACTTCAACTGAATGCAATGGGTCATCTCCGGAAGTAGTAATATCTACGGATGTAGAAGGAACTTTTGCGGATTTAGAAGGAAATTCTGCGGATGTAGACCTATTCTTTCCATCAGGATGATCTTTACTTGTTTGAATTGAAGGGCCAGGATCAGTAACATCTTAAGTAAGTGACTGGACTACTCTTGATAGATCAGCTGTCAATGGCACTTCACCCATGTTTGGAGGAACATAAGGATAACATGTATCCACAGGACCTATCACATTCAAATAACCTGTGTTAAATGAGTTTGTTATTGCATCTATATCAAACAACCAAGATGATCCTTTTATAGATTTTGGAAACAAGGATTCATTAAAAGATACATTAGGAGTTTCTTCTATAATGTTTTCATGTGGAACATTGACTCTTTATGATTTAGATGTTGATGAGTAACCAACAAAGAAACCATTATAGGCTTTTTCTGTAAACTTTCCTAATTGATCTTTTGTGTTTAATATGGACACATGACACCCAAAAGCTCTAAAAGATCCTATGAAAGGTTTTCTTTTAAACAAAACCTCATATGGTGTTTTATTATGTTCTTTGACAATTAATGTCCTATTTTGAACATTGTATGCTGTGTTCATAGCTTCTGCCCAGAATGTGATTGGCAACTGTGAATCAGCAAGCATTGTTCTTGCTGCTTCAATAAGAGTTCTATTTCTTCTTTCAGCAACTCCATTCTGTTATGGTGTTCTTGGTGCATTGAATTGTCTTGATATGCCTTTGTCCCTGCAAAAGGAATCTAAAACATGATTAACAAATTCAGTTCCATTATCACTTCTTAAGATTTTGATTTTTAGATCAAGTTGATTTTCAATCTTAGTGATAAACTCTATCAATGTTTCTAATGTTTCACTTTTATGTTTTAAGAAAAAAGCCCATGTGAATCTAGTGAAATCATCAACAATCACCAAACAGTATTGCCTTTTTCCAATGCTCATGACATTGGTTGGACCAAAAAGATCCATGTGTAACAGTTTGAGTGGTGTTGTGTTTGTGTTAATTGTTTTGGATTTATGAGACACTCTATGTTGTTTTCCTTTGAAACATGATGAACAGTGATTAGAACAATAAAATTCTTTCTTTGGAAGGCCAATGACTAAGTCATTTTTGACCAACTTATTCATGTTCTTCAAGTTAGAGTGAACCATTCTTCTATGCCATAGTTGAGATTCATCTTCTGATGACTTAGAAATCAGGCATGTTTCATTGCTTGTTATAGATGTGTTGTTCATATCCAAAACATATGTGTTGACTTTTCTTGGTGCTTTAAGAGGGATCCAGTCTTCTGGAATTTGAAAACCTGGCTTAAGAATGTAACAATAGTTAGTATCAAAGAAAGTAGTATAGTTTTGATCACAAATTTGAGAAACACTTAATAAATTGAATTGTAAATTTTCACAAAAGTTAACTTTCTCAAATTTTAGAACACCATTGGTTACCATTCATTCACCAATGATTTTACCTCCCTTCTTATCCCCACCAAATGCTTCATAGGAAGCATTTTTATGTTTGAAGTCATGGAGGAGAGAACAGTTTCTCGTCATGTGTCTGGAACAGCCAGTGTCAACATACCACTTGTTGTTAGTCCTCCCTGGATGTTCCTACAAAAATAATGAAATCAGTTAGACCATGGAGCCCAAGCCTTGATGGTCTTGGGCTTGCCATTGTTATCTAATATTGTTATTCTCTCATGAATGAGCCTAGATGACTCTAGATTGGTTTTAGATTCCATTAATTCATTATGTTTTTTTTGGGTGAGGATGATTCTTTTGATGATGAAGATGAAGCACTATCATCTTGATTCATACTCACTTCCTCTTTCACCTCTTCTTTTATTAACCTTTTCTTTGAAATTAAGGCTGAGGCTCTTTCTGAAAAGGTTTCTGTATCCTTTGTCCTTGACTAGGGTACATGATTACCTTTTTCAAAATGATCAAAGAAGGCATCATATTCTTGCAACACTACCTTTATATGAGGTGTCTTACTTTGAGATAGTTGTATCTCCTTCTTTTTCTTTGATGAATTATCAGCAGATGTCTTCTTTGTCTTTGCATTCTTCTGCTTTTGTTGCTGATTCTTTTGCTTTGGTATTTTGATTCATCATTCTCTGAAGATTCTAAATTTGATTCAGAAGTCTCAGCTTTTTGCTTCTTGGGGACCTTTAATTTGTTCTTTTTGTTGAAGATACATTCTTGAATGGAATGATTGTGCTTATTGCAGATGGCACAATTCTTGTTGAAGTAACAATCTGAGGTCATTTGATTGTTCATATTGCAGATGGAGCAATAGCTGCTGAAGTAGCACTCTTCTGTGCTGTGGTTGTGCATATCACACCATTTGCAATACTTCTCTTCAGCTTCACTGTCAGAGTCAACTTCTATCTTTGTCAGTTTCTTCACCAGTATCTTCTTTTGCTTCTTCAATTCTTTCTCAATCTTTGCATCTGAAAGATCCTTTTGTTTACCTTTCTAGTTAGCAGTTGAATCCTTGGGTATTTTCTTCTTTCGTAGATCTTCTACGGATAACTGTTTAGGTTCTGATGATTTCTTCTTCCGCGGATGTTCTACGGAAGACTGTTTTGTCTTCTTCCGTAGATCTTCTACAGCTGACTTTGGAACATTTTTCCTTTGCTTTTCTATGGATGTGTGAGAACCAGTCTTCTTCTTCCGCATGCAATCTGCTGAAGTGATACTATCTTCTTCCTCCGTAGTTCTTTTTGCTGCCTGACTTTTATACTATTTGTTGAGTTCATGAATGCCTTTATTTAACTAACCAATCCTTGTGTAAATGGTCTTCTGCAGATTTCTTTGTTTTGGTGGATAGGGCAGCTTGATCTCATCAAGGATTTTGGGAGTTATTGATTCAATTACAACACATTTTCCCTTACCCAAACCAGCACTTTCTTGTTCATTAGGCTCATCACTATCATCTAGATCATCACAGTTATCAAGATCAAGTTATGAGTCATTTTGTTTTGAGAATTCTAATTCAGATGAATCAGTTTCAATGGATTCAGAATCCTTGTCATTTATCACTTCATTATTTTCAACTTTTGACTTAGTTTTGGTGCTAGACACAAAATGATTTGTCAAACTGTTGGTCATGGACTCAGGTAGGGTGGTGCAATTATCATTAATTGGTGGAGCAACATTATGATATCCCAACCCAGACTTGTTCTTTGATTCAATATGAGAGTTTAACAGTTTCTCATACTACTATGATGATAGTTGGAATTTCTGAAGTTTTACTTCAGTTGATGCATGATCTGACATGGACTTGGTTAATGAGTTGGTCAAATGCTCAACTTGTGCTTTCAAATTATAATTTTCAGACATAAGTTTGTCTAAATCTTTTTGTAGTGAATTTATTTTGACTTGATAAAGTTTATGTTCTCTTTCATGAGATTCATTTAAAAGCATAGTTTCTTTGACTTTATCAGCCAATTGTTGAGCATGAGCCTTGTATCTCTCAACCTCATCAACACATAAGGAAGAACATAACCTTTCTCTTACCTCTCTGGCCATTGGTGGAACTTTGTTTTCCATATTAGCCATCAAAGCCTAATTTTCTTCTAGTACTTCCTTCTTATACATGCTCCAGTCACAAGTACCATCCTGCAAAATAATCAAACCAGTTTCTTTAGAATTATTGGTACCTGTTGAAGAACCTGTGGCTGGTGTGGATGAGTTTGTTAGCTGTGGTTTCTTGAAGCTCCTCTGATTTGCTTGTCTTATATCTGTTGTTGATTGCTGATTGTTGTTGCATTCCCTAGAGAAGTGACCATACAGATTACATTTGTAACACCTCAACTTGGATTTGTCAACACCAATTTTTGTTGTTCTACCTCCCACTGACAATCCCTTATTTCTCTTTATGTACATTTTGGCTCTATAAGCAATCATGGCCATTTGCCATTGCAGATCCATCTCTTCTACTTCATCTGGATGAAGTTCTTCAAGGTCTTGCTGACAGAAGTAGGCAGGAGTCAAGGTACTTCCCAAGTAGGCTTGAAAGCTTGAACTGAAAGCTGCAAAGGCTACCTTCTGTTCTTCTGATTCCAGAACCACAGTAATTGGTTCTATTTGATTGTTGGATTTGTTGGATTTGGAGTCATCTGACTTTCCTTTTGCTTTTCTATTTTTATTGTTTTGAGAGTTCAACTTGGAGGGCTTGGCAGCATAGAAGCCTGTTTCCTCTTCAGTATCACTTTCAACACTAGAGTTATCTTCATCATCATTAGAGATGAAGGCACTTCCAACACCCTTAGTTTCTTTGAATTGGTACGGTACTATAGGTACTTTAACACTCTTGTTTCTAGTTTTCTCGTCTAACTCCAAAGCTTCTACCTTTGCAACCAGAGTGTCCAACCCAATTGCCTTCAGATCAATAGTATTTTTGAACATGGACACAGTGTGGGTCTAGCTTTCTGGTAATGAGTGAAGCATCTTCTTGTTTAACTTCTCGTTGTTATACTTCAGTTCAAAGATATTCATCTGTGTAACAAGTTGCATAAACCTGTGGAGTTGTTGAGGAACAGACTCACCCACAATATGATGAAAAGTCTCATACTGTGAGCGAAGTGTATCCTTTTGTATGCTCCTTATCTCGTCACTTCCTTCACATAAAGTGTGTAGGATTTTCTATAACGAGTTTTTTGTTTTATATGATTCACACCTGATCAAGAGATCTTCAGGCAAAGCCATAGTAAGCATACTATATGCTTTGATGTCAATCTTGACTCTCTTGGCATCATCAGGTGATAGATTTTTTAAACTTACGGGTTGATTGTTGTCTTTATAGTCCGGTCCTAAAGCAGGTGGAATATAAGGACCTTCAGTAATCAACACCCATAAATCAGAATCTGTATAATAACATGATTCCTAAATCTGATTTTCCAAGTTTTAAAATCAGATTTATTTTCCAACTTCGGAGGTTGATAAGCGCCAACCACTGAATTGCTCATGTTAATTAACTTGATTAAATAAACACCAATTAAACAAATCAATCTGATAGATCAATTGATCTAGATCAATAAGAACATGGCTCTGATACCACCTGTTAATTCAAGGATCGTTGCAGGAATTATCAATTTGATTTTAACAAGTATTGATCAAGGAATTATCAATACTTGATGTTTAATGGATGGTTTATCAAAAGTTGAAATCGATGAACAAAGTAGAACAACTAGAAAAAACTAAACGTAATAATGCAATACAAAGATTGTTTTCAATTGCTCTTCATTCACAATCAATCGATTACAACTGATTATAATGCTATATGTTCTTGATGCTTGATATTGCTATATTGTTAATGTTCTTGTTGATCAATGTGCATCCATCAATATATACACCTAATTGTGTATAGATATCTTCCTATTCTGTTCCTATTTTCTAGCTAATATATCGCTATTCTATTTTGATATTCTGTTGTGCGAATCCTTACCTTGTTTATCGACATAGGAGTTCACAATTTACATAGGAAATTGTAAATTACATAAAGAATGTTGTTGATGTGACGTGGAATATTCTGTTGACTTAATTATCCTTTGCCATCATTGATTTGATGATATTGCTCTGACATTTGACTTGTTGACTTTTTTTACGTACTTGATGATTTGAAACAATACAATGTTAATCTTCCGTAGGAATTGGTCTTCCGTAGGAAGTTCTTCTTCCGCAGCAATTAGTCTTCTGCAGCAACACTTTGGCTTCAACATTTGTTCTTCAGTGGTTGTGCTTCAGCAGGAGTTCTTGGACTTGTTCTTCAGCAGCAACCTCTCCTTTAGCAGCTCCACTTGATATTTGGTCTTGTTCAGCAGTTGTTGCTCTTCCGTAGGAGATCTACAGAAACACAAACTTCAGTTATGCTCCGGAGAACATCTACGGAAGAATACTTATTCATCCGTAGGTTGTTCTAACACTTAGTCAATTTTTTCAAATTGACCAAGTCTAATGTTTCCTCTAATAACATAAACTAACACACACAATAATATGGGTTACCATATAATTCATGCATTACATTATATTATCAAAAAGAGAATTACAATGATTAATTACAAGAGTTGACAAGTCAACTAAACCTATACATTTGATGTAGTCCTAACACAACCCTAGACTTAAGCATGCCTGCAACCTAAGAAAACATGCTAATGTTAACATAAGGTAAGTGAGTTCACAGGTGTAAATCAATAAATATGTTTGAGTATTTTCAAGGTAAAAGTAAACAAATGTATATCATAGGTAGCTAGATTATACGTCCAGTTACTTAGCGTTTCGATCCAAAGCTGACTGTTTATGAGTTGTTTTGCCTTCCACCACGTCTTATCACAAAACAATGGCAAGTGTCTTGGTCAATTAAACACCCGTTTGACCTCTAGTCGATTTAGCATGACTAACGTGGGTGGGGTTTGTCAAACCCAGTATTATTATTCAAAATTACCTTGTGAATTCGTTACTAACGGTTCAAGAGTGTATGGACTTGTGTGATAATGTTTACACTACAGTAACATACGATATACCAATAATACTAAAATTAGATAAATCAATATAGGTTGCATGCTTCTCCCCCAAAAAGAAAAACAAGTAAAAGTGGGGCCGTAAAAATTCACATTAGGTGTGTAGGATAAACATGGAGTGTAAAAGCCAAAGGGTAATCATTACCTACCAAATGTAGGTCCATGAGTGTGTGTACATAATGGTTAAATGAACCTTGTTGTATCCGAACAACATTAAGTGTTTGTGTGTTTAATATGTTTGACAATTTGACAAAACTGACTTTTGTTTACCAAAGTTGACTAAACTTACCTGACGAACTGTTGGTGATTCAATTAGGTTAAAACATGTTTAATCATACTTAAATAGTTCAAATAATGATTCATATAAAGTTTTATTTTAGAAATCTATCTTTGGAAAGTTTCTGTTTTTTAAAAGTTTCTGTTTTTGGAAAGTATGACATCATAGTACGTGTATAATGCATTTTTACAACTATAAAGCACATTAAAATAAGAATATTAACTTTACATGTAACATACCCAAAATTCATCCATAACATGTTAACATAACCTAGAAACTTCACAATGCCCAAAGTTTCCTAATTAAAAAACATAAGAAAACAAGTTACGCAAATTCCATCCAAAATCTCCTACATGTTCCTATGATCATTCTAAAATCAATCACATCATCATTTCATGTTCTACACATATGATATTCAACATTCATCACATCATGTCACAAAAGTGTCCATAAATAGTAAGCATGTTCATATGAAGCGTTTTTCATAATTCGATTACGAATCCATTGTTAAGTTCTAAACATCATATAACAGTTATCACATCTCATCAAACATGCATAAATCATTATCTATAAACCAAATTACCCAAAAAGTTTCCTTTAGGAAAAGTACCCGAAAACCGAGCCAAAATCAAAAGTTCAAAACATGAATCTTTATCCACTAACAACAACTAATATCCTAGAACCATTAATTCAATTCAATTGTATCAAAATCATACAACGTCTACAAACACCCTAAATTAAAGTTTTCATTATAAGTAAGTCCTGGTTTTTGATTAAAAGGACACAATTTCACAAAACCAATATGTACAAACATCATTATATTGAATACTAACACATAATCCATTATCAGTTTCAATAAGTTTCATTTTTTGATTCATTTAAATCATTTATGATTCATGTTCATCATACAGATCAAAGAACATGAAATCAAACATAAGAACTTACATGAAATGCTTAGATGATAATCCTTAGTATGTGTTTGGTGCAAGATATGATAGAAATTACAATCAGTATGCAAGAAAAAGATCAAAGAAGTTGTGTTTTGTGTGTGTGTATTATGTTACGTATAAAAATAAGAGGAAGGGGAATGGGGAGGCCAAATGGGGATTATGGTTGTGGGATTGGGTTTTATACTTTTATTTTTACAAGAAAGTCTCCGTCGTTTTATAAAATTGTTTTATCGCTATGCGATTTAACTGTTTTTACACCGAAACCACCAAATGCTCACAAAATATCAAATAAAAATAATAACATGAAATAATATTTATTTTGCATGTTCAAAGTCATTTTTATAATAATTAGGCTTTAGAAAACAAAAATGCGCGAAAACGCGTAAATGATAGAAATTTCGTATATTTCACAACTAAGCTAAATATTTAATCACATAATCATATAACACATAAGTTCATAACAATTATGATTTTTGGAAAACTATTTTAACAAATCGCTAACGTTTGGGTACAGCCATGCGTGCGATCTGACAACTCTCTGAATTACCGTTACATGAAGGGTTCGTGAATGTTTGTGCAATAAATAACGCATTTAAATGGAAAAAATTAAATGCATTGAATGTATCATTAGAAAATAATGTTAATGTTGATTGCAACGTGGCCGAAAAATTCTAGGTATGACAACATCTTTGGTAAAAGACGAACAAAAATTTCCCGGTCGTCACATATCCCCTTGTTGAAGGAATGTCGACCTGAAATTCTCAATCTGTAACCTTAGCACAAGCCTCTTTGAATAATTACGGGTGTTTGGCCTTTATATGATTCTCGTGTTCTCATATTAACTCTAGTCCACTAGAGTTCCAGTTCAAACAAAATTTGACAATAGAGGCACAACTATACTTGAGAATTTTTGACCACATAGTCCATGATTTCAACCAATTCCTTGACAAAGAAAGTTGTGCATCCATGTGTTTCTCCTTTAATAGGACAATGAGTGTCTCATTAGAAAGAGATTTCATCAGGAAAACATGTTGTATGTTTTGTAGTCCACTGAGTTCTACAAAAAAATTTAGTTGATAAGCTACTAGACCAACCCCTTTGAAAATCACAAAAGTCTAACATAGTGTGGGTTTAACTGTTCTCATCTTTCCAAAATGAATTAAACCTCTACAAACATGTCTTTAAAATAGAATCTTAGAATGCATGCTGGACCCGTGTGGTGCTCCTAATGGCAAGCAGAGTTAACAACCTGAGAATAGCATACTAAAATGTCAACACGATGGTTGGTGAGTTCAAGAGTTTACGCTTATCATAAACAATAACATTTACATAACATAAGAAGTGCATTGAAATAGATAGCTAGTCTATATTCACAAGTAATAACCATAGTGATTTCGCGATCGAAGCTGACTGTGTTGCGTTTGTTGCCTCCCGTCACGACTTATCAGGTCGTGACGATATTTGTGTCTAGGATAATATTGCACCCGTTTGACCTCGAGTCGCACAGGTGGGGCTCGTCAGACCCAGTAGTACTACCCAAGATTTCCCGCTAGTTACCATTATTAACGATCCGAAAGTGTGAGGATTTTCAAGGTATTAAGCACTATGTTAAAACATACACACTTATAATAATAAAATAGCGTTTGAGTACAAGTATGCTACCTCCCCCAAGAAGAAGGTTTATAAAAATAGAGGGGCATGAACTCACCTGGTGTGTAAAGATAATGACTAAAGAGAACTGGTGATAGGTGCAAAGACAACCCTTCAAAGGTTACCTAGAACACGAGAGTACATAAGTACGTGTACACAGAAACCCTTCAAAGGTTACCTAGAACACGAGAGTACATAAGTACGTGTACACAGAATCATAAGGAAACCCTAAGTGCTTTACAAACCAAAGAACTCAAAGTTTTAGAAGACAAGACACATTTGACCCAGTTGACCTGTTTGACCCGTTGGTGACATTATAGGTGAAATTCCATTCAAACAAGCATAACAGCCTATCACACATGATTAACATACAAACTGATTACATATAACACTTCATTAACCACATGTACTAATTAGATCATCATACCGCCAGATATCATACAAGTCATGTGAATCTCAAACTATTATCATGCTCATAACATCTATAACACAAATAATACACCATACAAGGATCAAATCACGCATCACATGCCATGTGAAGCCACTCACGACTTCACACCCTAAACCCTGCCAATCCTACTAGGCAGGGGCCTCAGATTCGCACGTGTGTATGATGATCATTAACATACCAATTTCCATAGCTCATATCACCCAAAATGTTCATTCTTAATCAACCATCAATCAACAAAGGTCCTAGCTTACCTATATGACTCATACCATGATTTTTCCACAAACAGGCCAAAACAGGTAACAAACCAAATCAACATTCATACAACCTAAACAACACATTTAATCACCTTAGAAACCATCCATGAACACACTAGCATGGTCCTAATGTCCCAAACATACCCAAATCATCATATTTAAGAGATTTCACAATTAAAGTTTCCCTTTTGGGAAAGTTCATCCCAAATCCATCAAACACCTAAAACATTCATGAATCCATCAATCACTTACTAATTCAAGTTCATAACAACATCTAGCATGATCAAAACACCAAATCATCATGATTCATCACATTCAACATCAAAAAGTTACTATTTTAAGCAATGTATGAACCACCACGCATCTTCTTGATTTCCTAACGTTCATATCAACCATCTAGCATCTAATCATCATCATAAACATATCCATAACACCAATTCATCATCAATTCAACATTTCATGCAAAATAAAGTTACTATTCTTAGTAACCTATGAACCATGAATCAAAATCGAAGCTTTCTTGCAAAATTGACGTTAACTAATATGCATACAACCTAACTAGCATCATTACAACATCAAACAACCAACATTCAACATCCAATTTGATCAAAATTGCATCAAACTTTCGGCTAAGGGTTCATCACCCGAAAGAACAACCAAAAATCCAATCTTTATGCATACTTGACGTTAAATAACATGTAATCTATCTAGTAAACACATTAACATCAACAACTAAGCATTAATCGACCATCAATTGCCGGTTTCGAACCCATGCTTTTGGCCAAACACCAAACACCTCAAAAAAACACAAATCTAACCTTTAAATCGTGTAATGAACAAGATTTGATGCTTCCAACGTGAAATAATCCTTGTAATCGACCAAAACCGTGGATTTCTTGCTTGTTCTAGGGCTGAATTCAAAGTGTGTGTGTGTGTAGAGGGTGAGTCGCGGCCAAAGGGTTGGGTGGGGGCTAGGGTTTTTTTATTATTTATTATTAATCCCTAATTTCCATTTAAACCCTTGTAGTTTACATTTTATAAAAACTAGGCTTTTAATTACTCTTTTAACATGTTTTGAACCAAAATAATAAACATATGAACTAATAATAACAATTATATGCTTTATCTTTACAGTCACACAATGCACAAATTAAATACACACGTTTCCACATTATGCGATAAGATTTACAATAAACATTTAAATCACATAATCACAACTAATAATCAACATAGTAATTATTTGTTTCACATTATTAATTATTATTAAGTCACCAACATTCAACGACAACTAGTGTGTGCTCCCGACACGTGTATGCAAGACTTAACGGAACTAACGGAGTTTGGTAATGGAAAATTACCGGATGTCACATTATCCCCATGTTGAAAGAATTTTCGTCCCGAAAATTGCGTTACATGGTGAGTGTTCCATCACTGTCTACTGCATTGGCACAAGGAAATTGAAGTCGAGTGAGTTTTGGGTGAGTTGTCACATCATCCCCATGTTGAAAGAAATTTCGTCCTGAAATTTAATCAATACCTTCGCCGGCTAGCATCGTCTTTTCAAACAGCTGAGGATACTTAAGCTTCATTTGGTCCGCATATTCCCACGTGAATTCTGGTCCACGTCTCGAGTTCCATCGAACTTTGACAATGGGTATCTTGCTTTGCTTAAGTGTCTTTACTTCTCGATCCATCACCTCGACCGGTTCCTCAATGAAGCACAACTGTTCGTCTACTTGAACTTCTTCCAGCGGTACGACCATAGTTTCATCCGTTAAACATTTCTTTAGATTTGAAACATGGAATACATCATGGATTCCACTCAATGAATCAGGTAAGGCTAGTCGATAGGCTACTGGACCTATTCTTTCCAAGATCTCAAATGGTCCAACGTATCTCGGATTTAGCTTTCCTCGCTTACCAAACCGAATCACGCCTTTCCATGGTGAGACTTTCAATAAGACTTTGTCACCAACTTGAAATTCTAGAGGTTTTCGTCACTTGTCAGCATAACTTTTCTGTCTGTCGCGCGCTGCAGCCATACGGTTCCTTATTTGCATAATCTTTTCAGTGGTCTCGTGTACTAACTCAGGACCCCGTTAGCTGACTGTCACCAATTTCAGCCCAACAAACTGGTGATCTACATTTTCTCCCATACAATGCTTCGAAAGGTGCCGCCTTTATGCTAGTGTGATAACTGTTGTTGTAAGAAAATTCCACCAATGGTAGGTGAACTTCCCAGTTATTCCCGAAGTCAATCACACAAGCACGTAACATGTCCTCCAAAGTCTGTATAGTACGCTCGCTTTGACCATCAGTTTGTGGATGATAAGCAGTACTCATATCCAATTGCGTACCTAGAGCTTTCTGCAACGACTGCCAGAAGTGTGATGTGAAACGAGGATCGCGGTCAGAAATAATTGAGATGGTACTCCATGCCTCGAAACGATCTCCTTCAAATAGAGTCGAGTTAATTTCTCCATCTTGTCTGTTTCCTTTATCGCTAGGAAATGAGCAGACTTTGTTAATCGATCTACGATAACCCCTATTGTGTCACATCCCTTAGAAGTGCGAGGTAACTAGTAATAAAATCCATTGATATCTGATCCCACTTCCACATAGGGATCTCGGGTTATTGTAGTAGACCAGATGATTTCTGATACTCCACTTTCACCTTTGAGCAGGTCAGACACTTGCTCGCATAAGTAGCTACAATCGCTTTCATATTAGGCCACCAATAGTGCGCCTTCAGATCGTGATACATCTTGTCAGATCCAGGATGTATGGAGTACTTAGACTTGTGTGCCTCACTCATGACCAAGTCTCTTAGATTTCCGTGTAGAGGTACCCAAAGTCTATCCATGAAGTAACGAATTCCATCCGCTTTTACTTCCAATTGTTTTTCCATACCCCTTAACGATTCAGACCCAATGTTTTCTGCTTTCAAAGCTTCTGTCTGAGCCTCTCGGATTTGTTCAGGTAGCTGCGTACTAATCGTCAGTTGCAGAGCTCGCACTCGTCAAGGCTTAGCAGTCTCTTTTCTACTCAGCGCGTCAGCAACTACGTTTGCTTATCCCGGATGATACTTGATAGCACAGTCATAGTCATTCAATAACTCTACCCAGCACCTTTGCCTCATATTCAACTCCTTTTGCTCAAATATATGTTGAAGACTCTTGTGATCGGTGTAGATGGTGCATTTGGTACCGTACAAGTAATGTCTCCATATCTTCAAGGCAAAAACTACTACACCCAGTTCCAAGTCATGGGTGGTATAGTTCTTCTTATGAATCTTCAACTGTCTAGAGGCATAACCTATCACCTTATCCCGCTGCATCAAGACGCATCCAAGTCCTTGAATAGATGCATCGCAGTAGACTACGAAGTCATTACTACCATCCGGTAACGCTAATATTGGTGCGCTACACAGTTTCCGTTTCAGCAACTGGAAAGCAGATTCCTGACTCTCACTCCATTTGTACGTCGTTCCCTTATGAGTCAAGGCTGTGAGAGGTTGTACAATCTTAGAGAATCCTTCGATGAACCGTCGATAATATCCCGCTAATCCAAGGAATTGTCGTATCTCGCTTGGTGTCTTAGGAACAGACCAATTCTTTATCGCTTCAATCTTAGCAGGATCAACATGTATTCCCTTCTCGTTGACAATATGACCCAAGAATTGTACCTCACGTATCCATAAATCACACTTAGAAAACTTTGCATACAGTTGTTCCTCTCTAAGTAATTCCAAGATTAAACATAAGTGCTTCTCATGTTCTTCCTCAGTCCTTGAGTATATCAATATGTCATCAATAAAGACGATAACAAATTGATCAAGATAGGGTTTGCACACATGATTCATGAGGTCCATGAATACTGCTGGTGCATTCGTCAACCCAAATGGTATGACCAAAAATTCATAGTGACCATATCGTGTACGGAAAGTAGTCTTCGAGATGTCCTCTTCTCGAACTCTCAGCTGATGATACCCATACCTCAGATCAATCTTAGAGTAATAGCTTGATCCTTGCAGTTGATCAAACAAATCATCGATACGAGGTAAGGGATATCTATTCTTGATAGTAACCTTGTTCAGTTCCCTATAGTCAATGCACATTCGAAATGTACCATCCTTCTTCTTCACAAATAGAACTGGCGCTCCCCAGGGCGACGAACTCGGTCGGATAAACCCTTTATCCAACAACTCTTGTAGTTGGGTGGATAATTCCCGCAGTTCGTTCGGAGCTAACCGGTACGGTGCTCTCGCAATTGGAGCGGCTCCTGGAGTCAATTCAATCTGGAATTCAACTTGATGATGAGGCGGTAATCCAGGCAGGTCTTCCGAAACACCTCGGGAAACTCGCGAACTACGGGGATATCCTCTATCTTCTTTTCCTCGGTCTGTTTATCTGTGACGAGCGCCAATATGGCCAGTCGACCCTTTCGTAACAACTTCTGTGCCTTCATGAATGAAATGATGCCTATTACCGCACCACTCCTATCACCTCTGACCGTAAGGACTTTTTCACCAATGGGAATCCGTATGATCTTCTCGTGGCATATGACTTCCGCTTGTTTATCGGAAAGCCAATCCATGCCTACTACCACATCGAAACTTCCTAGTGTAACAGGCATGAGATCTATGGCGAATGTATGACCAGCAAGCTCTATATTGCAGTCTCTAAAAATATGCGTTACGTGAATCTGTGTACCGTCAGCTAACTCTACGGTGTATTTAGATTCTAAGGCTGAGGGCATATCACTTAAAAGGCTACAGAACCTAGTGGACACAAAACTTCTATCGGCTCCGGTATCGAATAATACGGTAGCAAAACGACCATTAACCGAAAATTTACCAGTTACTGTTGTAGGATCGTTTAGAGCCTCACCTGAGCCAATGACGAAGGCTCTTCCTTTGGCTCCATTGTTGTTTCCACCATTGTTGTTGCCATTACTATTGTTGTTGTTATTGTTGTTGCCATTGTTATTGTTACTGTTGTTCCCATTGTTGTTGTTGCCATTACCATTCCTCTTAAGCTGGGGACAGTTGCGTTTGTAATGGCCTTCTTTTCCGCACTCAAAACAACATTTCGGAGTTTCTTGTGATTGTTGTGGCTTTTTCATCGGTTCACCCCGGCAGGCTTTGGCTGCGTGACCAATCTTCCCACAACGTTGGCACTTGAAGTTATCACATCGACCCACATGGTGGTAGTTACACCGGTTGCACTTCGACTGTCTTCCGCCTTACCCACCGGGTCCTTGATTTGAGGGAGTCGCCTGGTTGAAGCTTCGATTGTTATCGAACTTCCGTTGCTGTTGCTGACTTTGCTGCTGTTGTTGAGGTTGAGATTGGCTGCTGGATGACGATCCCTTGTTGCTTGAACCATCCCACTTGCGTTTATGGTCGGGCACGCTTGCCACCACACCCCGCTTAGGTAATCGACCATGCTCGACTGCTTGATCAGTCAGCCTGTGGGCTGTTCGGATAGCTTGTTGTATGGTAGTGGGGTTAGAGGCAGTTACCATACTTTGAATTTCGGGCACCAATCCCCGTATATAATGCTCAACCCTCTTGTACATTTCATTCACCATCCCTGGGCATAAAGTGGCTAACTCATGAGTACGGGTCGTGTAGGCTTCAATTTCTGAGCCTTTCATTTTGAGTTGCCAGAACTCAATCTCCAGTTTCTGCACTTCATTTCGGGGGCAGTATTCTTCGGTCATAATCCCCTTAAACTCATCCCAAGGTAGTTCATTAGCCATGGGTTGACCCAGCATTTGCACCTGGGCATTCCACCAGGAAAGTGCTGCGCCTTCCAATGTCCCGATGGCATACTTCACCTGATCAGCAGGCGGGCAGTTGCATTTTGCGAAGACAGACTCTGTCTTCTCAAACCACCTTACAAGCCCTACAGCCCTTTCCGTCCCGCTGTAGGTATGGGGTTTACAGTCCATGAAGGACTTGTAGGTACATGGTGGTGGTCCTATTTTGACAATCCCAAACATTAGTCATATATCCTAGACAATTAACTAGAATAATTAGTTTAACCTCTTGTTATCATTTACCTGCTGGTTGTCCCGGTTGGGCAGCAGCCACTGCCGCCTGAACATGTTCGTTAATTAATGCCGCCAATTCCGCAGGCTTCATGTTTATGGCTTCGGTACCACGGCCTCCGGCGCCACGTCCACGACCACGCCCACGTCCTCTTCCACGTGCATCCATATTTCACTTTACAATTCACAATTACAATAATGAGTAACATCCAACACATTAATCTCATCAAGGTACAGTAAACAATAAGAAATAATGCATTCACCACAACCACAACATTTATAACAGAAATAATAACCAAAGATAAATAAATTGCAATTGAGTCACAAAATATTCCATCCATGTCAAAATTTAAGTTTGTCAGTTGGATGGGAAACAGCCCTTCCCACATAGGTTTCAAAGAAAAGAAACACTACATAGTCTAAGTCATTTAAAAGTAGAATCAGTCCAGTACGTCAGATCCGTCACTGTCCTCATCCATCTCTGCTGGTTCTTCTTCGGGGGCTTCCTCGGGTTCCTCTTCTGGGTCTTCCTCATCAGGATCCACCAAAGGTGTAGGGGCTTCAACAACCTGAAGTGCTGCTAGCTGTGCCTCTAAATCAGCAAAGCTATCATTGATCACTATGTTATGGTGATCTTGTGCGTCCATGCGCCCACTAAGTGCTACAACGTTGCCTGCCAGAGTATGATGTCCACCAATGGCCATCGAGAGTCGCTCCTGAAGCGTCTCTACCTGGAAACGCAACTGACGCATCTCAGATCGTAGTGCAGAGTTCCCATTAGTGAGTCCTCTAATCCGTTGTCGCTCCGTGTCTAGAGTGGCTACCAAAGCTGCAAACGCCTGCTCGAGAGGGATGCTCAAGGTAGGAAGAGTAGGCAATGCAGAGGCGGTCGATGACCTAGTCCTAGGTCGTGTAGGAGCTACTGGTGGTACGCGCTCTCTGTAAGCCATACGGTTTATGTAGGTGGGGTGGAAATCCCAGTTCCGCGGAGGATAGAGCTCAGGAGGTATGAAAGGCTGATCCCAGTCTATCTCGCCAGGAGGATAAGGATGTCGGGGCCAGTTAAATCCCCTGTCGGGTACGGGAGACGTAGGAGGTGACTCAGATCGTGCAGGTCTCTTGCCTAAATTTCAGGACGATGATGCCATGCTGCGAAGTACGTGTTGCGTATGCCAATGAGTATACAGTAAGGAGAGTAAGCGATAAGTAACTAACAACTGTGCGGTTATAGTCTAGTGTGTGCATGCAACCTAGTTCCCTATAACCAATGGCTCTGATACCAATCTGTCACACCCTCAAAATCCACGTGCGGAGTTTTACCGCGAGGCGTGTGAACAAACCAGGATCACAGTCAATAGTTACTTAGAACGATACTATATGCCACATTAAAAATAAAACCAACCAAAGTTCAAACTTTAAAACCATGCGGAAGCGTTTTGTAAATAAGACAAACCCAAAATATAAAAATGCATATTTGGCAAAACATGCACCAACCCAAACATTTAAACACTCGTAAATAGATACCAACAAACATGTCTTTAAAATAGAATCTTAGAATGCATGCTGGACCCGTGTGGTGCTCCTAATGGCAAGCAGAGTTAACAACCTGAGAATAGCATACTAAAATGTCAACACGATGGTTGGTGAGTTCAAGAGTTTACGTTTATCATAAACAATAACATTTACATAACATAAGAAATGCATTGAAATAGATAGCTAGTCTATATTCACAAGTAATAACCATAGTGATTTCGCGATCGAAGCTGACTGTGTTGCGTTTGTTGCCTCCCTTCACGACTTATCAGGTCGTGACGATATTTGTGTCTAGGACAATATTGCACCCGTTTGACCTCGAGTCGCACAGGTGGGGCTCGTCAGACCCAGTAGTACTACCCAAGATTTCCCGCTAGTTACCATTATTAACGATCCGAAAGTGTGAGGACTTTCAAGGTATTAAGCACTATGTTAAAACATACACAGCTTATAATAATAAAATAGCGTTTGAGTACAAGTATGCTACCTCCCCCAAGAAGAAGGTTTATAAAAATAGAGGGGCATGAACTCACCTGGTGTGTAAAGATAATGACTAAAGAGAACTGGTGATAGGTGCAAAGACAACCCTTCAAAGGTTACCTAGAACACGAGAGTACATAAGTACGTGTACACAGAATCATAAGGAAACCCTAAGTGCTTTACAAACCAAAGAACTCAAAGTTTTAGAAGACAAGACACATTTGACCCGTTTGACCCGTTGGTGACATTATAGGTGAAATTCCATTCAAACAAGCATAACAGCCTATCACACATGATTAACATACAAACTGATTACATATAACACTTCATTAACCACATGTACTAATTAGATCATCATACCACCAGATATCATACAAGTCATGCAAATCTCAAACTATTATCATGGTCATAACATCTATAACACAAATAATACACCATACAAGGATCAAATCACGCATCACATGCCATGTGAAGCCACTCACGACTTCACACCCTAAACCCTGCCAATCCTACTAGGTTTCAGATTCGCACGTGTGTATGATGATCATTAACATACCAATTTCCATAGCTCATATCACCCAAAATGTTCACTCTTAATCAACCATCAATCAACAAAGGTCCTAGCTTACCTATATGACTCATACCGTGATTTTTCCACAAACAGGCCAAAATAGGTAACAAACCAAATCAACATTCATATAACCTAAACAACACATTTAATCACCTTAGAAACCATCCATGAACACACTAGCATGGTCCTAATGTCCCAAACATACCCAAATCATCATATTTAAGAGATTTCACAATTAAAGTTTCCCTTTTGGGAAAGTTCATCCCAAATCCATCAAACACCTAAAACATTCATGAATCCATCAATCACTTACTAATTCAAGGTCATAACAACATCTAGCATGATCTAAACACCAAATCACCATGATTCATCACATTCAACATCAAAAAGTTACTATTTTAAGCAATGTATGAACTACCACGCATCTTCTTGATTTCCTAAAGTTCATATCTACCATCTAGCATCTAATCATCATCATAAGCATATCCGTAACACCAATTCATCATCAATTCAACATTTCATGCAAAATAAAGTTACTATTCTTAGTAACCTATGAACCATGAATCAAAATCGAAGCTTTCTTGCAAAATTGACGTTAACTAATATGCATACAACCTAACTAGCATCATTACAACATCAAACAACCAACATTCAACATCCAATTTGATCAAAATTGCATCAAACTTTCGCCTAAGGGTTCATCACCCGAAAGAACAACCAAAAATCCAATTTTTATGCATACTTGACGTTAAATAACATGTAATCTATCTAGTAAACACATTAACATCAACAACTAAGCATTAATCGACCATCAATTGCAGGTTTCGAACCCATGCTTTCGGCCAAACAACAAACACCTCAAAAAAACACAAATCTAACCTTTAAATCGTGTAATGAACAAGATTTGATGCTTCCAACGTGTAATAATCCTTGTAATCGACCAAAACCGTGGATTTCTTGCTTGTTCTAGGGCTGAATTCGAAGTGTGTGTGTGTGTGTAGAGGGTGAGTCGCGGCTGAAGGGTTGGGTGGGGGCTAGGGTTTTTTTTTTTTAATTAGTCTTTTAACATGTTTTTAACCAAAATAATAAACATATGAACTAATAATAACAATATATGGTTTATCTTTACTAGTCACACAATGCACAAATTAAATACACACGTTTCCACATTATGCGATAAGATTTACAATAAACATTTAAATCACATAATCACAACTAATAATCAACATAGTAATTATTTGTTTCACATTATTAATTATTATTAAGTCACCAACGTTCAACGACAACTAGTGTGTGCTCCCGACACGTGTATGCAAGACTTAACGGAACTAACGGAGTTTGGTAATGGAAAATTACCGGATGTCACATTTTAACAGTTTTTTGTGTTTGTACATGTACATCTTTTTCCAGTCATGTGCCGCTGCTTTTATTTTTGTATGATCTTCTTAGTCATCTCGTGCACTAGCTTAGGACTAGTAAGTTGACTTTCTCCAACTTTTGCATAGTAGATATGTTCAACACTTACTTTCATAGAGTGCCTCAAACCTTGCGATCTTTATTGCCGTGTGCTAACTATTCCCGAGAGAAATCAGTAGGGTAACCCTCCACCAAAAGTTCCCTTCAAAGTTTCAAATGAGATCCTATTTATAGGCTTTCTAGAGTGTTTAAGAATGGCCTCGTGCCTAACAGGCATGGTCCCGTGCTAGTATAATACTTATGAAAGTTGGTCGGTTCATACGTAAAAAGTATGTTGGGCACGTCCCCGTGACTCATGGGGCACGACCCGATGATTACGGCGGGTCACGGCCCCATGACTTCTTTTAGGGGACAATACTTTTTGTCCTGTAAGATGTCCAATCACGAGGGTGTGCTAATTTAAGCATGGGGGCGTGTTTCAGGCTGGTCATGGGGGCGTGCTTAATGAGACACATCCCCATGCTTAGACTTCAAAGCTCAGTTTTCTTTAAATTCTTGCTAAGTATGCTTCTTTTGTCCATCTTGACCTTTTGAACACCTGAAAACACAATTTAATATTTTTAAGCTCATTTTCATCATTTTAAAAGAAATATTTAGGAATGACTGTTATCTTTTGATAGGTTTTCTATGTATACTTTAGAGCACATCAAACATTCTCACCCTTGAACTTTTCTTGTCCTCAAGCAAAATAACTTAAAATGACAATACCACCAAAAACCAAATAAATTTAATGATAAATATGTCTTTTGGGAAATACGCAAGTAAATCTATTCTACCAAATGTAAACATTTTAAGCATATGTAGAATGATATCCTAGCAAGCAATAGATTAGTTGGTAAAGATTACTAACATGTAAAATTCCACACTTCTCACAAGGTGCACTCACTGTCGGTTAAATATATGGAGTTATAATCGAGGTTAAGTATGACTAATATGCTTGTTAAAGGAATCAAATATCCACCTATTTAGATATTTACCTGCATAAATAATCAGGTCTTTAATGGGTTCTCACTTGGCTCGGGCTCGAGTATAGATTATTTGGAAAAAGTGGCTAAATGCTAAAGATGACGGTCTTGGCTTATTTTTCTAACTTAAACTACAAGAAAAGCAATAAATGGTTCCCTATACAATACTTCAAGCTAGAAAGGATATGCTAACTCGAGGACCCATTTAAGGTCAGATTGTCAAGACCGTACTTTGCTTTCAAAAACCTTACTTCGGCTTTTACTCGGTAATCGAGAAATAAAAACTTTTAAGCGTAACGGGGCTAACTAGGGTTAACGTTTGGGTAAAGATAAAAAAATGATCGAGGCTTGAATGGTTAGGGTCTCCTAATACCAAAATCAGTTTTATGCAATAAATACTAAGGTCTTGAAATGTATACTCAAAGCAAGTTATAATCACAAGTATGAAAGACACCCTTAATTAAATCTAGAATGAAAGTAAAATTGCATAAATACAAAAGCTGTTTAAAGACTCAAAAATAACTCACATACGGATGAAATTGGATAATAGTGTTTCATTTTACATGTTTAAATATTTTTACTAAATCATTGCTTTTAAGGATATCACAAAAACCATTTTTTATGTTTATTTGGATCTTACTTATTTACTTATTTACTTATTTACTTATTTATTTCCGGTATATTTATAATCTGTTTTATCAAAAAAAAATTAAATTTTTGGTGTTTTGTCATAAAAATTAAGTGTTAAGTGATTTTTATAAAATTTTAATTTGGACCATTTTTAGCAAAGTGTCAAGTATGTATCCCATATAAACCCATCCCCACGCTTGAAGTTTACCTTGTATTCAATGTGATTAACAATTTATAACAGAGAATGGTAATGAGATAATTACCCTAAAAATGATGAATTGAACACTTGTAGTTGGTACCCACAACCGCCTTGAATTATACGAATCCTCGGGATCACCTAAAATATTATCAATTTATTGAAAGCATTAAAATTCTAAGAACATAAAGTAAAACAAAATAACATAAATTAAAAGGGTAGAGTGACACGAAACAATTGTGCCCCAGCCACTGAAAGTGATACGGTATTCATGGGATTTATGTTAGGATATCCTCCCACTCGTGATACATCCAGTTTCTGATGTAAGTGACATCGTTGCTCAAATCATCAACTCGGGACTGTAGCATTTTGACCCAGTTGAATGCTTGTTATGCATATTCAAAAGATCGTCGGGCGTTTTTACTAGTGATTTGAATCACTTCATAAAGATCTAACATACTTGAGAATTCATCGACGTGCGAACTGGAAGCCCCGACATCTTCATGTTATGCTGATATATCGAGATCCATAATGATTTCCACGGGATCAGCCGGATCCCAGATTTGTCCTTTCTTTCCATAAATCGCAGTTGTCCATTAAGTATATTTGTGACCATGTGCATGCTAGTACAGATGCTCAAATCCAACAGTCCCGGCATCACTCCTTTAGTTTCGTCTGTGTTACATCCATAACTTTCATATAAGTTTAGAATCTAGCTACCTCCAAACATTGGTGTTAGAGCACCTACAGCTGCCTGCTTTTGGTCTTGGTTGAGTTAAAAGTTCTCATTCTAATCTTTCATGACACCACCTTTTGCGGCTTCCATTAAACTGTAAGTAGCGAAGATTCATGTTCTTGAAATTATAAATAAATAAGTCAAACTGTACAATATGAATTTCTAGAATAATTTCATGATAAAAGTAACCAGGCACGAGTTTGGTAAGCTATAATTTAATGATTGGTTGATTCATATTTAAAACAGTTAAAATTCTGATTCTTGAGGAAAAACTATGAAACATGGGGGTGTGCCTCGTGGAACATGGGGGTGTGTGAAATTTTGACTCGAGTATGCGTGGTTTTGTTTGTAAATCTTTGATTGACTATGGTTTTAACATTTTTCTTGCTTGATTAATCAAAAATTACATATGTAATATTTTAAACACTTTGTTAATAATTCATGATACTTAAAAATATAAAGTATTAAAACCAATTGTTTAACAAATCAAACCCTTGTAATATGAATGTAGTTAACAATGATCCAAGCACGGTTTATGAAGAGACTCATGTTAACAACCAAAGATAAAACAAACAAGAGAAAACTAACTAAACAATATCATTAACGCACTAATTAACACCTAATATAAAAATGAACAAGAAGGTTTATAGCATTAATCATTCCATATATCATTGGTTACAAGAATTCTCATATAATGGCTATGGTTTTGATTAGTTAGAGACCTAATCACTAATTATATGAAAGTATAAGGCCCCGTTCCCGGGAGTCCCCACAGCTGGTCATGCATAGCACTTTACACATTAAAATACATTGAAGTAAGAAATCATGGCAGCGGAATAGTTAAACAAAAACCATTTCATGCATTAATAATAAATTTTGCCAAGAAATACATTGTTGTTACAAGTTTCAAAAGAATATTTAGTTGTATTACAAGACAAAAATATCATTTCTGTATAACATGGATGCCAGTTTTTCTTTGCCAAGTAGCTTCAACCTCGTGCCATCCCCAGCAACATCATCACCTGCCAACTGATATGCATATAAAAGTCAGTGTTGATGAGTGAGTTCTAGTTTATAATAAAAATTTTTGTATAAACATATCCCTTACTTTCATACATGATCATACATCATACATACATCTTGATAATAATTATTTGTTATCTTTCATCATCATTCATAGTCGTTTGTTTTCATACTTTCTTTCATTAACATCTTTCACTTTTTATCTAGATCCTGTCATATGCTATGCTGCAGGACCGTGTGAAGGGTGGTCAATACAATCAGTTTTATAATGAGGAGAGGTTTAGAACACTTAACAGTTCAAATGGGGAACAGGGTTTGAGTGTGATGATACTAAGAACACAAGTAATTAGTGAGATAGAACTAAGAACAAGAACAAACAAGTATGGTTTTCAAGGATGCTGTATATTGCTCTCAAGTTCTATTACAAGTGTTTACAAAGCATATCCGAATTACAAGGACCTGAGACACTTTATACTACATCCTACAACCATCAATACTTAGAAAGACAGTTGGAAACACTAATCTCGACAACAAGATCGATGTAGAGTCAAAAGGCAATTGCCTTTTGACCAGTGACTATGACATGCCATAGCTCACATCCCTTTCTATTATAAAAAGGTTTACAGGTACAAAAGTAGAAGTTACAGTCAAAGACCTTATTCTACTTTTAAAAAAGTATGGACTTTTCACCAACTCATACAAGTTGGTTAGTCTTCAGAGTTGCAACGGAATGTGTGTCAGCTTTCTGTAAAGTAGATCAGAGAAAGCATGTATTCTCTGTCTTTGGAAGAAATCAGTCTTCACAGCAAAATGTCTTTGGAAGACTTTGTCTCTGAAGCTTTGGAAGACTTCATCTTTGGCTTCGGAAGATTTGGACTTTGGCTTCGGAAGATTTTACACATTGAGTATTTTCTAAGGTAGAGTGTAAAACTTCTGAAGCACTTCTACCTTTGTACATCCAGTGCATGCATGCAGGAAGACCCTTGGTTGTTTTGGCTTTTTTGGTTGCATCAGCCTTATAATCTTCTGATATTATCTTATAAACTCCCCCTAGGCTGATGCTACCAAAACAAAGAAGTTCTTCAGATGTTGATAGTCCTCATCAGGATCAAGACCAAGCCTCTCTTCATCATTTGGTCAGGATCCCTCAGATTCTCATAGTATCTTCTCATGTCATAAAGATCATGTAGAGGAAGATCAAGCATGTCTTGCCAGAAGTAGACATCTTGACCTCCTTGATCTCTGATGACATGTCATCTGTCTGGATTAGTAGCAAAACTCCAGGACAAGATAGGTCTTCTAATGGCAAGAGGCTCTACTTGAATAGGAGTTGGTTGAGTAGCCTCTTCATGCACTTCCTCAGGATGCTCTAACTCATCTTGAGATGTGGAGGTGGATGCCTTGGTCTTCTTTTTCTTTGAAACACTTTTCCTGGCCATCCATTTCCTCCTTTTTGAAGTTTTCAACTGAGAGGGCTCGTCTTCAGCACCAGATTGTTTTGTTGTGTCCCTCTCAGTTGGGATCTCTTCTCTCACAGGTTTAGATGGAGAGAGACGAGAACCCTGCTACGGATCAGAAGATGAAGTTGGCTGAGATGCAGCTCTAGGATCAGGTTATGTTGTCTCAGGGGTTTCAACCTTCACCTCAACTTCAGGTTAAGCTGGACTTGGTGGAGAATGCAAGTCTACAAGCTCTCCCTTTTTGATCTTCTGCTTGATCACTCTTATATGCTCATCCATGGTGGATAGAGATATAGGACCAAGCCTCCTTCCGAAGACCATACAGCTTTAAGAAGCTCAGCATCCTTTGTCTATCTTCAGACTTCTTTTGGCTTTTTTGGATGATGGCCCTTGACCTTGTAGCTTCTTCCCTTAAATTTCTTTTAGCAGCTTTTCTTTCTTTTGTTGCTTGTTCCTCCAGCTACTTTAGATATCCAAACTCAATATACTCAAAGGATAAGGGAAGAATTACAGCTGCCTGATAGAGTCCTGTGGCACTCAGGTTATCTACTTGAGGTTGTGCAGCTGCCACAGTCTCTGTCTTAGGACTTTCTTGAACTAGGGAGAGGACAGGAGCATGTTTGTAGAGCCTTTTTAGTCTCCTTTCTTCCTTAATCTTGAGGAGTAATACTGCATCCTCTGCCTCCCTCCTCTCCTTTGACAACTCAGTGTCAGCCAGTTCATTCAACTCTTTTAAGGGGAGAGATATGAGTTCATCAATAATATAGTTCCTGGTCCCCAGGTAGTTTAGCCTGGCTGCCCTCAACTCATCATCTTAAGTGTTTATCTTTGGCCTGGGAGCCCCTCGGATAGCAGCTTTTATGAAGCCTAAGGACCCTCCTGAACTCTCTCCCCTTAGCTTCCTCTTCCTCTCTCTCTTATCCTCCTCTAACTCCTCAAAGGTTATTTTTCTCTTCCCTTTGTCACGCACAGGCCTTGGTGACTCAGGGTGGAGAGATCTTTGGCCTTCATTGCTTGGTTCAGCAGTCAAGCTCTGGCTAGAGAGAGGATGTGAAGCACCTTCACCAGCTGGTGCCTCACTGAGGGTACTGGGTGTTGAAGGAGATCCTGTCTCAAGGTTCACTTCTGGTACTTCAGTCAAAGGTTTCCCTTCGAAGCTAAATTTAGGGTCCACTTCAATATCCAGTTGACCAAAAATCTCACCTGCTAGCCTCTGTCTATATAATTTTGATCTCATCTTGAATTCTTCAAGCACCCTTCCTTGAATCCAATCAGCTAATCTCTCAGCTTGTCTGTTTTGGCTTGGGTTGACAAGTGGGAGATCAACTAGATGGATGCACTCATAGAAACTCAGGTTTGTAAAATTAAAGATCTTTTGTTGACCCTGAGCTCTAGAGATGACAAGAGCCCTTCTTTCTATGTCATACCATTATGAGAATATATATGAAATGGATTTGAGACAAAGTTAAAGAAAAAGGATAAACTTTGAAATCTGGATGTCGGTCCCACCTCTGAAAAAGTGCCCAAAAAGGTAGTTTTCTTGGAAGTTGAAAATCTTCTGAAGATAATTTTGCTTCGGAAGTTTTGAGAAAAAAGCTTCTGAAGCCAATTTGGCTTTGGAAGATATTCTTAAGAATTGTGAAAATTTGGCTTCGGAAGAAAAATACTTAGGGAGTTTTTCTTCCGACACATATTTGTTTCAGAAGATATTAAGACTTGGGAGTTTTATTCTAAAGAGAATAAATCTTCCGAGACTTAATTGCTTTCGGAAGATATATGTCCTTCAAATACATGCAAGAACTTAGAAGCATATTTAAGCTTCGGAAGATATTCTTAGAATTTCTTCTAAGGTAAATTTCTTATAAGTAGTTATTTGATTTGAAGACATAAATTTCTTTCGAAGGCGACTTGAAATCTTCCAAAGGAAAATATGTTTTGAAAAATTTTCAAAAATCTAAGGAATAGAAAAAAAAATTTCTTCCAAAATAAATAGGGCTTATGAAGGTGATAAAATAGACAACTTAGGAAACACAAGTTTTAGAAATAAAGTTGATTTAAGTTTTAAGAAAATCTACTCAATGTTAATCAACCCAATAGCTAATACAAGATATTTGAATCTCTGTTCATCAAAAGCTTTAGTGAACAGATCAACATATTGTTCATTTGTGTTAACTTTGACTAGTTTGATTAATCCTTTCTCAAAGTTATCTCTAATCAAATGACACCTGATGTTGATGTGTTTGGTCCTGGAGTGTTGCACAGGATTATCTGTAATAGAGATAACACTGTTGTTGTCTATGTGGATGGGAGTCTCTTTGAAGTTGAATCCATAATCCAACATCTGATTCTGAATCCAAAGCAGTGAAGCACAGCAGCTTACAGCAGCAATGTATTCAGCTTTAGCAGTTGATGCAGAGACACAAGATTGTTTCTTGCATTACCATGAGACAATCCTTCCACCACAGAATTGACAACCCCCTGATGTAGACTTTGCAGTCATGTTTCAGCCACCATAGTCACTATCTGTATAAGCATACAAATTGAAGTCAGAACTCTTTGGATACCAAAGGCCAAGCTTGGGAGCACCTTTGAGATATCTAAGAATCCTCTTGACAGTAACCAGGTGTGAGATCTTGGGGTTTGCTTGATATCTTGCACAGATGCATATGGCAAACATGATATCAGGTCTGCTGGCTGTGAGGTACATAAGAGACCCAATCATAGCCCTGTAAAGATGTTTATCCACACACTCCCCCTCAAGATCAGGTCCAAGGGAGTGGTTTCTAGCTATGGGGGTCTTAGCAACCTTACAATCAGTCATGTTGAATCTTATAAGTATGTCTTGTACATACTTTGACTGACTTATGAAGATGCCATTGTTAACTTGCTTCACTTGAATTCCCATAAAAAAATTGAGTTCACCCATGGCACTCATTTTAAATCTATTCTTCATCAGCCTCTCAAAGTCTTTGCAGAGTTTTGGATTAGTTGACCTGAAGATAATGTCATCCACATATACTTGAACCAGCATTAAGTCATTCCCTATTCCTTTGATGAAGAGAGTTCTATCTATAGTACCCCTCTTGTAACCATGTTGACAGAGATACTGAGATAGTGTCTCATACCACTTTCTTGGAGCTTGGTACAACCTACAAAGAGTTTTATCAAGCTTGCAGACATAATCAGGATGATCTGGGTCTACAAAGCCAGATGGTTGTTTGACATACACCTCTTCATCAATCACCCCATACAGAAAAGCACACTTGACATGAAGTTGGTAGACCTTGAAATCCTTGGATGCAGCAAAAGCCAGGAATATTCTTATAGCTTTAAGTCTTGCCACAGGAGCAAAAACATTTGTGTAATCAATTCCTTCTTCTTGTGTGTATCCTTGAACAACTAGTCTTGCCTTATTCTTGATGACAAGTCCTCTATCATCTTTCTTGTTCCTAAAAACCCACTTGGTCCTATGGTAGTCTTCCCATGAAGTAGCTCCTCTTGCATTGCCTTAACCCCAGCTTCCATCTTTCAAAGCCTCATCAACTTTCTTTGGCTCTACTTGAGACAAGAAGCAAGAGTGTAAACAAGCAGTTTTGTTATGGGTTTGTCCTCTTGTTCTCACCCCTGTATCAACATTTCCAATGATGTTTGTGGTGGGGTGTGATTTGTGGATCCTTAGTTGAGGGATCACAACAAGTTGATTGGAGAGATCCAAATTAGAGAAATTTAGATCTAGCAATGGAGTATCACCCACCACATCAGCACACTTATCAAGTGAGACTTGATCCAATAAATGTATGACATCATTGATGTTCTCTTCTATGGAGTGGTTATCAACATCAAGAAATTCTTGATCACTGTCACCACCTCTATTTCCTCCTACATTTGAAGCTCCTTCACCTGATCTTTGAGCCTCTAAGCTGGAATTTGAAGGCATCTTAGATGTATCAACTGAATTTGTCATGTTTGTGCTGATAGGATCTTTATTTGTAGGGTTAGTTACCATTGGAGCTGAAGTAGTATTCCTGCTTGGTCTTCTCAGCTAAAATCGTGGGTCAGGATCTTCTGTTGATATGTTACTTGTAGAATCTGAAACATCCTCACAAGACTTGCTAAAACAGTTGGTAACTAAATCAAGATCAAATAGCCAATCCAGACTAGAACCTTTCACACTAGGAGTGTGCTCATTGAAGGTCACATTGGCTAACTCCTCAACTACTCTAGTTCTGAGATTGTATACTCTATAAGCCTTAGCTTGAGAAGAGTATCCAATAAAATGTCCATCATTTGATTTCTCAACAAACTTGGCTACCTGATCTTTGGTATTCAAATGGTGTATGGATATACAAATGACCTGTGGAAACCAATGAATGGTCTCCTTTTGTGCCACAGCTCATAAGGAGTTTTACCATGAGTCTTAACTACTAAAACTCTTTTCTACATATAGCAGGCTATGTTAACAGCCTCTGCCCAGAAGGTGATGGGCAGTTTAGAGTCAGGCAACATGGTTCTTGCATCCTCAATAAGTGTCCTGTTTCTCCTCTCAGCAAAACCGTTTTGTTAAGGAGTCCCGGGAGCACTATACTATCCTGTAATACCCTTTTCATCACAAAATGCATCAAGGATTTGTTCTTAAATTTTATTCCTTGATCATATCTTATGGTCTTGACCTTGTGATCAGATTGATTCTCAATCTTCAGAATGAAATTCTTCAAAATCTCAGGAGTCTCATCCTTAGTTCTAAGGAAAAAGACCCAAGTGAATCTTAAGAAATCATCTGTGATCATTAAATAGTATGAGGTCCTTCCTAGACTCATTACACTAGTGGGACCAAAGAGATCTATGTGTAATAAGTGTAGGGGAGTAGTGATAGAGTTCCTTTCCTTTGGCTTGTGAGACACTTTGTGTTGCTTCCCTTTCAGGCATGCAACGCAATGATCATCACTTGTAAACTCTTTCTTTGGCATTCCTATTACCAAATCATTCTTAATTAATTTATTCATGTTTTTAAAGTTTACATGGCATATTCTTTTATGCCAGAGGAAAGACTCATCATAATTTGCTTTGGATAGAAAGCATGAAACTTCTCCTTAGGGAGATGTTTCCTGCAAGTCCATCTTGTACATGTTTCCTTTCCTGGGGGCTCTGAGTAGGATATGCTCTTAAGGAATGATCACCCCGGGCTTAAGAACAATCGATACACTCAGTAGATTGTATCCAAGCTCCTTAATAAAATTTACCTTCACAATGGTGAGCTTACCATTTGTGACCATGCCCCTTCCAGTGATGTAACCACCAACATCTCCTCCAAAAGCAACTGGTCCTCCATCAATTTTCTCAAAATTGTGAAGCAAAGAACCATTGCTAGTCATGTGCCTGGAACAACCACTATCAATGATCCACATATTTCCCTTGGTCTTTAACCGTTCCTGCATAAAAAAGAAGTGGTTAGTTATACTTGGAAACCCATGCCTTATTGGTCTTGGGCTTTTCAAAGTGATCTGAAGACAATGTAATAGTAACAGATCCTATATTCAAGCTTTGAGGATCATTAGTTACTGTTAATGAAAAAATTTCAGTCACTAGGTCTTTCATCATCTTCCATATCATCTTTGGAAGATTGGACTTGAGCTTCAACACCTCGGAAGTTTCAACAACTTCTAAAGTTTTGGAGACTGGATATTTGGAAGATCTTGCTTTCACTACAGCATGCTTTAGTACCTCAGAAGCATTTCTTTCTTCCGAGACCAAAATTTCTTCTGAAGGCAAGTTTTCACTTGTCTTCTTCTTCACCTTAGAGCTTCCGAAGGAAACAGATTTTCCTTTCGAAGCTTGCTTTTCCTTCTTCTTCTCAGAAGTTTTCTCTTTGATCATGTGGATGGTACTTTTAGGATTGTAAATGCAATCCTTAGCCAAATGAGAAGTACTACCACACATGTTACAGTCCATTTGCTTTCTTTTGAGAGTCTTCTTCTGAGAGGAAGACTAAACTTGATCATATTCCTTCTCTATCTTCACCTTCACAGATGATGCAGCATGCTTATTAGGGAGAGGCTTGCTCTTAGAGCTGGATGGTTCAGGCTATGTAGCAGTGGTAAACAGCTGATCAGTCTTCTTCTCCTTACTGAGATGATTTGAACCCAAACTAGAACTCCTAGTACTAGAGTTCATGGTTGGGTCTTCAGCCTTCACCACTTCAAATCCTGCAGAGATAAACACCTGTTTCTGCTTAGAGTTAAAAGTGGCATTGATTTCTTGAGCATTCTTTGCCTTTATCTTGGCTCTCCTGATCAAGTTCTTTCTTTAAGACTTGATCATCCTATCTTCTTCATCTCTCTCCTTAGGAGAATAGTGTCCTTTCTTAGGATGGTCCTCTTCACTCTTTTTAGACACATCCTTCACTATCTCCTTCTTATCCTCTTTAGCAATAGGGTCTATGAGGGGAAGCTCATCTTCAAAAGTTCCATACCTTGGAGATCTTACAGATAAAAGAGCGTGTGGAGGAGCTATCTCAGTAGATCCCAGTCCTGCTTATTTTGATAACGAACTTGTGCATGTAGGGATGAGGATATCATGTTTTTTAAGGTCTCTTCTTCAAGAACAAGTTTTTCTGCCTGGGCTTTGTTGATCACAAGCTCAACCTGGCATTCAGTTAACTTAGTGATGAGATCTTTGATCTGAGTCCTGCAGTTGGTGTGTTCATGCTTTAGAGTTGAAATGGTTTTCTTAGATCTCCTATTTTTAGTTTATAATCATTTTCAGTTCTTTTGAAATCAGCTTTTAAGACATTTAAGGACTCAAGATCTGATCTTATCTTTAAGTCATAGGACCTATACTTATTGACTTTAGCAATACATTCAGGAGTTCAAAGGTGTTCTAATACCTTGGCTTCATCATGGTCTGCCATAAGTGCTTGGTTTGGAGCAGCATCCTCCACTTGAAAGATCTAGTCAAAGCCTCCTTCTTTAGCAACTGTAGCATGTTACCTAGGCTTCTTATTCTGGTGTGCTCCTTCAGTGTAGTTTGTCCTGGCTTGTGCTTGGCCACCATTTGACTTAGGTGCCTTGCACTCTCTGGTAAAGTGTCCTATTTGGTTACAATTGTAACACTTCACCTTGCCTTTGTCCAGCCCAAACTTTCCACTGGATATATTGCTGGAAAACTTCCTTCCAGTCCTCTTGTAGAACTTCTTGGCCCTGTGAGTGAGAAGAGCCATCTGCTGGACTATTTCCATATACTCCAGATTATCTGGATGGATACAGTCTAGGTCTTCAAGAGTGAAGAGAAAGTTGCATGTACTTTCATCTGAAGACACAAAAGCTTGAGAAGAACTTGTCTCCTGGAATGGGCTTCCAGGGATGTAGCTTTCCCTTGGTGTCTCCGGGAAGGTGATGAAAGGCCCCTTCTGTGAGGTTTCAGGGTAACAGATAAGGTGGTGCTAAGGTTCTCTGCTATCCCTTTCAACCACATGAAGGGCTGAACTATGTTGGATGCTGGAGTTACCTGATGAATTTTGCATATTCATCTCTATCTGGTAGCCACTGAGTATGCCATACAACATAGTGAGAGTAAGGGTCTTGAGGTTTTCAATCCTCTTAATGACCACACAATAGTGTGTCCATTGTCTGGGAAGAGAGGACATGAACTTCCTAACAATATCCCGATTCTCCAAAGTTACTCCAACATCAACAAGAGTATCTATAATCTCAACATACCTGAAGTACTGTTGAGTCATGGTTTCACCTGCTTTGAAGGTGAAGTTCTAAAAATGTTGCTTCAAAAGGTCCTTCTTGTTCTCTTTAGCTTCATTGGACCCTTCATACATCAGCTTCAGCATCCCACAGTTGTTTTGCAATCTTGTACTTCTTGAAGCCTCTATAGATAGAGTTTGGAAGAGCAGTTTGGAGGGCGGTCATGGCCTTCTGATCAGTATCAATTCTCTTCCAGTCTTCATCAGAATAGTTGGCCACTTCCTTAGGTATCATACCACCACCAGCAGCAACTGAAGAGGTGGATGGTATATGAGGTCCAGAGACTACTGATCCCCACATCCTAGAGTCCTGGGACTTGATGAAGCCTTCCATTCTTTGACACCAAGTGTCAAAGTCTTCAAGAGTGATCAGTGGGGACTTACTCATGGTACCAGTTTCCATGTCAGCCTTGGTGATAGCTTCCATTTGATATGTTAAGTATTTTTTGAGAGTGAAAGGATTAAAGATGGTGAGATCTTACAATCAAGAGCCTAAAAAGCTTTGATACCAATTGCAGCACCTGTGAAGGGTGGTCAATACAATCAGTCTCATAATAAGGAGAGTTTTAGAAAACTTAACAGTTCAAATGGGGAACTGGGTTTGAGTATGGTGATACTAAGAACACAAGTAATTAGTGAGATAGAACTAAGAACAAGAACAAACAAGTATGGTTTTCAAGGATGCTGTATATTGCTCTCAAGTTCTATTACAAGTGTTTACAAAGCATATCCGAATTACAAGGACCTGTGACACTTTATATTACATCCTACAATCATCAATACTTAGAAAGATAGTTGGAAAAACTAATCTAGACAACAAGATCAATGTAGAGACAAAAGGTAGATTGCCTTTTGACTAGTGACTATGACATGCCATAGCTCACATCCCTTTCTATTATAAAAAGGTTTACAGGTACAAAAGTAGGAAGTTACAGACAAAGACCTTATTCTATTGTTTACAAAAGCATGGACTGTTCACCAACTCATACAAGTTGGTGAGTCTTCAGAGTTCCAGTGGAAAGTGTGTCAGCTTTTTGTAAAGTAGATCTGAGAAAGCATGTCTTCTCTGTCTTCGGAAGAAATCAGTCTTCATAGCAAAATGGCTTCGGAAGACTTTGTCTTTGAAGCTTCGAAAGACTTCATCTTTGGCTTTGGAATATTTGGACTTTGGGTTTGGAAGATTTTACGCTTAGAGTATTTTTTGATGTAGAGTGTAAAACTTCCGAAGCACTTCTACCTTTGTACGTCCAGTGCATGCATGCAGGAAGACCCTTGGTTGTTTTGGCTTCTTTGGTTGCATCAACCTTATAATCTTCTGATATTATCTTACATATGCACTATCATTGTGCATGAAGCAACTACCGTCTTGGGGTCAAGTGATAAGGATCCTGTTTTCGCACGTCTTGATCAATCACAAAGATTGGCTCCCCTGTGTGCACCCTCATAGGTTAGCTAAACCATACACAGTTGAACTAACAACCCCTCAAGGAGTTGTGAACCTCCATTCAATTTTCTTGCAAGACTTTCATTCATTCATTACATTCCACTTTTCATTATCGTTATCTTTCACTTTCATTACATAATAGTTTACGTACATATACATATCATTTCATGTAAAGTCACATCATAATTCATAACATGAAATATTATAATTCATAACAGCAGTCCACAAGCAGATAAAACATTAGAAACATTAAAACAAGCATAAACTTCCATTACACATAAGTACTTAGCACTTAAATTCTATTCCCAAAATTTCAGAATAAACCTAAGTGTTCATAGCTGACAACATCGTCAACGCTTACGATCCAACTTATGCAGTTTCTAGTTCCATACATCATCTTAAGTGTATTCTTAGCATAGATCTACCAGTTACACACTTAAAACATAACAGAAAGCCATTCAACATCATAGAATTTGTTAAAAACATTCATCTTTCAAAAACAACCATATTTTTCATGGAAAAACATAGTTTGGTTTATGAAACATCATTTTAATATACATATCAACCCTAAACAAATAGAAAAAATGTAAGAGAGGGGATCTAGAACTCACCTTAAACAGCTTTCGAGCCAACACAACAAACCAGAGAGCAAACCTGGAGTCCTAACACCTAAACACATGAAAACAAGCAACTAAACACATAGAAACACATACTATAAGCATAAACCTGACTTAGATCTGAGAAGAAATCACCTTAAAACCATACCTTTGAAGAATTCTTTCACTTTCTCTCTCTAGAACCGGATGGGAGCTTCTTTCTCTCACTCTAGCCGTATGATTTGAGTGCATGGGGAGAGAGTATGGGCGGCCTTACTTTCTTTTTAAACCTAATTATGGGACGGTTTGGTCCTTGTACATTTTTAACCCTCGCTTTTTAAAATAAAATCCCATTTGTACCCTTTTCTTTTCTTTTCTTTTCTTTTCTTTTTTTGAAATTTCTGGGTGTTACAGAAATAATCATCATTAAGTCATGGAATTAGTAACACTAACCTCTTGGATAAACAAGCTTGAATGGAAAATGAAAGAACTCTTGAAAGTGGTAAAGAAAAATGCGAAAATGGTGAAAAATTGAGTGAATTCGGGATGCAACAGACTTTCCATCGGTTTTAAAGCATGCATGATTGATGGGAAACAAGACAAAATGATGAAAAAAGTCAGATGGTGTTATAATGTGTCGATCACGAGGGCATGCCTTCCTAGTAATGGGGGCGTGACCCCTTATAGTCCCGATTTTCAGTTTTTTTTGTTCTGTTTTTCCGCGTTACGTGTTGCGTAATTTTCCCGATTTAGTTTTATCACATCCAAATCATTAGAAAAGGTATGATAATAGTCCTAAAGTTAACTAAAACAAGTCAAATGACAATTACATTTCCTAATGATACCTTAAAGCCGAGAGTGTAAGACTGAAAATTAGAATCTTTAATGCGCGCCAGTGCACATAAGACATCATGAAAAGCTTTTAGAAGAGACCTCCACACATTTCGTGTGGAAGGTTTGGGATGGGATAATACAAAGTGTGGTTGCTTAATTCAGCTAGATGACGGTTGGAAACGAGTTCGTCGTCCATTTCTTGAACTTTCTAGATAATTTTAGCTAGGCGTTGGTTTGCCACTAAGTTCATTTTGGTCAAGTGCTTGATTAGTTCTTGTAACTTAAAAAAGTATTCTTGCATTTTCAGTTCTTGCATTTCGGGATGCCAACTTTTTGTAGGATTCCAACTCGAGCTTTTCGTGACTGGATTCTTTCATCTTTTTGATGTTTTTAGCAAGATTTGGTGTAATGAAAGCCTTGAACAAGTGTGATATTTATATACAGGTCCAGAATGGTGATTATAAGGTCGTGCTTGGCGAGGCATGACCCCGTGCTTCTCAGACTCGACATAAATTTGACCTGCAACGTTTTAGAGTCATTAGTGTAGATCTTGGGAAATTTTTTTTACGGTCATAGGGGCGTGACTCATGGGGCACGGCGCCATGATTGGCTTGTGGAGTCCTACAAAAATTTATAATTTTTAACAAAAACCCATGTACAGATGTCAGGTTTTTGTTTTGGGTCCTTGGCGCGACCCTTTCCCACACTTAGTCTTCGTTGGGGCAGAGGTAAAATTCCTTTAAGAGATCTTGGTTGGTCCATCAGTATACGGTTTCGAATAATTACCATTTACATTGAAACTTAAACCGTCATGGTTTTCAATTTCGATGGCACCGTTTGAAAAAACTTCTTTAATCGTATAAGGTCCAAACCATCGCGATTTCAACTTTCTAGGAAACAAACGTAAACGAGAATTATACAGTAAGACACGTTGTCCCACGTGGAATCATTTAGTGTTCTTTAATCGGGAATCATGCAATTTCCTTATCTTTTCTTTGTAAACCCTAGAATTCTCGTACGATTGTTCTCTCAGTTCCTTGAGTTTGTGGATTTGTAAAAATCAATTTTTACATATAACGTGTTGATAAAGATTTGCTGCTTTGAGTCCCTAATAGGCTTTGTGTTCGAGTTCCACACGTAGATGACATGACTTCTCATAAACCAGTTTGAACCGTGTAGTGCCGATGGGAGTCTTGTAGGTTGTCCGAAAAGCCCATAATGCATCATCTAATTTGGTAGACCAATCCGTGTGGTTTTGACCTACGGTTTTCTCAAGGATTCATTTGATGCGTTGGTTAGTGACCTCAGCTCACCTATTTGATTATGGATGATAAACAATTGCAAAATGATGATGAATGTCGCAACGAGCGATTGCTCTTTCGAGTTGGTTATTGCAGAAATATGTTTCGCGGTCACTAATTAAAGCTTTAGGGAAACCAAAATGAGAGAATAGTTTCTTAAGGAATTTGACAATGTTTCTTGCATCGTTGGCAGATAAGGCTTGAGCTTTAGCCTATTTTAAGACATAATCAATTTCTACCAGGATGTAGCGATTGCCAAAAGACACCGAGAATGACCCCAATAAATCAATACCCCATATGTCAAATACCTTGCATACTTGAATGGGTTTATGAGCCATCTCATCATGTGTTGAGATATTGGTTGTTTGACAGACATCATAGGTACGTACCATGTTGTGAGCATCTTTAAAGATTATGGGCTAGTAGTAACCAGAGTCAAAGACTTTCTTGGCTGTTAGGGTTGCTCCATGGTATCCTCATGTGGGTCCTTCATGACAGTGTCTTAGAATTTGGTGTGCTTCACTTCTGTATACGTATCTTCAAATAAGATGGTCGGCACTGATTCTAAACAGATACGGATCTTCCTAATAGTAATGCTTGATATCAGCAAAGAATTTCTTCTTTTGCTGATAAGTCATTCCTTTGAAAAGAATTTTGCTTCCCAAGTAATATGTGAATTCGACAAACTAGGCTTCATCGATTGAGGATTGGATGTGAATAAGAAATTCGTGAGGAAAATTTTAATTTATTTTGAATTCCACAGATAGTGAAGGGTTTGGCTTTTCAAGACGTGAGAGATGATTGGCCGCTAGATTTTCCGCTCCTTTCTTATTGCAAATTTCAATGTCGAATTCTTATGGTAAAAGTATCCAACGTATTAGTCTCGGCTTTGCATCTTAGTTGTAGAACAGATAACGAAGGTTGCATTGTAACACTAGGAAATTTCAGAAAAAAAAAGAAAAGAAAAGTAAAGGGAGCAAACGAGTTATTATTTCAAAAAGCAAGGGTTAAAAGTGTGCAAGGGCCAAACCAGCCCATAATGGGGTTTGAAAAGGAAATATGGCCGCCCATACCCCTCTCCCATGCTTAAAACTTTCGGCTACAGAGAGAGAAGCTCTCATCTGATTCTAGAGAGAGAAAGTGGAAGAAATCTTCAAAGGTAAGATTTTAAGATGTTTTTTTCTTGCTTTTAGTCGGGTTTAAGCTTCTGGGCTGATTTCTGTGTGTTTAGTTGCTTGTTTTAGTGTGTTTAGGAGCTAGAACTCTAGGTTGCTCTCGGTTTTGTTGTGGTTCACTCGAAAGCTAGTTAAGGTGAGTTCTAGATCCCCTCTTTTATATGTTTTCTACTTGTTTGGGGCTGATATATATATATTAAACAGATGTTTCAAGAACCAAACTGAGTTTTTTACGAAAAATATGGATGTTTTCGAGAGGTGAATGTTTTGAACAGATTTTATGATGTTAAATGGTTGTTTGTTACCTTCTAGTGTATGAATCTATTAGATATATGTTAAGTATACATTTAGAAGTGTTGTATGGAACTAGAATTTACATAAGCAGAACATAAGCATGCGGACAACTATCTGCTATGGGCTTTGAATGCCCGCTATGGACATTTAGGAAGATAATTCAGGTTGCCCGCTGTGGACACTAACTGTTCGTTGTGGTCACTTAGACATTGTTAGAATGTCCGCTGTGGACACTTAGGAGGATAATTCAGACCGTCCGTTGTGGACATTGTTTGTCCGCTGTAGACACTTAAGTACGCATGCATGTCCGTTGTAGACACTTAAGTATGCATGCATGTCCGCTGTGGACATTAGTCATCCGCTGTGGATCCTTCAAATAGCTTAGACTATCTGCTTTGGATTATGGCTGCCCGTTGTGGACACTTGTAATGTCTTATTCATCCGCTATGAACCTTAGTCATCCGCTGTGGACACACTTAGTGTCTTATTCATGCACTGTGGACCTTTAGCCGCCCGCTGTGGATTTTGGTCGTCCGCTTTGGACTTTGGCTGTCCGCTTTGGACAATTAGTACTTAAGTCATCCGCTATGAACACTTAGGTTTATTCTAAAATTTTGGTTATAGAATTTAAGTGCTAAGTACTTATTTTTGATGGAAGTTTATGCTTGTTTTAATGTTTCTAATGTTTGATTCTTTTCTTATGAGCTGCTATTATGAATTATAATATTTCATGTTATAAACTATGATATGACTTTACATGGCATGATATGTATATGTTCGTAAAGTAATATGTAATGAAAGTGAAAGATAACGATAATGAAAAGTGGAACAAAATAAATGAATGAAAGTCTTGCAAGCAAAATGATGAAGGTTCACAACTCAATGAGGTAGTTGTTTGCTCAACTGTGTGCGATTTAGCTAACCCTTGATGAAGTGCACAGGGGTCCAATCCTTGAGATTGACCAAGATGTGATGGGATCCTTGCCACTTACCCCGGCACTATGTCAGCTTCGACATGACATGGGGGTTTATGTATAAACCCTGTCACAGTACCAGCTTTTGCATGACGTGGAGGTTTAGCATATGGCAGGATCCAGATGAAAGTGAAAGATGTTAATGAGTGAAAGTACGAAAACGAAGATGATGAACGATGATGAAAGATAATAAATAATTATTATCGAGATGTATGTATGATATATGATCACGTATGAAAGTAAAGGATATGTTTATACGAAAGCAATGTATTTTATTATAAACTAGAACTCACTTAGCAACGTTTACTTTTTATATGCATATCGGTTGGCAGGTAATTGTTGATGCTGAGGAGGTGCAGGCATGGATGCATAAGCTACTGGGGATGATCCGAGTCTGGCATCCATATTTTTAAGAATGATATTGTATTAATACAATTTTTGAGATGTAAACGAAACGATGTGATGATTTGACACAATTTAATTTATTAATGAAAACATGTATTTCCCATGCAAAATGATGTGTTTTAAGTGTTTTATGTGATGATTGACCAATTGTAAGCGTCCCGGGAACGGGGCCTTACAAGTTGGTATCAGAGCCAAAGTTTAAGAGAATTGGGTAAATTATTTTCCAAAACCTAAAACTTAAACTGAGAATGGGACGAAAGGGTAGGGATGCCAATCCTAGTAGCTACATGCCTGCAGGTAAAGGTTTTATGTAAACGTTTTATGACATTAATGGAAAAAGGAATTATGTGCGCGTGTTATGTTATTTATGTGCTTTTAGTAGATTTGGATACTGATGTAATTAGTATTGGAAATGCTTAGGGAATGAAGATTAAAGTAAGTGGCTAATCACAACTGGCCACTATAATCAGGGACTTACTATACTTGACATAATCTGAGTTATTACCTTGAATGACCGTGTTGGTGTTTGAATCTTATAGTGCTTAGAGATGGGTGGTTGTAGATCTTCGAAGGCTTCCTGAGGTGGAGTACATGGTGGACCTAGTGTTGGGTCGTGTGTCACGAGGAACAGGGTTAAGACTGCCTAAACGGTTCCTGAAGAGCCCGAGCTTCATCACCATGAAAGTGATGATGAGAGTGCTAATCTGAGGGCTTTAGTAAAGGAGGCAGTAGTTGAGGAAGTTCATAAAGTCATGCAGATGATTCAGCAGTCTGTGGTGACTGATTTTATTAGGGCGGTAAGGGAAGACGAGAGGAAGGAGGAGGAAAATAAGAATGCCGCTAGGTGAGGGGGCGAAGAAGGAGGTTCAGGGGAAAGGGAGCAACCTGAGATTGAGATGGTTGTTTCTAGTGACGATGAGGGGGAGGAAGTGGTATAGGAAACTACAAAGGGGTGCAATTATGGGGCATTCCAGAGATGCAAACCTCCGACTTTCGATGGGAATAGGAATGCTGCTGCTGTTCACCTATGGGTGAGGGAAATGGAGGCTATGTTCGATATCTACGAGTGTAGGGAGGACCAGAAAATGAAGTTTTCTACCCATTCGTTTGTGGATTAGGCCTTATGCTGGTGGGATAACATTGTCTCGGCCAAGGGTAGCAGAGCGATTGGAAGAATGAGATGGAGTGAACTAAAGAGGCTGGTGATTAAGGAGTTTTGTCCTCATAGGGAACTTGAAAAGATTGAGAGCCAGTTCCTGCAGTTAGAGGTGGGAAATATGACACACCAGCAGTACACGACTAAGTTTAATGAGATGGTGAGGCTGGTGCCAGATCAGGTGACGCCTGTATCACGAATGATCAAGAGATACATCCATGGTCTGCCCCGTAGACATCTGATTGCAACCCAGCCAGGTATGTTTAGGTCGGTGGTCGATCTGGTGGGGAGCTTATATGATGAGCGTGAGGTGGTGGTAGAGGTAGATGTGAAGAAGAAGTGGAACAACGACAGGAAAGGGAATGGGAAGCGGAACAATGGTGGTGGTGTTGTGGCTGGAGGTAAGAAGATTAGAGTGGATGAATGGAAGGCGATAACAGGGAGGGGGAAGACATGCAAGAAGTGTGGGAAGGAGTATGCAGGAGAATGTAAGTAGGGATCGAATCTCTGCTTTTAGTGTGGGAAGGAGGGCCACATGGCAAGAGATTATCACGTGGTGAGGTGTTATAACTATGGCGAGACAGGGCATATGAGCAGAGACTATAAGAAGTTGAGGGCTGAGAGCTTTGGGGAAAAGAAGGGGATTGAGAAGGAGGGCAGAGGGTGAAGGCCAGGGCATTCACTATGACCCAGGAGGAGGCTAGGGTGGACCCCAAGGTTGTGTCAGGTACATTCCTAGTAAACCAAACTTGTGCCTCTATGCTTTTTGATTCCGGTTCTAGTGGAGTTTTATTTCTGCTACCTTCTATTATAAGTTTCCCGTTAGTAGTAGAAACATTAATGAGCTCTTTGATGTAGAAATTATCATTGGTAAGTCTATCAGGATTTTTGATATGGTAGAAGATTGTGACATAGAGTTGGAAGGCCATAGGTTCTCTGCTAGGTTGTTTGTGATGCCCTTAGGCGGATTCGATGTAGTCCTGGGGATGGATTGGCTAGAAGCCTATGAGGCAAACATTGTGTGTCGAAAGAAGATGATTCGATTGACTGCGCCAGATGGGAGTTTGGTAAGGATTTAAGGTGATAGAGTCAGTACGGTCATAAAAGTAATTTTGATGGTTATGGCAGAGAAGTGTATAAGGCGTGGATGTGGTGCCTATCTGGCTTATGTGAAGGATGTGGATGCATCATTACCATGATTTTCAGACATACCGATCGTGTGTGACTTCCCAGACATATTCCCAGAATATCTATCAGGTGTGCCACCTGACCGCGAGATCGATCTGGATCGAGTTCCAGATCGATTTGATACCTGGAGCCCAACTTGTTGCTAAGGCGCCGTATCATCTAGCTCCCTCCAAGATGAAGGAATTGATGACTCAGCTACAAGAGTTGTTAGATAAGGGGTTCATTCGATCGAGTATCTCTTCGTGGGGTGCTCCGGTCTTGTTTGTGAAGAAGAAGGATGGTAGCATGAGGATGTGCATCGACTACCATGAGCTGAATAAGTTGACTGTGAAGAACCGGTATCCGTTATTAAGGATTGATGACTTGTTTGATCAGCTTTAAGGTGCCAGTTGGTTATCGAGAATAGATCTTCGATCCGGTTACCACCAAGTGAATAAGTTGTCTTTTGGTTTAACCAATGAGCTAGCTGCTTTTATGGATCTGATGAATCAGGTGTGTCAGCCTATGCTAGATAAATCAGTGATTGTGTTTATCGATGATATCCTGATTTATTCGAAGAGCGAAGAAGAGCATGCCGGTCATATTCAGGAGGTACTGGAGACGCTTAGAAGGGAGAAGCTGTATGCCAAGTTCTCTAAGTGTATGTTTTGGTTATGCGAAGTTCAGTTTCTGGGTCATGTGGTTAATCCTGAAGGGATCATGGTGGACCCAATGAAAGTTGAGGCGGTGATGCAATGGAAGTCACCAAAGACGCCATCCAAGATCCGTAGTTTCTTAGGTTTGGCGGGCTATAACAAAATATTCATCCAAGACTTCTCCAAGATAGCTTCACCATTGAGCAAGTTGACCCGTAAGGATTTGAAGTTTGTATGGGGTCAAGAGCATGAGAATGCTTTCGAAGAGCTAAAGACAAGATTGAATCATGCTCCTGTCTTGACATTACCCAAAGGGAGCGAAGACTTGGTGGTCTATTTGGATGCTTCTTATTCGGGATTGGGTTACGTGTTGATGCAACATGGGAAGTTATAGCCTATGCATCCCAACAGTTGAAGACCTATGAGGCTAACTACCCTACTCATGATTTGGAATTGGCGGCAGTGGTCTTTGAATTGAAGATTTGGAGGCACTACTTATACAGGACAAAGTGCACTATCTTCACTAACCACAAGAGCTTGAAGTACTTCTTCGAGCAAAAGGATCTCAATATGAGGCAAAGGAGGTGGTTAGAGTTGATCAAGGATTATGATTGTGAGATCCACTACCATCTGGGCAAGGCCAATATGATGGCGAATGCCCTTAGCCGAAAGGAGAGACCCGAGACAATTAAGGTAAAGGCTTATCATATGATCATGACCTCTGATGTGATAAACTAGGTCAAGGAATTTCAGGATGAAGCTCTGAAGGAGGATCAAATTAACTTCAAGAAGATGAATGGCCTAGTCGTGGAGTTGGGTGAGAACACTCTTGGTGTTAGAACCCGCTTCGGGCAGATATGGATTTGTTGTTATGGAGATCTACGAGGGAAGATCATGGATGAGGGTCACAAGACTCATTACTCAATTCATCCTGGTGCTACAAAGATGTATCAGGATATGAAGAAAGATTACTCGTGGCCGGGGAACGAAGCTCGACATAGTGGGGAATGTGCGTAAGTGTCTTACTTGTTTGCAAGTGAAGGCAGAGCATCGGAAATCATATGGGAGGATCCAACCCATGGATATACCCGAGTGGAAATGGGAGCACATCACCATGGTCTTCATCATGAAATTGCCTCGCATGGCAAGAGGATGTGATACCATTTGGGTGGTTGTAGACCGCTTGACGAAGAGTGCTCACTTCTTGTCAATCCAAGAGACTTACTTGTCAGAAAGGTTGGAGAAGCTATTCATCAAGGAGATTGTAACTCGTCATGGCGTGCAGCTGTCTATTGTTTCTGATAGCGACACTCGGTTCACGCCCAAGTTCTGGAAGAAATTTCATGACGTGATGGGTACGAGGCTACACATTAGCACAACTTATCACCCTCAGATAGACGGTCAATCAGAACGGACCATTCAGACCTTGGAGGACATGCTCCGGGCATGCATTTTTGATTTTGGTGGAAGTTAGGATGAACACCTACCGCTGGCAGAGTTCTCCTACAACAACAGTTATCATGCCAGCATTGGTATGCCTCCTTATGAGATGCTATATGGTAGAAAGTGTAGGACGTCCATGTGTTGGGGTAATATCAGCCCAAAGGAGGTGGGGAGCATTGAGGTGATCGAAGCTACGACCAAAAAGTTGGATGAGATCAAGGCCATTATGAAGGCAGCAAAGGATAGATAGAATTCGTATGTCGACAAGAGACGTAGATTGATCGAATTCAAGGTGGGCGATAGAGTTATGTTGAAGGTCTCGCCTTGGAAAGGGATCATCCAGTTCAGGAAGCAAGGAAAGCTAAGCCCGAGGTATATAGGGCCTTTCCGAATCATTGCTCGAGTAGGAGAGGTGGCCTATCGATTGGAGCTACCCGATGAGTTAAGTGGAATTCATCCAACGTTCCATGCATCTCATCTGAGAAAGTGCTTAGCCGATGAAGATATGATCGTGCCGCTCGAGGACATTGAGGTGGATGAATTGCTCAATTATGTTGAGCAACTGGTGGCCATCATTGATAGAAAGGAGAAGAAGCTAAGGAATAAAGTTGTTCCACTTGTGCGAGTATAGTGGAGACACAGGAAGGGGTCTGAATCTACATGGAAGACCGAGGAAGAGATAAGACAGCACTATCCATAGCTATTTGAGGAGTAACAGGTTTCAGGGATGAAACCTATATAAGGAGGTGGACTTGTAACACTAAGAGATTTCAGAAAAAGAAAAGAAAAGAAAAGTAAAGGGAGGAAATGTTATTATTTCAAAAATCAAGAGTTAAAAGTGTGAAAGGGCCAAACCGGCCCATAATGGGGTTTAAAAAGGAAATATGGCCGCCCAGACCCCTTTGCTACGCTCAAAACTTTCGGCAGAGAGAGAGAGAGAAGCTCCCATCTGGTTCTAGAGAGAAAAAGTGGAATAAATCTTCAAAGGTAAGATTTTAAAGTGTCTTCTTCTCGGTTTCAGTCGGGTTTAAGCTTCTGGACCGATTTCTATGTGTTTAGTTGCTTGTTTTCATGAGTTTAGGTGCTAGAACTCCAGGTTGCTCTCGGGTTTGTTGTGGTTCACTAGAAAGCTAGTTAAGGTGAGTTCTAGATCTCCTTTTTTATATGTTTTCTACTTGTTTGGGGCTGATATGTATATTAAACTGATGTTTCAAGAACCAAACTGAGTTTTTTACGAAAAATATGGATGTTTCCGAGAGGTGAATGTTTTGAACAGATTTTATGATGTTAAATGGCTGTTTGTTACCTTCTAGTGTATGAATCTATTAGATCTATGTTAAGTATACATTTAGAAGTGTTGTATGGAACTAGAATTTACATAAGCAGAACATAAGCATGAGGACGACTATCCGCTGTGGGCTTTGAATGCCCGCTATGGACGCTTAGGAAGATAATTCAGGTTGTCCGCTATGGACACTAACTGTCCGTTGTGGTCACTTAGACATTGTTAGAATGTCCGCTGTGGACACTTAGGAGGATAATTCAGACCATCCACTGTGGACATTGTTTGTCCGCTGTAGACACTTAAGTATGCATGCATGTCTGCTGTGGACATTAGTCATCTGCTGTGGATCCTTCAAATAGCTTAGACTATCCGCTTTGGATTATGGCTGCCCGCTGTGGACACTTGTAATGTCTAATTCATCCGCTATGAACCTTAGTCATCCGCTGTGGACACACTTAGTGTCTTATTCATGCACTGTGGACCTTTAGCCGCTTTTGGTCGTCCGCTTTGGACTTTGGATGTCTGCTTTGGACAATTAGTACTTAAGTCATCCGCTATGAACACTTAGGTTTATTCTGAAATTTTGGTTATAGAATTTAAGTGCTAAGTACTTATGTTTAATGGAAGTTAATGCTTGTTTTAATGTTTCTAATGTTTGATTCTTTTCTTATGAGCTGCTATTATGAATTATAATATTTCATGTTATAAACTATGACATGACTTTACATGGCATGATATGTGTATGCTCGTAAAGTAATATGTAATGAAAGTGAAAGATAACGATAATGAAAAGTGAAACAAAATGAATGAATGAAAGTCTTGCAAGCAAAATGATGAAGGTTCACAACTCAATGAGGTAGTTGTTTGCTCAACTGTGTGCGGTTTAGCTAACCCTTGATGAAGCGCACAGGGGTCCAATCCTTGAGATTGACCAAGATGTGATGGGATCCTTGCCACTTACCCCGGCACTATGTCAGCTTTGGCATGACATGGGGTTTTATGTATAAACCCTGTCATAGTACCAGCTTTTGCATGACCTGGAGGATTAGCATATGGCAGGATCCAGAAGAAAGTGAAAGATGTTAATGAATGAAAGTACGAAAATGAAAATGATGAACGATGATGAAAGATAATAAATAATTATTATCAAGATGTATGTATGATGAATGATAATGAATGAAAGTACGAAAAGGAAGTGGCCGATTATTCTGATGAAGACTGGAAGAAGATAGACATAGATCAGAAGGCCATGACCGCCCTCCAAACTGCTCTTTCAAACTCTATCTACAGAGGCTTCAAGAAGTGCAAGACTGCCAAGCAACTATGGGATGCACTGAAGCTAATGTATGAGGGATCAAATGAAGCAAAAGCGAACAAGAAGGACCTCTTGAAGTAGCAGTTTGAGAACTTCACCTTCAAGACAGGTGAAACCATGACTCAATAATACTTTAGGTATGTTGAGATTGTGGATACTCTAATGGATGTTAGAGTAACTCTTGAGAACAGGGACATTGTGAGGAAGTTCATGTCCTCTCTTCCCAGACAATGTACAAACTATTATGTGGTCATTTAGAGGACTGAGAACCTTAAGACCCTTACTCTCACTGAGTTGTATGGTATCCTTAGTGGCTTCCAGATGGAGATGAACATGCAAAATCTATCTGGTAACTCTAACAACTAGTAGAGTTCAGCCCTTCATGTGGTTGAAAGGGATTGCAGAGAACCATAACATCATCTCATCTACTACCCTGACAACTCATAAAAGGGTCATTTCATCACCTTCCTGGAGACACCAAGAGAGAGCTACATCCAAGGAAGCCCATTCCAAGAGACAAGCACTTCACAAGCCTTTGTGTCTACTGATGAAAGCACATACAACTTTCTCTTTACCTTTGAAGACCTGGACTGTATCCATCTAGATGATCTGGAGTACATGGAAATAGTCCAGCAAATGGCTCTTCTCACTCATAGAGCCAAGAAGTTTAACAAGAGGACATGGAGGAAGTTTCCTAGCAATGCAACCAGTGGGAAGTTTGGCCTGGACAAAAGCAAAGTGAAGTGTTACAATTGTAACCAAATGAGACACTTTGTTAGAAAGTGCAAGGCACCAAAGACAAGTGGTGGCCAAGCACAAACCAGACCAAACTACACTGATGGAGCTCCCTAGAATGAGAAGCCCAAGCAGCAAGCAGCAGTTGCTGTTGAAGAAGGAGGCTTTGACTGGAGCTTTTATGTTGAGGATGTATCTCCAAACCAAGCACTTATGGCAGATCAAGAAGAAGCCAAGGTATTGGAACATCTTTGTACACCTAAATGTATTGCTAAAGTTAACAAATATAGGTCTTATAACTTAGAGATGAGATCTGATCTCGAGTCCTTGAACATTTTAAAAGTTGATTTCAAAAGAGCTCAAAATGATTACAAACTTAAAATAGAAGATTTAGAGAAAACCATTTCAACTCTTAAGCATGAACATACCAACTACAGGACTCAGATAAAAGATCTCATCACTAAGTTAATTGAATGCCAGGCTGAGCTTATGATCAGCAAAGCCAGGGCAGAAAAATGTGTTCTTGAAGAAGAGACCTTCAAGAACATGATATCCTCATCCTTGCATGAAAAAGTTTGTTATCAGAGTAAGCAGGGACTGGGATCTACTGAGATAGATCCTCCACATACTCTATTGTCTGTAAGATCTCAAAGGTGTGGAACTTATGAAGATGAACTTCCCCTCATAGACCCCATAAATGAAAAGGATGAAGAGGAGATAGTGAATAATGATTTTGAGAAGTGTGAAGAAGATCATCCTAAGAAGGGTCACTATTCTCCTGAGGAGAGAAAAGAATCTGGGGTGATCAAGTCTAAGTGGAAGAACTTGATCAGGAGAGCAAAGATAAAATCAAAAAAGGCTCGAGAGATCAAGGCCACTTTCAACTCTAAGCAGAAACAAATATTTATCTCTGCGGGATTTGAAGTGGTTAAGGCTGAAGACCCGACTATGAACTCTTTTACCAGAGTTCTAGTTCATGTCCAACTCATTCCAGCAAAGAGAAGAAGGCTGATTAGCTGTGTACCACTACTACACAGCCTGAACCATCCAGTTCCAAGAGCAAGCCTCACCTTAAGAAGCTTGCTGCATCATCTGTGAAGATGAAGATGGAGGTGGAAAGTGATCAAGTTCAGTCTGTCTCTCAAAAGAAGACTCTCAGAAGGAAGCAAATAGATTGCATCATGTGTGGTAGTACTTCTCATCTTGCTAAAGATTGCATCTACAATCCTAAAAGTACTATTCATATGATCAAAGAGAAAACTTCTGAGAAGAAGAAAGAAAAACTAGCTTTGGAAGGAAAATCTTTTCCATTCAAAAGCACCAAGGTGAAAAAAAAGACAAGTGAAAACTTGCCTTTGGAAGAAAATTTGGTCTCGAAAGAAAGGAATGCTTTCGAAGTACTGAAGCCTGCTACAGTGAAAGCAAGATCTTTCGAAGGTCCAGTCTCCAAAACTTCCGAAGTTCTTAAAACTTTCGAGGTTCTGAAGGTCAAGTCCAATCTTTCAAAGAAGGTGTGGAAGATGTTGAAAGACCAAGTGACTGAAAGATCTTTATCAACAACAGCTAATGATCCTCAAAGCTTGAAAATAGGATCAGTTACTGTTACATTATCTTCAACTCACTTTGATAAGCCCAATGTCACACCCTCAAATTCCACGTGCGGAGTTTTACCGCGAGGCGTGTGAACAAACCAGGATCACAGTCAATAGTTACTCAGAACGACACTATATGCCACATTTAAAATAAAACCAACCAAAGTTCAAACTTTAAAACCATGCGGAAGCGTTTTGTAAATAAGACACACCCAAAATATAAAAATGCATATTTGGCAAAACATGCGCCAACCCAAACATTTAAACACTCGAAATTAGATACCAACAAACATGTCTTTAAAATAGAGTCTTAGAATGCATGCTGGACCAGTGTGGTGCTCCTAATGGAAAGCAGAGTTAACAACCTGAGAATAGCATACTAAAAATGTCAACACAATGGTTGGTGAGTTCAAGAGTTTGCGTTTATCATAAACAATAACATTTGCATAACATAAGAAGTGCATTGAAATAGATAACTAGTCTATATTCATAAGTAATAACCATAGTGATTTCGCGATCGAAGCTGACTGTGTTGCGTTTGTTGCCTCCCGTCACGACTTACCAGGTTGTGACGATATTTGTGTCTAGGACAATATTGCACCCATTTGACCTCGAGTCGCACAGGTGGGGCTTGTCAACCCAGTAGTACTACCCAAGATTTCCCGCTAGTTAACATTATTAACGATCCAAAAGTGTGAGGACTTTCAAGGTATTAAGAACTATGTTAAAACATACACAACTTATAATAATAAAATAGCGTTTGAGTACAAGTATGCTACCTCCCCCAAGAAGAAGGTTTATAAAAATAGAGGGGCATGAACTCACCTGATGCGCGCAAGAATTAACTTAGAGCTTAACTTGAAAGAAAGAGGGGAAAGACAACCTTCAAAGGTCACCTAAAACACATGAGTACATAAGTACGTGTACACAGAATCAATATGAAACCCTAAGTGCTCTACAAACCAAAGAACTCAAGGTTTTAGAAAGACAAGACACATTTGACCCAGTTGACCCGTTTGACCCGTTGGTGACATTATAGGTGATAATTCATTCAAATAAGCATAACAGTACTTCATACATGATTAACATACAGACTGATCACATATGATACTTCATTACCCATAAATACTACTTAGATCATCATACCACCAAGTATCATACAAGTCATGCGAATCTCAACAATTATCATGCTCATTAAAACTAGAACACAACCAATGCATCATACAAGGATCAACCATCAACATACCAATTTCCATAGCTCATATCATCCAAAATGTTCATTCTTAATCTACCATCAATCAACAAAAGTCCTAGCTTACCTATATGACTCATACCATGATTTTCCACAAACAGGCCAAAACAGGTAACACACCAAATCAACATTCATATAACCTAAACAACACATTTAATCACCTTAGAAACCATCCATGAACACACTAGCATGGTCCTAATGTCTCAAACATGCTCAAATCACCCAATTCAAGGATTTGCACAATTAAAGTTTCCCTTTTGGGAAAGTACATCCCAAATTCATCAAACTCACATTACATTCATGAATTTACCAATTGCATACCAATTCAAGCTCCTGACAGTAACTAAACATGATCAACAACATCTAACCATCATGTTACACCAACTTTCATACCCAAAAGTTTCCACTTTTGGCAAGGTATGAACTACAATATTCAATCCAAGGTTTCTAACATTCATATCAACCATCTAGCATCTAATCATCATCATAAGCATATCCATAACACCAAATCACCATATCCATACAAATAAAGTTACTATTATTAGTAACCTATGAACAACGTATCAAAATCATAGCTTTCTTGCATAATCGACGTTAACTAGCATCAATCTAACCTAGCTAACATAATAACATCAACAAACAACCAAGAATCGACCTTCAATTGCAGGTTTCGAATGGAACTTTCGGCCAACATGAAAAATCATCAAAAACATGTAAAAATCTAACCTTTAAATGTGTATTGACTTGTATTTGATGATTCTAACTTGTTGCAACCCTTGAAATCGATCAAATCTGATGCTTTGTGAGTGTTCTTGGCCGAAAATCGCAAAGGGAGAGGGAGAGGGAATGAAGTCGCGGCCGTAGGTGGTTAGGGGATTAGGGTTTTTGATTTGATTAATTATTTAGCAATAATTACTCTTTTAACCCTCATAGTTTGTATTTTATAAAGATTAGGCTTTTAAATACTCTTTTAAAATGTTTTTAACTAGAATAATAAGCATATAAACTAACAATGACAATTATATATTTTATCTTTATTAGATACAAAACATACGGATTAAACACACACATTTCCACGTTACGCGATAAAATTCACAATAAACATTTAAATCACATAATCACAACTAAGAATCAACATAGTAATTATTTGTTTCACATTATTAATTATTATTAAGTCACCAACGTTCAACGACAACTAGTGTGTGCTCCCGACATGTGTATGCAAGACTTAACGGAACTAACGGAGTTTGGTAACGGAAAATTACCGGATGTCACACCCAAGACCAATGAGACTTGGGTTTCTAAATGTAACTAACCACTTCTTTTTTGTGAAGGAACAGTTAAAGACTAAGAGAAATGTATGGATCATTGATATTGGCTATTCCAGGCACATGACTGACAATGGTTCTCTACTTCAAAATTTTGAGAAAATTAATGGAGGGCCAGTTGCTTTTGGAGGAGATGCTGGAGGTTACATTACAGGAAGGGGCATGGTCATAAATGGTAAGCTCAGCATTAAAAAGGTAAACTTTGTCAAAGAGCTTGGGTACAATCTATTGTGTATATCCCAATTTTGTAATCAGAGACACAACATGCTCTTTAGTGAGCATGAGTGCTTTACTCTCAAGCCCGGGGTGGTCATTCCTCAAGAGCATATCCTGCTCAGAGCCCCTAGGAAAGGGAACATGTACAAGATGGATCTGTAGAAAACATCTCCCTCAGGAGAAGTTTCTTACTTTCTATCTAAAGCAAATAGTGATGAGTCTTTCCTCTGGCATAAAAGAATATGCCATGTAAACTTTAAAAACATGAATAAATTAATTAAGAATAATTTGGTAACTGGAATGCCAAAGAAAGAGTTTATAAGTGATGACCACTTTATTTGCCTGAAAGGGAAGCAACACAAAGTGTCTCACAAGCCAAAGGAAATGAACTCTATCACTACTCCCCTACACTTATTACATATGGATCTCTTTGGCCCCACCAGTGTAATGAGTTTAGGAAGGACCTCATATTGTTTGGTGGTCACAAATGACTTCATAAGATTCACTTGGGTCTTTTTCCTTAGAACTAAGGATGAGACTCCTGAGATCTTGAAGAACTTCATTCTGAAAATTAAAAATCAATGCGATCACAAGGTCAAGACCATATGATGTGATCAAGGAATAGAATTTAAGAACCAAATCCTTGATTCATTTTATGATAAAAAAGGTATTACAAGACAATATAGTGCTCCCAGGACACCTCAGTAAAATGGTGTTGCTGAGAGGAGAAACAGGACACTTATTGAGGCTGCAAGAACCATGTTATCTGACTCTAAGCTGCCCATCACCTTCTGGGCAGAGGCAGTCAACACAGCCTGCTATGTGCAGAATAGAGTTTTAGTGGTTAAGACTCATGGTAAGACTCCTTATGAGTTGTGGCATAAAAGGAGACCATTTATTGGTTTCCTCTGGTCATTTGGATGTCCTGCACCATCTTGAAAACCAACGATCAGGTACCCAAATTTGCTGAGAAATCAGATGATGGACACTTTATTGGATACTCTTCCCAAGCTAAGGCTTATAGAGTATACAATATCAGAACTAGAGTAGTTGAGGAGTCAGCCAATGTGACCTTCAATGAGCACACTCCTAGTGTGAAAGGTTCTGGTCCTGATTGGCTATTTGATCTTGATTTAGTTACCAACTATTTTAACAAATCTTGTGAGAATGTTTCAGGATCTACAGGTAACTTATCAACAGGAGATTCTGACCCAAGATTTGAGCTGAGAAGACTAAGCAAGATTACTACTTCAGCTCTAGTGGTAACTAACCCTGCAAGTGAAGATCCTATCAACATAAACATGACAAATTCAGCTGATACATCTGAGATGCCTATAAATTCTAGCTCAGAGGTTTAAAACTTAAATAAAGGAGCTTCAAATATAGGAGGAAATGGAAGTGGTGATATTGATTATGAATTTCTTGATGATGATAACCACTCCATAGAAGACAACATAAATGATGCCACACACTCATTGGATCAAGCCTCTCTTGATAAGTGTGCTGATGTGGTGGGTGATACTCCATTGCCAGATCTGAATTTCTCAAATTTAGATCTTTCTAATCAACTTGTTGTGATCTCTTAACTCAGGATCACAAGTCACACCCCACCACAAACATCATTGGAAATGTTGATATAGGGGTGAGAACAAGAGGACAAACCCATGACAAAAATGTTTGTCTATACTCTTGCATCTTGACCCAGATAGAGACAAAGAAAGTTGATGAGGCTTTGAAGGATAGAAGTTGGGTTGAAGCAATGCAAGAGGAGCTGCTTTAATTCAAAAGACAAAAGGTTTGGAACCTATGTCCTCTTCCTCAAGGGAAGACTACCATAGGAACCAAGTGGGTTTTTAGAAATAAGAAGGATGATAGAGGACTTGTCATCAAGAACTAGCTATTCAAAGATACACACAAAAAGAGGGAATTGACTACACAGATGGTTTTGCTCCTGTAGCAAGACTTGAAACTGTTTGAATATTCCTGGCTTTTGCTGCATCCAAGGATTTCAAGGTCTACTAACTTGATGTCAAGTGTGCTTTTCTATATGGGGTGATTGATGAAGAGGTGTATGTCAAACAACCACCTGACTTTGCAGACCCAGATTATCCTGATTATGTCTACAAGCTTGATAAAGCTCTTTATGGGCTGCACCAAGCTCCAAGAAAGTGGTATGAGACACTATCTTAGTATCTCTGTCAACATGTCTAGAAAAGGGGTACTATAGATGGAACTCTCTTCATCAAAGGAATAGGAAATGACTTAATGTTGGTTGAAGTATATGTAGATGATATTATCTTTGAGTCAACTAATCCAAAGCTCTGCAAAGACTTTGAGAGGCTGATAAAGAATAGATTTGAAATAAGTGCCATGGGGGAACTCAATTTCTTTCTAGGAATTCAAGTGAAGCAAGTTGACAATGACATCTTCATAAGTTAGTCAAAGTATGTACAAGACATACTTACAAGATTCAGCATGACTGATTGTAAGGTTGCTAAGACACCCATAGCCAGAAACCACTCCCTTGGACCTGATCTTGTGGGGGAGTGTGTGGATGAGTATCTTTACAGGGCTATGATTGGGTCTCTTATGTATCTCACAACCAGCAGGCCTGATATCATGTTTGCCACATGCATCTGTGCAAGATATCAAGCAAACCCTAAGATGTCACACCTGGTTGCTGTTAAGAGGATTCTTAGATACCTCAAAGGTGCTCCCAAGCTTGGCCTTTGGTATCCAAAGAATTCTGACTTCAATCTGTATGCTTATACAGATAGTGACTATGGTGGGTGCAACATGACTATAAAGTCTACATCAGGGGGATGTCAATCCCTTGGTGGAAGATTTGTCTCATGGCAATGCAAGAAACAATCCTGTGTCTCTGCATCAACTGCTGAAGCTGAATACATTGCTGCTGCAAGCTGCTATGCTCAAGTGCTTTGGATTCAGAATCAGATGTTGGACTATGGATTCAACTTCAAAGAGACTCCCATCCACATAGACAACAACAGTGCTATCTCTATTACAGAGAATCCTATGGAGCACTCCAAGACCAAACACACCAACATCAGGTATCATTTGATTAGAGATAACTTTAAGAAGGGATTAATCAAAAAAGTCAAAGTTAACACAAATGAATAATATGCTAATCTGTTCACTAAAGCCTTTGATGAACAGAGATTCAAATATATTATATAAGCTATTGGGATGATTAACTTTGAGTAGATTTTCTTAAAACTTAAATCAACTTTATTTCTAAAACCTATGTGTCCTAAGTTGTCTATTTTATCACCTTCATAATCCCATTTGTTTTTGAAGAAAATCTTTAAAATGATATTCCTTAGATTTTTGAAAATTTTTCCAAAAATATTTTCTTTCGGAAGATTTCAAGTTGTTTTCGGAAGAACATTATGTCTTCAAGTCAAATAACTACTTATAAGAAATTTACCTTGGGAAGAAATTTTGGGATATCTTCCGAGGCTTAAATATGCTTCTAAGTACATACATGTATTTGAAGAACAATTTTCTTCCGAAAACAATTAAGTCTCGGAAGATTTATTCTCTTTAGAATAAAACTCCCAAGTCTTAATCTCTTCTGAAACCAAACATGTCTTAGAAGTGAAAATTCTCTAAGTACTTTCCTTTAAAAGAAAAATTTTCACAAACCTTAGGAATATCTTCCAAAGCCGAAATTGGCTTCGGAAGCTTTTTCTTAAAACTTCCGAAGACAAAATTACCTTCGAAGATTTTCAACTTCCAAGAAAACTACCTTTTTGGGCACTTTTTCAGAGGTGGGACCGACATTTTGATTTCAAAGTTTATTCTTTTGCTTTAACTTTGTCTCAAATCCATTTCATATATATTCTCTCAATGGTTCCCCCTCTTTTCATTGTCTTCTTCATCTACAAATCTTCTAACCTAAATTCACACACAAACCACCCTTGTTCTTATTTTCCTTCACAACAAAGCTACCTCAAAATGGCCAACCTTCATCATAGAAACCAACCTAATTTCTCCATGCAACTTCACCGACAACATAATCAAGTTGCTCTGTTGAACTCTGAGAAAGATCCTGGTTTCTCAGAGGTTTGCCATTTTCTTTCTTTGTTAATCTACTTCACATCCTTTACCATCGATCCTCCACTCTATGAGGATTAGCTGTTGGAATTTTGGAGGACTTGCCAAGAGGTCACCATGGATGGGGAGAAGGCACTGTTTGCCACAGTGCAGGGGAGGACAATCTTTATCACTCCAGCATTCATAAACTCATATCTAAGGCTGGATGATGTCGAAAGTGATTTGTCTTTTCCCAAATCTACTGTTAAACATACATTTGGTCAGATGGGCTATGAAGGGGATTTCTCCATCAAGACATTCAGAAAAGGGAAGGTTTTCTCTCAATGGAAATACCTCCTCCATGTCATCATTCACAGTCTATCTAACAAGCATGGAGGATGGGACCAAGTTCCAGAGGACCTTTCCTACATAGTCCATGGGATGGTTTAGGGGGTTAAGTTTAGGTATTCATATTTTGTAAACATTAATTTACTTGCAAACTTGGATTCCTTAGAATATTACATGTTCCATAGATATTTCCAGCACATTCTCAATTATGAACTGGGCTCATAGTTGAAGGGAACAGGTAATATTCTAAAATAGGGACAGATGAAGCCCGGCATCATCAAGACTATGAGGAAGCCAACTGTTGGCTTCTCATGTGTAGAAACAATCCTTGTCCCAAAAATGTTAGAGCTTATTGCTCAAGATGACAACCTAGCAGCACCAGCTAGTGTTGAACCCACACCTTCTACATCTCAACCACCAATATAGCCAAAAATAACCATCACCTACCAAAGAAAATCCAAACGAACCCCTGCACATGCTACTCAGTTTGTGCAGGCACCTATATCATCACCCATACAGGAGGAAGTGGACACTAGAGCTCTCACTTATCCTGAGGAGCAAACCATTACCATCTTACCATTCATCAGTCCTGAGGTTCCTCAGGCTCAGCCTGATGAGCTCACAATCCCCACAGCCTTAAGCCATCACTCAGAGTCTCAAAACTCTAGTGAACAACCTTCAGGGGACAGTTACCATCCCCAGCCTCTTGATCTAAACGAACCAAAACCAAACATTGAATTCTATGATGATGAAGACATGGGCTTCGGTGAGTATCAAGAGTCTCTCTTCTCCACCCCTACTCAAGGAGAGATGAGTACTTCTGTTTCTCCCATGTCTAGCCCACATCATCCACCTACTACTAAGGTGCATCTCCCAGAACCTATTCAAGAGGTCCATATGGAAGAGGCTCTCACTTCAGCAAGTGACTACATCATTAAGACCTCAACCATGGCAATCCAGCACATTGACACTTCACTTGAAGCTGTTATGATGCAGGGGAAATCCAGCAGCCAAGAACAAAGTGCTAGTGATGAGAAAGAAGACCTTGGTCCTATTCTCTCATCACCCCATGATTCTTTTAATAAAGATGAGGGGAGTTTGAAACTAAAAGTACAAAAACTGACAGAAACATGCACCTATTTAGTCTCATAGATAAGTCACCTGAAATCTCAGATGACTGTCTTACAAAGGAGGGTCAATGACCAGCAACTTGAGATCACCGATCTCAAGGGCAAGTTAGCTGAGAGACCACTCATGAGAATTCAACCTGGTCCACAAGAACCTATGGATGTGACAGACCTAACCCCAAGCTCACATATGTAAGAAGGTGATGCTACCAAAAAGGGGGAGAAAGTCCAAACAATCACAGAACCTAGGAGTTCTTCATAGAGTATAGACTTTGAGGATTCACCACCCTCACTTGCAATGGTCCATACTCAGCAACCTCCTTAAGTCTACATGAATATGGACTCATTTACCCAAGTCTACATGGATGTGGACTCACTCATACAAAGTTTGTTTGAGGAGGGTATTCCCAAAGCTATGCCTACCCCATCTCATCACTCTGAGAATCTAATCATGGGATGGAGGTATGACACTGATAGAAGAGCTTTAGTCATCTCTAGATCTCAGGATCAACAGGAAATTTTCATTTTTTTTAACTTGAACTTCTATGATAGCATCCATCTGATTGATCTTCCACTTGTCAACCCAAGTAAAAACAGACAAGCTGCAAGATTAGCAGATAGGATTCTAGAAAGGGTGCTAGAAGAATTTAAGCTAAGGTTAAGACTATATAGACAGAGGCTAGCAGGTGAGATTTTTGGTCAACTGGATATTAAGGTTGACCCTAAGATTAGCTTCAAATGGGAACCCTTGACTGAAGGCGTAGAAGTTGAACCTGTGAACCTTGAGACATCAACTTCTTTAGCACCCATTACCCTTAGTGAGGTACCAGCTGGTGAAGGTGCTTCACAACCTCTCTATGGCTAGAGCTTGACTACTGAACTAAGCAATGAAGGCCAAAGCTCTCTCCACCCTAAGTCACCAAGGCCTGTGCATGACAAAGGGAAGAGGAAGATGACCTCTGAGGAGATCGAGGAGGAGGAGAGAGAGAGGAAGAGGAAGCTAAGGGGAGAGAGTTCAAGAAGGTTTCCAGGGTTCATGGAAGCTGCTATCAGGGCTGCCCCCAGGCGAAACACTCAGGATGATGAGTTGAGGGCAGCCAGATTAAACTACCTAGCGACCAGGAACTACAACATAGATGAAATCATCTCTTTTCCCTTAGAGCAACTAAATGAACTGCCAGACACAGAGCTGTTAAAGGGGAGGAAGGATGCAGAGGATGCAGAACTGCTTCTAAAAATCAAGGAAGAAAGGAGACAAAAAAGACTCTACAAGCATGCTCCTATCCTCTCTCTAGTTCAGGAAAGTCCTGAGAAAGAGGCTGTGGCAACTGAACAACCTCAGGTAGACAAGAAAGCTGATAGACAAAACATGATTAGCTACCTGAGTTCCACAGATCTCTATCAGGCATCCACATTTCTTCCCTTATCATATGAATATATTGAATTCGAGTATCTTAAGCAGCTGGAGCAACAATTTACCAAAGAACGAAAGGCTGCTAAGAGAAAAATTAGAGAACAAGCTGCAAAGTCAAGAGCTATCATCCAAAAGAGTCAAAAGAAGTCTGCTGATAGGCAGAGGATGATGAGCTTCTTGAAGCTATACGGATTCTCCAGAAGGAGGCTTGGTCTAATGTCTCTATCAACTATGGATGAGCATATTAGAGTGATCAAGAAGAAGATTAAAAAGGGTGAGCTTGTTGACTTGCATTCTCCACCAAGTTCAGCTCAACTTGAAGTTGAGGTAAAGGTTGAACCCCCTGAGACAGCACAACTTAGACCTAGAGCTGCATCTTAGCCAACTTTATCTTCTGATCCACAGCAAGGTCCTCTTCACTCTCCTTTTAAACCTATGAGTGAAGAGAACCCAACTGAGAGAGACACAATAGAACAACCTGGTGCTAAAGACCAGTCCTCTCAGTTAAAGACTTTAAAGAGGAGGAAACGGATGGCCATGAAGAGTGTTTCCAAAAAGTAGACCAAGGCATCCACCTCTATATCTCAGGATGAGTCTAAGCATATTGAGGTAGTGCAAGAAGAGGCTACTCAACCAACTCCAATTCAAGTAGAGCCTCTTGTAACTGGAAGACCCATCTTGTCCTTGACTTTTGCTGCTATCCAGACAGGTGGTATGTCATCAGAGATCAAGGAGGTCAAGATGTCTATTTCTGGCAAGACATGCTTGATCTTCCTCTACATGATCTACATGACATGAGAAGATATTATGAGAGTCTGTGGGATCCTGACCAGATGATGAAGAAAGGTATGGCCTTGATCCTAATAAGGATCGTCAACATGTGAATAACTTCTCTGATTTGGTAGCATCAGCATAGGAGGAGTTTGTAAGGTTATATTAGAAGGCTGATGCAACCAAAGAAGTCAAAACAACCAAGGAGCATCCTGCATGCATGCACTGATGTAAAAGGTAGAAGTTACTTCAAAAGTTTTACACTCTCCATAGAAATTATTCTAAGTGTAAAATCTTCCGAAGCCAAAGACTGAATCTTCCGAAGCCAAAGGTGAAGTCTTCCGAAGCTTAAAATACAAAGTCTTCCGAAGCCAATGAAGTAAAGACTAATTTCTTTTGAAAGACAGAGAGGACATGCTTTCTCTAATCTACTTTTACATAAAGCTGACTTACTTTTCGCTGCAACTCTAAAGACTCACCAACTTATACAAGTTGGTGAAAAGGTCCAAGCTTTAGTAAACTATAGATTATGGTCTTGAGTCTGTAACTTACTACATTGTACCTTTTATCTATTTTATAATATATTAGGATGTGAGCTATGGCATGTCATAGTCACTAGTCAAAAGGCAATCTGCCTTTTGACTTTACATTGATCTTGTTGTCTAGATTAGTGTTTCCAGCTGGCTTTCATAGTATGGATAGCTGTAGGATGTAGTATAAAGTATCTCAGGTCCTTGTATTTGTTTTTATGCTTTGTAACACTTGTAAAAGAACTTGATAGCAATATACAACAACCTTGAAAAACATATTACTCTATTCTTGTTCTTAGTTTTGTCTCATTATTTACTTGTGTTCTTAGTATCATTTACTTAAACCTGGTTCCCCATTCGATCCGTTAAGTGTTTTAACACTCTCCTCATTATGAGACTGATTGTATTGACCATCCCTTAACCGGTCCTGCACTTAGACTGTCCGTTGTGGATTATGGCTGTCCACTATGGACACTTGTAATGTCTAATTAATCTGCTATGAACCTTAGTCATCCGCTGTGGACACACTTAATGTCTTCTTCATGTGCTGTGGACCTTTAGCCATCCGCTGTGGATTTTGGTTGTCCGCTGTGGACTTTAGTTGTCTGCTGTGGACACTTAGTACTTAAGTCATCCATTGTGAACACTTAGGTTTATTTTGAAATTTTGGGAATAGAGTTTAAGTGCTAAGTACTTATGTTTAATGGAAGTTTATGCTTGTTTTAATGTTTCTAATGTTTGATTCTTTTCTTATGAGCTGCTATTATGAATTATAATATTTCATGTTATGTACTATGATGTGACTTTACATGGCATGATATTTATATGTACATAAAGTATTATGTAATGAAAGTGTAAGATAACGATACCAAAAAGTGGAATGTAATGAATGAATAAAAGTTTTGCAAGCAAAATGATAGAGGTTCACAACTCAATGAGGTAGTTGTTTGCTGAATTGTGTGCGGTTTAGCTAACCCTTGATGTTGCGCAGAGGGGTCCAATCCTTGAGATTGACCATGATGTGTTAGGACCTAGCCTTTATGGATTAAAATATCAAGTGAAAAGCAAAAACTCAATTCATGCGTGAAATACAAGGATGCGAGAACTCCAAGATGATTGATGAAGAACTTATCGCGCGAAAACTTTGAGTTGCCATGCGAGAACTTAAAGTTCTCACGCGAGAACATTTGTACTGTATATATAGATGTTTTTCCTGGTATTGTAATCATTTGATTAATAATATTTGATTAAGTTTGTTTAATGTTCGTTGATATCACACAAGCACACATCCATCTTAATTTGATTATCAAGTGCAACAAAATATGGAATCGATCGTGATGAGGACTTTAGAATTGGTGTCAGAGCCTTGTTGCTCTAGATCGATTTGTTGAAGTTTGAAAAAGTGTTTTGAAGAGCTTGTGAGCATTAAACTCATGGTTATTCTAAGTTTTTCTGCTTATTCTTGCTGAGATTGATCATTTGAAGATGTTGAAGCTGATAAACTTCATGTTCGTTGATTTGATGAGCTTTTAAGCTTAAAACGAGATTAATTGAATTAATTAGAGATAATTAGGATCTAATTTGAACCTAAATCACTAATTGAACACTTAATTAATCAAAGTTTATTCAATTGGGTGAAAAATTTGAGGCTGAAACACTCAGAATCACAGAGAATAGTTCAGGCGAAAACTTGGTTTTTTGTGCAAAAAGTTACCTTTCACGCGAGAAGTTGAGGTTTTCGCAAAAGTTGGTTCCAAGTTTGTTACAACAGAATCTACTCACATGACAACATTCAGTTTTTTCAAGATTCAGTTACAAAAGTTTCCACGCGAGAAGTTTGTTGTGTTCGCTTGAGAACTTTGAAGATTTCGCGTGATAAGTTGATCATTCGTGTGAGAACTTTGGATTTGAAGAATTTGTGAAGAATTTGATTTTCAAGTAAGAACAATGGCTAATCTGAAGCACATCACTGCCACTTTGAATCTCAACAATGAGATTGGTACGAACACAAAGCCACCTCGTTTGCTCAGTGAAGAAGATTACCCTGATTGGGTGTTTAGGTTTGAGAGCCATGTCATGTATACTGAACCCCGGATGATGCGATCTATAAAGCAAGGTTCATATATTCCCGTGTATAAAAATGATAAGAGTGATTTGGTCCCAAAAATTGAACATTTATGGGACGAGGAAGACATGAAGATAAAGGAACTTGATGACAAAGCCTATGCTGCCATCACCATGGCACTCATAACTGAGATTGCATAGAAGTTTAAAGAATTTACCAAGGCTAAGGATTAATGTGATGCAATGGAAGAACAAATCATGGGCAACAAAGACATGAGAGACAGCAGAAAAGTCATGTTGAACCAAGAGTTCAATATGTTTAATCATATACTGGGTGAAACTTTGGAGGTTCAGATGTCTAGGTTCGTGAAACTAGTCACTAAAATGAAGAGTGCTGGAATTACTTTGGAGAATATAACAGTTAACAAAAAGCTGTTAAATTCTCTACCATATAGCTGGAACAACAACTGCACCACCATTAAGAGAATCAGGATCTGTTCACCTTGACACTCAGTGATATCATCTCAACTATTAAATCCTATGATATGGATGATAAGCAGAGGGCCGCAAACTACATCAACTCAATGGGGGCTGAAGCATCGGCATTTTATGCCAAGATGGCTAGTAATCCGAACTATTATGTCAGCTATTGTCAATTGTGTCAACAACAACCGTCAGCATCTTCTGCTCATCCAACTATCAAAGATCAAAACTTGCCCCAATCCTTACCTCAATATCAAGTTACTCATCAAAATCCTTATGTCCAAGCTCAAATTCAATCAGAATCTCTAACCTACCCATAGATTCAAGCTTCTCAACCTACACAACAAGCTTTTGTTGTTAACTCACAACCAACCAAACAAACCATCCAAATAGCTGAAGAACACCTGGCCTTATTCACTACCTTCATGAACAGTTATGAAGCATTTTCAGCTGGAAGACTTAGTGTACCCAACATCTTGGTGGATGATCTACAATAGGTTAATCCTGATGATTTTGAAGAGAATGACATCAAATACCAGATGGCTATGGTGGAAAACAGAGCCAAGAATTTTGCTAGGAGAACTGGAAGGAAAGTGTTTGGGATGAACAACTCCAGCAAAATAGGGTTTGATAATTCTAGTTTGAGATGCTACAACTATGACAAACCTGGTCATTTTGCAAGAGAATGCACTAAACCCAGATCAAATCAGAGTGATCATAGAAAGAAGTTGGTAACAGTGGAGGTGGAAACAAAGAAAGATCAAGGCAGCATATCTAATAACAAAGCTTTAGTGTCTAAGACCAATGAGGATTATGATTGGTCAGACCAAATAGAAATTCTAAACATTAAGTTGTCTACTGCACTATTAGCTGAAATTGAACCAGTTATTAGCCTTTTGAAGACAATTTTTTTACTGAATTTGTGTCTGAAGATGTGATAGACGGGGTGTTTGCTGAGGAACAAAAGGTTGAAGAAGAAATAGTGGAGAAGATTGTAAAGGAACAAGTGGAAGAGGTTAACATTGAAGCAGTGGTTGAAAGTGATGAAAATGCTGTTGAGTCTACTCCAACAAAAGATGAAGAGGTCAAAGAGAAGACTGTTGAGATCACTCCAGTCCAAGTTGAAGAATCATTTAAAGCTGTTGAGCTTGCTCCAGCGTCTGCATGTGAAAAAGAGCAAAGTGCTGCTGAGATCACTCTAGCAACAAAAGCAGATGAATCAAGAGTTTTAAAGGCCTTCATTGTGAATGTGGTCCATGAAGAGACAAAGAAGAATGAAGAAACCGATGAGGTATATATTTCTCTTTGTTCAGATATGTGCAAAGAAAAGTTACAAAGATACATAGTTCACAACGAACGTTTGATATTAGAAGTTGAAAAACTTCAATATCAAGCTCGTAAATATAAAAAAGATGAGAAAATTTTTAAAGATAAAATTGATGGCTTGAACAAATCAATTTACCAATCAAAACTGAGTCTTCATGATAAAGATTGTAACATAAAAGATTTGACAAAATGAAATGATGAATTATCTTTAGAAATTAACAAACTTACCAGTGAACTCTTATCTACAAAATTAGTTGTTGAAAAATTCAAACTTTAATCAAACATGGTTGAAGTTATAATCAAATCAAAGATGACACAAAAGGTTAATGGTGGTAAAAGTGGAGTGGGTTATGCTAACATTGCACCACTAATAAATCATGATTATACCTCATTGCCTTCATCAATCACAACTCATGATGAAGAGACCTAAGGTTTGGGTTTTAAACCAAAATCAGACTTCACACCTTCACTCAATGTTTCATTGACTGTTGACCCTATCACACAAACATAAATTAATATTAATAACAGCAATGTTTTGCAGAAAGTGTGAAGATAGATGGTTTAGTTGAAGAATGGGAGAGTAATGATTAATTAGATTTTATAGAAAATAAGATTTGTAATGAAAAACCATCTTGTAATTCATCATCAAAGTTAAATGAAAATTTGGAAGTTTTAGTTGATTCAAAAGAGTGTGCAAAATTGTCAAATAAGGATAAGAAACGAGAATCAAAAACAAACTTTAAAAATAAAGAAAATAAACGTGTCACAATATCTATGTCTGACTTGAAAACTGATTTCAAGAACAGATTTGTTTCTATAGGCAACATTGATAATAAGGATCATATTTTTAAAGAAACAAATGCTAGTTTCTTTAAAAATAGATCTTTTATTATTGCTAAAAATATGAAACAAGATGTGTGTAGAACAGGTTCAAAAGACACTGGTCCTAATCCAGTTATGTGTGTGGAAAGCCAAATCACATGGCTAGAAATTGTCATCATCAACATCAATTGACAAGCAAACAAAAGTTTCATAATTCAATTACGAACAATAGAAAACGTTTCTTTGTTAATGCAAATTTGAAAAGAAACTTATATCAATCGAATGTTTTTGCTAAAAATAAAACTGATTTAAACAAGGAAAAGACACAAGTAAAATCAGTACAAGTTGATGAAAACAATTTCACCACACTACCAATCAAACAAGTGCAAAGATGGAAAATTAAAGGCAAAACTTCTGAGCCTTTTGTTGTTGAAAAATGCATTTTCGATGACAAAAGAGATATGATATTTCAAAATGTATCATATTTAGATGAAAACAAAGAGCTCAAGTCAATCATGGCTTGGGTTCCTAAAAATGATTAAATTTGTCCTATTGTGTAGGAACAACCAAGGCAAGCTATCAACAGTGTTTGGCATGTAGATAGTGGTTGTTCTTGACACATGACTGGTAATATATCTCTGTTGAATAACATACAACCATACAATCGAGGATATGTTATCTTTGGCGGGGACAATGGAGGTAAGATTACAAAGAAAGGTATAGTGACTAATGGTGTATTAAGCTTTGAAGATGTCAATTTTGTAGACGAACTAAAACACAATTTGCTTAGTGTCTCTCAAATTTGTGACAAAAAGTATTCAACACATTTCACTGATAAAGAATGTCTTATATTAAAACCTGGCTTTGTAATACCTGAAGAATGGATTTTATTGAGAACTCCGAGAGACAAAGACACATATTTACTAGACATTAATGGTACACATTCATTTATAACTGCGTTGTGTTTGTTATCTAAAGGCTCGGAAAGTGATACATTGTTATGGCATCGTCATCTTGGTCATGTCAATGTTAAAATAATGAACAAACTGGTTAGAGGAAATCATGTAGTTGGCTTCCCACTAAAAGAATTTCAATTAATAGGGCATTGTCTGTCATGCTCTAAAAGCAAACAACATAAACTTCCTCATAAACCAATTGCTCATACACAATTGACTCTATTCTTCAATTGCTACACATGGATTTATTCGGTCCTGTAACTGTTTTGAGTTTAGGATGTCGTGCATATTGCTTGGTTATTACTGATGATTTTTCTAGATTTACATGGGTTTTATTTTTAGCAACCAAAGATGAGACACCTCATTTGCTAATAAAATTCATGACACTTGTGAAAAATCAGACGGACAAGACTATCAAATGCATACGCAGTGATAATAGCACCGAATATATGACTCCTTATGAGATCTTTTTCAAACATAAACCCAAAGTCAAATATTTCAAAACTTCTAGATGTTGTTGTACTCTATTAAACACATCTGATAATAAATCAAAATTTGATGAAAAAGCTGACGATTGTTATTTTATTGGATATTCAGCCAATAAAGTAGCATATTGGGTTTATAATAAAAGAACTAAACAAATTGTTGAGTCGTTTGATATTGATTGGCACGAATCTAACAAAACAGATACAGGTTCTGCTCCTTCATGGGTTTATGATTATGCTTCATTATTTGAAACATTTAATCGAAAATCTGTTGTTTTTACAGCTGATCCACCTTTGACATCCTTAATTCAAGACATATTTGCTGATGATGTTGGATTTACATCTTCTCAAGCTAAAGGAATATCTTCAGATATACCTTCATCTTCTAATGTTGTAGCTGTTCCACATTCTGTTTCTAAAACAGATTCATCTTATTTGGATATAGTTATGGAACAAGAGCCATAAGTTTCTGATCAGAGTTCATCTTCTACCTTAAATGATCCTATTTATACTATTCAATTACCATTTGAAGATCTTTCTATTGGTAATGATAATCAAGATGAAGAAATTGTTTATTAACCAGAAGGAGGGAACTCTGTTGAAGAACCTGTTGCTCATATGTCTAACTTAGACAAAGTTATCTCTGAAGATGTTATTCCACAGCTAAGAGTTCATAGAAACCATCCAACTGAAGCTATTATCAGTCCATTATCCCAAGACGTCAGAACTCGAAGTCAATCGGGAGCAATAAATACATGTCTATATTCATGTTTTCTGTCTCAAATAGTGCCGAAGAATGTTGAAATGACATTAAAAGAAAACAGTTAGGTAGAGGCAATGCAAGACGAGCTGATGTAATTCAAAAATCTAAATGTTTGGCATCTGTGTGAATTACCAAAGGGTAAGTTACCAATCGGCACGAAATGGATTTTCAAAAACAAGACGGATGAAAAGGATGTGATAGTCCGCAACATGGCCAAACTTGTTGTTCAAGGATTCAATCAAATTGAAGGACTTGATTATGAAGAAGTATATGCTCCAGTTGCAAGACTAGAAGCTATATGAATTTTTTCTCGCATATGCTTTATACAAGAACTTCAAAGTTTATCAAATGGATGTGAAAACTGCTTTTTTGTATGACAAAAAGAAGGAAGAAACCTATATTTGTCAACCACCAGGATTTGAAGATCCTGATCATCCTGACTATGTATACAAGTTAGGAAAAGCACTTTACGGTTTACATCAAGCACCTCGAGCTTGGTATGCCACTCTCACTGAACATTTGCTTGCAAATGGTTATACAAGAGGTGCTATAATCAATCTTTATTCATAAGAAAGACTGGTGATGATCTGATTCTAGCACAAGTTTATATTGATGATATTATCTTTGGGTCTACCAATAATGACTTGTGCAAGGAGTTTGAGGCGGTTATGAAGAAGAAATTTGAGATGAGTGCTCTTGGAGAAATAACATTTTTCTTGGGTATTCAAGTTAAACAAGTTGAGAGGGGAGTATTGATACATCAAGAAAAGTATATTCATAGTATCCTGGATAAGTACAAATTCCAAAATTCCAAAATAGCTCCTACTCCTATGTCTTCTCGTCCTACATTGACTCCAGATCTCACAGGAGAAGATGTTGATCAACACATGTATCGATCAAAGATTGGATCCTTGATGTATCTCACTACAAGTAGACCGAACATCATTTTTCCTATTTGTCAGTGTGCACGTTATCAAAGTAGTCCAAAGGAATCTCACATGAAAGTTGTCAAGAGGATTTTTAAGTATCTTAAGGTTGGTCTTTGGTATCCTAAAAATTCTGATTTCAATTTATTTGCTTATACTGACAGTGATTATGCACGATGTAACTTGGACAGGAGGTCTACTACTAGCGGTTGTCAATTTATTAGCAATAGGTTGATTTCTTGGCAATGCAAGAAGCAGCAGACAGTATCCACTTCGACTGCAGAGGCTGAATATGTGGCTGCATCAAGCTGTTGTTCACAAATCGTTTGGGTTCAACAACTTCTTGATGATGGCCTTAATATTTACGATACTAAAATCTTTTGTGATAATACTGCTGTTTTGAACATTGTGAAGAATCCTATTCATCATTCTAAGACTAAACACATCGACATCAGAATGCATTTCATCTGTGACTATTTTGAAAGGAAACTTATCCATTTGGAGTCAATTTCTACAGATGACAACATTGCTGATTTGTTCACTAAGGCGTTTGATCATTCCAGTTTTGACTTTTTAGTTAAATCTTTGGGCATGATTAACTTTGGTTAACACTTATTCTAACACCCTTTTGAAAAATATTTTTCGTTGTTTATTAAAATTGTTATTTTTTCTGTCTAGATAATCACAATTTTAGGGGGAGAAAATTTGAAAATACAAAAATATTTTGTTCTTAGGGGGAGTAAAAAAGATAGAAGAAAATTACAAAAAGATTTTGGTTATAAAAATTTGAGAAAATTAAGTTTTCATGTGTACATAGGAAATGATATTACATTTCTTGATTTTGAATGGTTGTAACATAAGGCTTACAAAAAACTGACTTGGATTATGTTTGATATGTTGATAGGCTGGATATTCAAGTATGAAAAGCACTATGTTCTGTGATGCACTGAAAGTAACTTTCTATGACTGAAGTGGGAAACTCATCAAGATTTTGTGGTAACTCTGATTCCATGCTAAAACAGACTGAGAGTTATAGTCTGGTAATACTCAAGCCAGTTACTTTCTGATTCAGCTTCTTTCAGATTGTATATATATGTATAAAATCAAAATAAAAAAATAAAAAAATATAGATATACAAATGAAAACAAAATACAAAAGAGAAAAACAAACAAAATAAGCAAAAAGAAGCCTAAAAGGCCATATAGGAATAAAAGATGTCAATGAGCACATTAATAATGGATATGTCAAAGACATACATCTATATGATAAATATTTTTCTTTTTGATAATATGTTCTGACACATGAGGCAAAATCAAAAGATGGGGCATGTAAGTCCGACTTGGCATGTAAGTCCTAAACGTCTTGAAAGGTCAAAAACATAAGTCCGACTGGCTATTAAATAAGTCCTAAAACTTGTTAATATTCTGTGTTCAGAAATGTTTCTCAGGCTAGTTATGCTCATAATAGATATTATATTAGAAAATTCATTCTGAAAAGGCTAATCAAAAGTGAAAGGTTTAAGTCAAATTGGGGTGACTTGAAATCTCAAAAGTGTCTTGAAGTTGGATAAGGTTCTATAGGATCTTTTATTATGGGACACACTGAAGACATAATTTAATCAAAACATGATAAAATTACAGCTTATGTGTCTAAGTAAACTTGAAGTCTATGTTTAAATTGGATACAATATATTGACAATCAACATAACCAGTTCTATTTATAATAAAGCTGGATGATGGTAATAATCAATTTCTAAGACATATGATCCGATACTTGAAAATTTATCAAAAATATTTAAGTTAATTAGAATAGTTTTTGTGTTAAATTGATTTTTGTTAAAAGTATATTTTGATTATTTGTTTTAGTTTTCATTTTACAAAACGTTAAAAATTAAGGGTGTTCGAATGATTGTAAACACTTAGCTAAACATAATCATTTTTCATAAAAAATCATAAAGCTTAGTAAAATATTTAAAATTCAAAACTTGAAAAATTAAAAAGTTCAAATTTTCAAAGAAAATTAAACTTTTCGCGCGAAAAGTTCACTTCATGCGAAAAGTTTCAAAACAAATGTGGGTGAATTAACTGATGCGAAAGGTTCAACTTTATGTGAAAAATTCATCATGCGAGAACTCTGACTTCTCGTGCGAGAAGTCAGAGCGCTATATAAAGTACAGTGTGTGAAAAGTCAAGGATTCGCATACTATATTCTGAAATTTTCACTCTCAAAATTCTAAGTTTAGAAACTCTATCAAAATTGAAAATACTGTTCGTTAAGGTCGCCGGTTGATTTCCATGCATAAGTTAAGGTATAATGATGGTTATAACGTTGATTTGAGTATGTTTGAACTAGACCGAATACTCTAAGACTTGAAATATGTTAAAATTGAACAAATAAGCCTTAATAAACCTTAATAAACACCTAGACGACACTTAGGGAACATGTTTTAATGACTAAAACACTTGAAATTTATAGATTGAAAATTTGAAATGTAATAGACTTTTCGCATGCGAAAAGTTTATGCGCACATGAACAGATGCGAAAACTTTCAAAACTATTCGCATAAGCTTAAACTTGTCGCGTGAGAAGTTGACTTCTAGTCAAATTTAAATTCATGCGATAACTTGGACTTGTCGCATGAGTTGAGACTTGTCGCATGAATCTGAAACGTGTAGTTTTCGCACGAGAACTCGGAGTTTTCGCACGAGAAGTTCAAAATTCAAAATTTTTTCTAAGTGTTGATTTTTCTTTTCTGAAATTTTTTTGAATTTTTCCTTGTGTACTGATATTCATGCTTAATGTTTTAGATGGCTCGTCCATTGGTTTTAACAAAAACCATAATGCCATAGCTTATCTCGGTGATGTTTCTGAAGACAAAACATTATTCCGATCACTTATCGAGGGGCTAAAGACATCTCGTATTCACTAAGCCATATCTACTAGTCCCACCATTTATATTGATGTTATTGATCAGTTTTGGCAAACGGCTGCCAATGAGATAGACGAGGTTGGGGAACCTTGTCTTACAGCTGTGGTTAAGGGAAAAAGGGTAGTGATTACAGCTGAAGTAATCAATAGTGTGCTATTGCTTGAGGATGTACCTAATGCAGCAGTAAAGATTGATGATGATGTTGTCAAAGATTGTTTGACACGTATGGGTTACAGTCATAGATACCCATCTCTGGAGAAGAAGTATCTTCCACCCTTTTGGAAGTACTTGTTTCACATTGTCATCCATTGCCTTAGCAATCTTAAGGCGGGCATGGATAGTTTGAGTACGATGTTCGGATCCTTGCTGATATCACTAGTTGATGATTTACCTTATAGCATATCCAAGGAAATATTTTCTAAGATGCAGAAGAACGTCATTACTGTAGTGGGGAAGAAGTTTATCATGTACCCTCGTTTTATACAGATGATAGTGAATGCTGATCACCCTGAGCTAGCTATGTCTGATTCACCTTCATATGTGGTCATGACAATAAAGAAGGATATATTCACATATCTGATAGGTGCACGTGGGAATGCATGGGATGGTTCACACTTCGCTAAGTTGGGTCGATTTGTAGATGATTTTCAAGATAGACCGCAAGAGACTGTTACTCTTCATGTCCAAAGAGATGTCACATCTGCTGCATCTACATCTACTGCTCAGGCTGCTGAAGCTGATACACCCGGTCCATCAGTTAGTACTGCACCAGAAGCACCTGAGAGTTCTCAGGGTGCTCCTAGATCTGAAGTGGATGCTGAGATAGATATGGTTCTCCAAAAGTGGGAGTGAGACCTACAGCGATCAGATTAGGAACGTACTGTACGTGTTACAGGAACGTCCCAGAGTGCGTGAAACACCAGCCAAACGCACTGCTGAGGAGTATGATTCTGACTTTATTCATGAAAAGACTCCTGTGACTAGGGGGAGAAGAAAGCGGATGGCGAGACGAACAGGTGAAAGTCCTCATGGTAGGGGTAGAAGACGTAGGGTGTTAAGGAAACGTTCAACCCCGGTGACCATTGAGCCGATTATAGAGGATGCTACTGCTGGAGAGATTCCTGTCACAATAAGTGAGGCAACACCAACTGAAACTCCATATAAGTTGCCGACTTTTACTAATGACATTATGAGGACCCCTCCTAGAGAACAGATGGTAGATGAGACGATTAGCATGGAAGAGTTTATACGTACACCTCCTGAGTTTAGACAAGGTTCTAGTATGTCAACTAGTTCACCTACACATATTACATTGGAAGAACGTGTATGTGATCTTAAGGGAGAGATGTTGGAGAAGACAAAAGTTATAGATGATCTGCAGAGGCAGTTGTTGGATAGAGATGAACGGATCAGGAATCTCGAACATCAGCAAACTTTCTTATTCAGCTATGTTCAGATTCTAGAGTAAAATTTTCGAGACTTCACTTCAGGTGGTTCATCTCAGTTTACTAATCAAGGAACCACTGAAGTTGGAGAAAGTAGCGAACAACAAACTACTAATCCAAACCTGTGATAGACCCGATTATTCCTATAGAGCTTCCTGTTGATCCCGTTATTCAGGAGAGGACAACAGAGACTGCTGAAGTTGGTCAAAAGTCACCGTCTACTGATGTTCATATGACTACTAAGGACCAACCTGTAGTTTTTACTGGAGAGGCGTTTGTTGAGCCTGATCACATGATGCCTATCCTAAACCCAGTTGATGATGAAGATGACAGATTAAATTTGATTGATTATGATTCATCTGAGGATGGTGATGATGATGAGGATAAGGATGATGATGATGGTGATGATGGTAATGAGGTCAATGATGATGATGATGATGGGGGAAATGATGATGATGGTCAGGGTGGTGACATTAGTTCTACAGCTACAGGTGATGCTCGAACATCGGGCACTGAAAATGTCTTCGGACTAAGTCCCGATGATTCAATTGATTAGACACCACTGGATCCTAAGACAAAAGCTTCTTATGAGAAAGAGTTCTATACATTCCAGCAAAGTCTAAATGCTAAGGAGATGGAAGAAGAGTTGGGTGATTTTGATGATTTGGAAGAGGGTTTTGAGTATATTGATATATTCAGAAACAGTCTCAAAGACTTATTTTCCGATACTTTGATTGAAGAACATGAGATCATGGGGGAGTCGAGCAACACACAGACGACTGACGAGACAGTAGATGTTAAGGCCAAAGTGTTGTGCGTCAGGTCGGTAACCTAACAGTTAATGCTCCTCCTCCCCCAACTTATATTCATATGCTGAGGCATTCCAAACCTTTCACAAGGTATGGAAACTCAGAACCTATCATTAGTTGGGCTTACGATCAAGAGAAGAAGATGTATGTTGTAAAGTGAAAGGGCGGAGCAATAGAGTACTTCCAAGACGAGCACGACTTTCATACAGTCAGAGCATCAGATTTATATGCTATGGGTCGTGTCCCGTTCTTTAACCCAGGTAACTACAGCAAAGCTAATTGGATCATGAATATGATTTGGAGACAAAGCAAGTCTAACTTCAAAGACTTTAAGACAGCCAAATCCAAAGTTATTGAAGATGAGACCAGGATGGACCCGAACACGAACAAGCCAATGAAGACAAGGGTTTATAAACATCCAAGATATGCTAAAAAGATTCCTATTCATGCTCCTGTGCCAAATAACAGCTTGTCTAAGCTAAAGGGGTGGAGTTGTGAAAAGGATAATGGTCATGCAGTGATTAAGTGTGAATATAAAGAGTTCCGTATCATCGACCCTGTGGATCTGCTACAGTTTTGTAAAGAAGATTTGATGAAGCTGCAGGTATGTCCAATTGCAGCTGATGAATCTGTACACTTCATAGAGGCACTGTTCGGTTGGATGATTATGAAGGCCCTGGACAACAAGATGTATGCATATGGGGGCAATTATCAGGTTGCAGATGTGGACTTCTAACAACATTGATTTACCAAGCCTAGGGGGAGATTATAGGGGTTGAACCTAAGAGGCTCGGGAATTTAAATCTAGATGAAAATAAAGATGAAGTCATGCAAGAACCTAGAATTATCGCTCGAAAACTGCTTCTCGCACGAAAACTGCTTCTCGCGCGAAAGCTACTAGTAGCTCGAGAATTGAGGTTTTCGCGCGAGAACTTCTTTTGTTTATAAATAGAAGTGTTGCTTTGTAATAGTTAACACTTTGATATAGAGATTTTTGTTTTCCTGATTTGTACTACTGTACTGTAATCGAATCAGAGATCAGTAGATTTGGAGCTTTATTTACTTGTTTGTTCTTCATTTTTATATTCAATATTCGTTACTGTGATGATTACATTCCGCATTCTTATCACGAGATTGATCTAGTTGTATTGTGCAGATCCTTACAATTGGTATCAAAGCACTAGGCAGAAATCACATTGAGTTAGCATCCGCATGGACCATCCCAATGCTTTGTTTTAATTACCATGATGGGATCCTTGCTGCTTACCCCGATACTGTGTCAGCTTCGACATGACGTGGGGGTTTATGTATAAACAATGGCACAGTACCAGCGTTTGCATGACGTGGGGGTTTAGCATATGGCAGGATTCAGATGAAAGTGATAGTTGTTAATGAATGAAAGTACGAAAACGAACGATGATGAACGATGATGAAAGATAATAAATAATTATTATCCAGATGTATGTATGATGTATGATCACGTATGAAAGTAAAGGATATGTTTATACGAAAGCAATGTATTTTATTATAAACTAGAACTCACTCAGCAATGCTGCCTTTTTGTATGCATATCAGTTGGCAGGTAATTGTTGATGCTGAGGAGGTGCAGGCATGGATGCATAAGGAACCGGGGATGATCCGAGTCTGGCATCCATATTTTTGAGAATGATATTGTATTAATACAATTTTTGAGATGTAAACGAAACGATGTGATGATTTGGCACAACTTAATTTATTAATGAAAACATGTATTTCCGCTGCAAAATGATGTGTTTTAAGTGTTTTATGCGATGATTGACTAATTGTAAGCATCCCGGGAATGGGGCCTTACATGCATGATCGATGTAAATGATTGTTTTTCAAAGGATGAGATACGAGTAGAATTTTTCAAATGCGAAAACTACCATAAGATGTTCGTTTTCAATCGTCGTGTAGTTTTCTTAAGCATTGTTTAGGATTTTGCTCGCATAGTAAATTGGGTGGAATTGCTTGTCTTTCCGTTGGCCTAACACAATTCCTACCGTAAAATTTTTTGTGTTACACATGAGTTCCAATGGTAATGCCTACTCAGGGGAAACCATGATCGGAGCTGTTTCCAATCTATCCTTCAGTAAATTGAATGCACTAATGCATTTTTCGGAAAATACGAATTTCGCATCTTTCTCGAGGAGTTGGGTAATTGGTCTAGTGATTTTGTAGAAATCCTTGATGAAACTTCGATAAAATCCTGCATGACCTAGGATGCTTCTGATTGCTTTCAAGGTTGTGGGATGCAGAAGTTTGGAAATAATGTCGACTTTGGCTTGATCAACTTCAAGTCCTGCTCGAGATATTTTATGTCCTAACACTATTCCTTCCGTAACCATGAAATGGCACTTTTCCTAATTTAAGACAAGGTTAGAGTCTTCACATCTAACCAACATTTTTTCCAAGTTTTCAAGACATTATTCAAATGAGTTTCCCTAGATGGGAAATTCATCCATGAAAACTTCCATTGAATGTTTGATCATGTCATGAAAGATTGCTACCAGGCATCTTTGAAATGTAGTAGGGGCATTGCATAATTCAAAAGGCATTCACTGATATGAAAATGTTCCATATGGACATGTGAATGTCATTTTCTCTTTATCTTCAGGAGCAATTGGAATTTGGAAATACCCTGAGAAAGCATTAAGGAAACAATAGAAATTTTCCCTGATAATCTTTCAAGCATTTGATTGATGAATGGCAGAGGGAAGTGATCTTTCCTTGTGGCATCATTGACTTTGTGATAGTCGATGCAAACTCTCATCCTGTAACTATACGTGTTGGAATTAGCTCATTCATTGTAACAAGCATGAAACCACACCAGATATTGTCCACTACTTGGGGAGAATACCCCCATCACGGGTTTAAAACACGTCCGATAGTGGAAGGTATCCAGCCCCCGTTATAAAGAGACTTTCGTTCCCCTTCACAACCGATATGGGATGTTACATCCTCCCCCACTTGGGAGACCAACGTCCTCGATAGCACATCAGCCCGACCCTAGCTCTGATACCAACTTTAACAGGTAGGAAACTGCACCGGATATTGTCCGCTACTTGGGGAGAATACCCCCATCACGGGTTTAAAATGCGTCCGATAGGGGAAGGTATCTAGCCCCCCTTATAAAGAGACATTTGTTCCCCTTCCCAACCTATATGGGATGTTACATCCTCCCCCACTTCAGGAAATTTCATCAAGAAATTTAATTACAAGGAGGCTGATTTAAAAGGATGAGGGTATTTGAATCTCATTTGGTCCTCACGTTCCCAAGTAAAATCTGGGCCACATTTAGACTCACAATGAATTTTGAAAATAGGAGATTTGGTTACGCTTTAGTTGCCTGATCTCCATGGATTCACCATAAAGTGAATAGAAACATTAATTTGAACTTTATCGAAACAGGCAGCTTCAGCATGACAACCAATCCATGTCTAGTATGACATCTAAATTTCCAAGTGCATGTGTAAGATCGATAAGAAAATCGTGCTTGTTAAGATTAAGGGTACAGTCAGAATAAGGGAATTAATTGTAATGGTTTTTCAAAACAAGAGTTATTTTGATGGGAAGTCATTTAGAAAGATTATTAAGAAACCTTATGAGAATTAGATAATGAGTTTTAAAATTTTAGAAAACAAAATCAATGATAAGATTATTCGATGAACTTAAAACTGGAGTTTGAGTTTACTCAAATTTAGTTTGTTATGACAAATTATGGTTAGTTGAAGTCAGATTACATTCTGCCAAAATTTTAGTAAGGCACTTATGTGCACTTTTAAAATTGTTAAAGCATTAAATGAATTAGAACAAATCTTAATATGTCGATATAGATTCCATTTGAGTTATAAAAAATGTTCCAAGACTTAGGCATAGCCATCATTTAGAAAAACAATCTTGTTGAATAACCGAATGCAGTGGCATAGCCGTCCATGTGCAAACAGGATTCTTTGTTTATATTAGTTTGATAGGAAACCGCACGGAATATTGTCCGCTACTTGGGGAGAATACCCCCATCACGGATTTAAAATGTGTTCGATAGGGGGAGGTATCCAGCCCCTTATAAAGACAATTTTGTTTCCCTTCCCATCCGATGTGGGATGTTACATCCTCCCCCACTTGGGAGACCAACGTCCTTGTTGGCACACCGACCCGGCCCTGGCTCTGATACCAACTTTAACAAGTAGGAAACTGCACTGGATATTGTCTGCTACTTGGGGAGAATACCCCCATCATAGGTTTAAAACGCGTCTGATAGGGGAAGGTATCCAGCCCCTTATAAAGAGACTTTCGTTCCCCTTCCCAACCGATGTGGGATGTTACATTCTTCTCGTTAGGTACAACTGTCATTCCTTCTTTTTTTGGAACAACTTGGATGGGGTTGACCTAAGGTAATCAAGAATAGGGTAAATCAAACCTACATCTAGCAGTTTGATTACTTCTTTCTTCACAACCTCTTGCATGCTTGGATTTAAACATCTTTATGGCTAAATGATAGATTGGAAGCCGTCCTATGTTGAATGTTATTTCCTCCTCATCCACTCAAAGCGTAAGTCTACCGATGTAAGCATCAATGAGAGCTCAAGTGGTTGCTAAGAAAGGTCGACCAAGGAAGAGAGGAACATTCTTGTCCTCATCCATGTCAAGGATCACAAAATCAATAGGGAATACAAAATTATCAATTTTAACTAAAATATTTTCAATGATGCCCCTCGGATATTTGAAGGAATGATCAGATAACTGGATGCTCATACGGGTCGGTCTAGGTTCACCTAAGTTTAACTTTTCCAAAACCGCATTAGGCATAAGGTTAATGCTAGCACCTAAGTCAGTTAAGGTGTTACTAACAAACAGATTTCCTATTAGGCAAGATATGGTAAAGGATCCTGGATCAGTCATCTTTTAAGGCAGTTTGTTTTGAAAGAAAATGTGGAATTACTTGAATAAACCTAGGAATTTGCCATATTGTGCCTCTATTTATTGTTGTCTCAAACAACCATAATATGGAGGTGGTGGAACATAGGGTGGTGGTGGTATGCATTTCTTGGCTGGTTCTTCTATAGCAATAGGTTGCTTTGGCTTTTCACTTGCATTACTTTGAGTTTTGGTTTCAACTTCTTCCTGGATTGGTTGCATCACCTTGAGTGTTTTTGCCATACCTTGTGGTGATGGCTTTCACTTGTGCATTAGGATTTATCACAGTGTTGCTGGGCAAAGCACCTTGGGGTCTCTTAGATAGTTGTTTTACTATCTGACCTACTTGGTATTCAATGTTTTATAATGATGCTTTGTTGCTTTTGATGTCAGCTTTGTTTCTTTGGAACCTCTACTCATTTCTTCGATCAGATTTCTTGATGTATTAATTTGTGGCTTGTGTGGTAATCAATAATTGTTGCAATAAGTCTTCCATTGATGATGCTCCATGATCCTGGTTACTATTGATTGGACCTTTGTATAGTAGTATCTGTTGTTGGTTAGATGGCCTTCGGGTTGAATCCAGAGGATATTTGGTTGTTGCCTGATTCCTTATAATTTGAGTTGCCTCTCAAATTTGAGTTGTTGTTATATGAATTGCATGGGCTTCCTATGTAATCAACATCTTCAACCATCATCATGCATGTCTTGTTTGTATCTCTGCATATGTTGCATTGTGTTGGAGTTTTCTTCAACTCAGCTTGCAATTATTCGAATCGTTTAGTTAGGGCTTCTATTTGGGCTGCAACTAGGGTTTAGAGCCATTTATTTATGTAAGCAAAGCTCTTCTTAGCTACTTTTTCTAAGGCTTGATATGCTTTGGTTGGCGTGACACTTCTGAAATCTCCTCGCGCATTTTGATTGACAACTTGTTTGTATGCTCCGCTGACTGCATCGTAAAAGGTTTGACACTACAGCCATAGATCAAGTCCATGATGTGGGTAATTCAGAAGGAGACCTTTGTATCTATCCCATGCTGTGTGTAATGATTCCCCATAGTCTTAGCGAAAGCTTGTGATGCTGCTTCTTAGTTTGGCAGTGCGATCGGGTGAAAAGTATTTTAAAACGAATTGTTCAGCCATTTCCGCCCATGTGGTGATGGAACCAGGCGTAGGCGTATCAAGACAGTCAATGACTCGACCATAAAGTGAAAATGGAAAAAGTCTTAGTCTAATTGCATCGTCTGAACAGTTGCTGATTTTGAAAGTTGCATGACTACGAAGGAATCAAGAGATGCGAGCAATTAGGATTTTCGTCTTGCAATCCATGTAACAAAACATAGTTTTCTATGTGTTGTATAATACTAGACTTAATCTCAAAATTGTTGGCCGCTATTGCTAGTTGTAAGATGCTAGATTCATAACCGTCGATTGATGGCGTGGCACAATGCGTCATCTTCATTTTCTCGTCTTGGTTATCCATGTCTTTCTTCGGATGGTGTTCCTTCCGAAAAGTCTTCATCGATCATGTTCTTTCACATAACCTTTGACAGAGAAGTCGTTTGGGTTCCGAAAGAGGCGAAACAAATTCAGGACTAGACGAGTTAGACATACACTAACTTAAGAAAGCATATACTAACTAAGGCTTAGAATGAATCAGGTAAATGTAACTAACTAACTAACTAAGGCAAACTACCTTAAACTAATTTAACTAACAAGATAAAACAAAGTTAAACAAAAATTATTAATAGGAAATAAACAGGATAATCAAAAATTCAGATTATCTTTCAAAAATTCTTTGTGTCCTCGCTAATGGTGCCAAAAACTAGATACGTGTGAACGGTGTATGCATTTTTGAAAAGGATTTTCGTATAGATTCAGTTTTAGTTGGTTATTACTTATACCAACTGCACACACTAAAGGCTAGTGTACCTATCGTGTGGTAATATAGTGTTGGTAAGAACCGGGTATTTATCCATGGACAAAACGAACCTACTAAAAAATCTTTATAATTGAGTGTGAGATTTAGTTTTGTTTTGGGAAAATGATAAGTTGTATTGATGTAGCCAAATTTTTATAGTTTTTAAAACAATAATTAAAGTAAAAGTAAAATTCAGACTTTTGGGTTTTAAAACAGGGAACTAAGGCTAACATTCTAATTAGATTACACTTATGTAATTGTGATGAATATCATGGTGTGATTAAAGATATAAGTTCAAGTATTTATGTTAATGTTTATGAACATGAGCCAACATGAATTTCTTGGCTTCCCGCTCCGTAGTGACAAAGATACCAATATCGAGTAACTTACAATGTTGATCCTCCAAGCCACTAGTAATGTAGGTAAATCTCATGTAAACATTCAACATATGATTTCTAAAAACATATCTTTATGTTAGAAAGAGAGTTGATCATGTGCCTTTTTAACATAGCATTAATTTTATAAAACCATAACAATTACTATATGCTTCTCAGACTAATAAAAGGAAACTCGCAAATGATCAGAAAGCTAAAGTTATATGATTTCTAATAACCATATCTAGTTCATTAGCCAAGGGTTTGTTATAAAGACGGGTTTCATGAATAAAAGGTAGTTCATATGTTTTTCTACCTTGTATGACATTCACAATTACAAGTCATAAGTTTATAACTTCCCGTTCAAATGTAGATGCTACCCATCAATAGTTTACCTAAGATTACCATAATATTAACATAACATAAATCACACCATTAGTTCAACATCAATTCAATAAGTTTCAACCAATTAGGATGATAATGAGAGTTTAGCTCATAATGAGCTTGAACATAACAACAAACAACATAGAAGATAGATATGAAATCATCAATAAAATAGAACAATCAAACTCGTGATCCATAATGGATGACTTTTACACAATCCCAAGCTTTTTCTAAGTGTTGTATGCACCTCCCGATCCTCCCAAGGATCTTCAAGACTTGATTCCCAAGAGAAACAGAAGGGTAATCCTCCACCAAAAGCTCCCTTCAAAGTAACAAATGAGCTCTTATTTATAGGCTTTCTAGAGTGTTTAAGCAAAGCCTTATGCCTAAAAGGCACGACCTTGTGATAGTACAATGCTTACGAAAGTTGGTGGGTTCATACGTCTAGAGTATGTCGGCCACGGCCCCGTGATTGGGGTGGGTCATAGCGCCGTGACTGCTTTTGAGGGACAATACTTTTTGTCTTATTAGATGTCCAATCCCGGGGGTGTGCTAATTTAAGCACGGGGGCATGTTTCAAGCTGGTCATGGGGGAGTTATTAATGAGGCATGTCCTTATGCTTGGACTTCAAAGCTAGGTTTTCTTCAAATTCATGCTATGTGTGCTTCTTTTATCCATCTTAACCTTTGGAACACCTGAAAACACAATTCAACATTTTAAGTTCATTTTCATCATTTTAAGGAATATATTTAGGAATAATTGTTGTACTTTTGATAGGTTTTCTATGCATACTTTTGAGCACATCAAGTTTCCATTACATAAAGTAGCTAACTCATTGGAACGAGTCATATACTCTTAATATCTATTCCAAATTTCCCTTTCTAGCTCCTAGTATTCATACCAGGAATAGTACCCTTCCTTCGGATCTTCCTCATGCACGTTAGCAACTGCAGCCTAGGATTCTAGCCTAGCTACTCTCAACTTTGATAGTACCAATCTCTGCTACATATCCTGCAGTGTGGACTTGAGGTCGTTAATCTAATCAAGTTCTTCTTCCACTATTCCATCAAGTGAATTGTGCTTGTTCGTATTTTTGTCGTTAATCTTATGGGCCAGTTTGGCCCTTGTACACTTTTAACCCTCGCTTTTGAAATAAAATCTCGTTTGCTCCCTTACTTTTTTTTTCGTTTCTTTTTTTGAAATTTCCGGGTGTTACAAGTTTTGACTTGTATGAATCATCTAGCGTTCATTTTCATCATGAAGATCTAAGAACATCAAATAAAACATAAAAAAACTACTTGAAATGCTTAGATGATAATCCTTAGTACGCGTTTGATGCAAGAAATGATGGAAATCACAACCAATATGCAAGAACAAGATCAAAGAAGATGTGTTTTGGGTTGTGTATGTATTATGTTACGCAAAAAAAGAATGGGAAGGGGAAGGGGATGACCAAATGGGGATCGGGGTTAGGGGGTTGGGTTTTATACTTTTATTTTTACAAGAAAACCCCTATCATATTATAAATTGTTTTATCGCTATGCGATTTAACTTTTTCTGTACTGAAACCACCAAATTCTCAAAACCTATCAAATACATGAAAGAAACAAGGACAAAAGTGTCAAGGTATATAAAATAGATAAATTTACCATATTGCCCCTAAAGTGTCTTAAAATTTTAATCAATTCCCTATTCTACTCCTCTCAAATGCCTTGCACTCCTTTGTACATATTGCTTCAAAACCTGTATGCTTGGCAAAATTACATCTCTTTCCAAAGAGATGTATCATATAGTAATATAGATAATATGGTCAGTAACTTGGAAATTGTTTTTTCCCTTTCATTTTCTTACTGTCTAACTGGATCATTGATGAATCACTAGCCCACCTGACCATTTCCATAACTCAAGTACATAACCTTAATCATGAAGCTAAGACTACCCTAAGGAGAAAACACACTATAGATAAGAAAAACCCCTAACTCAACCTAGACCTAAACCCAGGTAAGACTTAAACCCAAGACCTTATCTATTTTATTAATGTTTTGGGATATCTCACCTTAACCACTTAGGCTAAAAATTATTGGTTCTTCCTTTCACTTAATAATCATGTCTACAAGTCTTCTTCCATCATAAATCAATAATAAAATTGCAAATAAATATATTATATTATAATAGCAAAGTAAAAATAAACTATTGGATAGATGTTTAAAATTTCAAATGTTTATAAAAAATTAACAGATAATGGCGTTTAATATTTAGGTGGCAATTATTGTTTCAGATCCGATAATTTTCCATTACCAAAACTCCGTTGGTTCCGTTAGGTCTTGAATACACATGTCGTGAGCATATACTAGTTCTCGTTGAACGTTGGTAACTTAATAATAATTAATATTGGCTAACTAGAAATAACCTAATTAATAATTTTTATTATTAATATGTGGTTATGTGATTCACGAATGTTAAGTGTTATTTACGGATTCCGTAGTATAACATGACTACGTGTGATATATGATTGTGTAGTGTTTACCAGTTGGATATATGATTATTATTGGTTAATAATAATTTTTTGTTATGTGGTTGGATTTATTTAAAAGTGTAAAAGAGTTATTTTTTACAAATTATAAACAAGGAGGGTTAATCTTGTAAAAATTACTAAACTTAATATTAAACAAAAACTAACCCTAGCCCCCAAATCCACACCCCCTTGCATGGCTAAGACCCCCATCCCCACTCCCCTTGTGATTTTCATCCAAGAAGAACAATTCTCAATCAATTTTTCTTAGTCTTGATTCCTACAACGTGATTGCAAGTGTCAATCTCGATCCTTACGCGATTGAAGTGAGTTTCTAACTAGTTATTCATGATTTTTGATACTAGAACAAGCCCTAATTCAATTGGAACATAATATCATAAAATTAGTGTTGTTTGATGATGCTATGATGTTAGTTGAATTGTATTGTTGTTAGTTTACATGGATTATTCATGAATTTCATAGGATTAACATCTTGGTCATACGTTACTATAAGAGAAAACTTTTATTCTTGAGAAGTTGGAGTTTGATGATTTGTTGATGTTTGTAATGCTTAGATGATTTCTATGAACTAGATTAGACATAAAATTGATGAATCAATGGTTGAAATTAATGATATGTTGGTTGTTAGGTGTTACTTCCCTGAAAGGGAAACTTGACTAATATGTTTGGTTTGATCTTTAGAATTGAGTATGCACGTTATGTTAGAATCATTCTAGGTAGCTTGTTGATAGTGTCTAATGTGTTAGAATGCAATGGCTGATCATTTGGATGCTATATTGGTTGTTTGGGAAACCTAGAATTCATGAAGGAAATTATGCAATGTGATGAGTTGTGTTAAACATTGTGAAATTGTGTTTGGGTTATAATATATGGTTGTTATGTATGTTTAATGTGTTTGATTGGTATGAATCATGTTTAAGAATATGATAATGAACATCATACACATGTGCGAATCTGAGGCCCCTACTTAATAGGATTGTCAGGGTTTAGGATGTGAAGTAGTGAGTTGCTTCACATGGCATGTAGTGTGTGATTGAACCCAATGTGTGATTTATTAGTTGGAATTTATTTCTATTTATGTTGAGCATGTTTATTCTTGATATTCAATGTGTTGTATGATAAACTATGTTAGTATGATGATCTTGCTAAAACTTAAGGTTTATAATGTGACATATGTGAATGGGTAGCATGATAATCTTGGATAATGAAATACTATACTTGATCAAACAAGATTTCACCTAATATCTCACCAATGGATCAAAAGGGTCAAATGGGTCAACGAATCAATGTTTTCCAAATCACTTGGGTCAATGTGTTTATTCAGCACTTAGGATTTGTTAAGCTATTTTGGTTACATGTACTTATGTACTCATGTGTTCTAGGTAACCTTTGACGGGTTGTCTTTCCACTCATCTTTAGCTTTGCTTTTCTTGTTCGCTTACGAATCAGGTGAGTTAAATGCCCCACTTTTCTATACACTCTCTTTTGGGGGATAAAGGATACTTACTTTTACAAACACTTTAACTATTATAACTTGTATATAGTATAATGCAGTGTGATATACCATTGAAAGCCTGTACACTTTCGGATCGTTAATTAAGGAATCTAGCGGGAAATCTTGGGTAGTACTACTGGATCTAACAAGCCCCACCCGTACAACTTGAGGTCAAGCGGGTGTAATTCCTAAACAACTAACATTGTCACAAATTGGTATGTTGTGGCGGAAGGCAAATAACGAACACAGTCTGATTCGATCGCAAAATCAAAATTAGATTAGCTATCTATTTGAATGCACTTACTTATGTTTAGCAACTGCTATTGTTTATGATTAATTACAAACTCTTGAACTCACCAACTATCATGTTAACACTTTAGTATGCTTTTCTCAGGTTGTTAATATCAAGTGCCTGCGGGAGCACAGCACGGGTCGAGCATATTTCTTTCACACATACATATGTTTACGTTATGTCTTGTGCTTATGTTTAGACAATGGTTTGGGCGTGTGTTTTTTCGCATTATACATTTTAGTACTTTGGGTTTGAAATATTTACTAAATGCTTTCACAAGGTTTTTAACTTGTAAACTCTGAGGCTATTTTAAATGTTACATATAAATTCGTTCAGAGTAACTAATGGTTGGGTTCCTGGTTTGTTCACACACCTCGCCGGTAAAACCCCACACGTGGATTTTGAGAGTGTGATAGATTTGTATCAAAGCCATTGGTTATAGTGTACTAGGTTGCATACACACTAGTCTATATACTCATTGGCATGAACATCACATACACTGTAGTATGACATCATAATCATCATCATCATCTCTAGTATGACACATGCTGGGAAAGGAACCTGAAGTTCTAACTACTTCTTCATTAACTATGGGTTTAACTTCTCACCCATATGTGTATGCCTTGTATGTATCCCCCGGGTGAACCTTTGATCGAGCGGGATATGTCAGATATCAAGAATTAGACATGGTATCATACTACGTTGATGAGGATGCTCGATAAGGAGAACGTTCCACTATCAACCCCAACATCCGAAGTGATTTTATGTTACCCCATCTACCCTGTAACCCTTATAGGGCTATCGCTATTGTCTTATGATAAACTGTGGCAGGATATCAAATAGTAGTTTGATAGGTTGGACGATGGACATAAGTACGCTAGTAGGATTTACGATGAGATGGAAAACTCGTGGAACGACTTGTACGGACGTCAGGATGGGCAAACCAAAGAGATACAAACTCTTTGTGGACAAGTTGCAAAGTTGATTACTACTCTGAATGTGATACAAGTGAAACTCCATGAGGCTATAGGATGTATACATGAGCAAGAAAACTAGCTTGAGCCTCAGGAAACCCCGGAGGCGGATCCGGAGGAAGAGCCTAAGGAGGAACCGAAAGAGATGGAGGGGGATAGTGACGGACCTTTTTATTCTCGAGATGGAGGAAGAGCCTAGGGGTGCTTTTCCGAAAACATTTTAAACATATTTTTGTTAGCTTTTGTTAAGTAAGTACACCTTTTTATTTCAAAAACATATTTTCTTTTTATTTTGGACTTATCACCCAAATTTCTTTTTACTTAAATCCTCATTACTTCTTGGGAATTCAATACCCGAATTCCTTGTGGGTTTATTTTTAACCCTTGAGAATTATTAACTCCTATCTTTATATATGTGAAGTTTAACACCCGAACCTCTTGGGATTTCAACACCCGAAATCCTTACATATATTATAAACACACGTCCTCTTTAAAAATCACTAAATCATATATTTGAACCCATACCCCATCAATCCTTTCCACTACAATCATACATGTTTATAATATGTAATCACATATCATATGTTACTGAACATGTTTCATCTCCATAAAATTAAAAAAACTTATGATATATGAAGCATATACCATGTAATTAAACATGTATCTTGATTAATTTATGGGTCAGTGTACTTATCTTAAAAGTTACTGCAGGATCGGTGTTTGTCTCACAACAGAAAACTATCAGACAAACTCACTTAGAATCACTCTGGCTGATGAAGCAGAATCTCTACTAAGTTCACAAGTAATATAATAAGTTAATGAAAACAAAAGAACACAAGAATGGTTTTTCAAAATACTTGTATATATTACTTCTCAACTTAGTATTACAAGACTCTTACAAGCATGGTTATTAAGTTACATTGAGAAACTATATATACTACTATCTACAGCCGATTATATTTGGAAAACTAGCTGGAATTTACAACTAGACAAATACTACATTGCTAGAAGTAAAGTATATAAGATAAAATAATAATATTTATAGATTAGGTAGTCATGACAGGTCCATGACTTACCTATTGTTACCAACTAAATGTGGCAATTGTACTAATGTGATAATAGGTGAATAGTGGATTAAAGTATGGTCAACTACATGGGCATGTGAAAGCGCCATGCAGTATATCAGGGTTGCAACGGGCTGTCAGACAGACCATACTTATGTCCTCTGGTTCATAGTTGATTCTTCCGAAGCTAAATGACTTCGGAAGAATAAATTCTTCCGAGGTCATTTTCGCTTCAGAAGAAACAACTTCTTCTGAACTTCTGCAAGTCTTCAGGACTTTATTCTTCGGAAGACTTTGTCTTTGGATCTTCTAAGCTATATACTTCGTAAGGAGAACAACATGGTCTTGGAAGACTGAGTTCTTCCTTCAGAAGTTCTTCATACTTTGAGCTTCGGAAGATCTTTGACTTAGCTTCGGAAGAGCAGCTTTGTCTTCGGAAGACCACTTCATTTAGCATTTCAAAATTCTTAGTGTTGTTTTGGTTGTATCAGCCTCATATGATCCAAGAAACTCCCCTAGGCTGATGCTACCAAAACATCACTTCTTCCTACTCCTTAAGGTCTTCAACACCAGGGGAAGCGGATATTTGTATGTCTCTTTATTCTTCCCTAATGCAGTGGTGAGGAGTTTGTACAAGTCATCCATTGATAGTAGATCTAATTTGTTGCTCTGGATGACATGTACCTTTTGTTATGTCCCTCTAAAGAGAGTTAGTTGATGGGAAATGTATTCATATTCCCATCTAACTATGGGTTCAGTAGTTGGTCCCTCAACCATCTACAAAAATGTTCTTCCTTTTCTGGTTGCTCCTTCATCATCTTCCTTTGCTCTCTTTTTCAACTCTTCTTTAGTTTCTGCTTTTTTTGTAAGCTTGTTAACATGAAGACTGCTCAGATGATTCCTTGTGTGAGCAGCACTCTGAGAGTTGGAGGGATTGGAGAATGGTCACTCTACTAACTCAGTAATATCAAATCTGCTAGAGTGTAGCAGAACTGATGTGTTAAGTCTGGTTACTTGACTATTCTCCCTTTGCACAACAAAGGTGTGTGTAGTTTCATTGAACCTCTACTAGAAAATTGGGCTTTTAGAATTGAGGGGATTAGTTGGTAGCTTGTCCCCATTTCTTGTGTCCAGTTGAGTCACCAGTGTCTTTCTTAACTTCTTCTCTTCTTCTCTAAGTGTATCAGAATCGGTGGCAAGAAGTTAGAGAGCTTGGTCCGGTGTTCCCCTTAGCAGACCAAAGAATGCATCTCTTATGATGGAACAGGAAGAGCCATCAATATATTTTAGTTTAATTGACTCTTCCTCATAAGAGTGTCACTCAAGGTAGTGCAGTTGGTGAGCTCTCTTTTTAATTCCTTGAATTCTTCTAAGTCAGGGGCTTGGAAGGTTAAGAAGATGGTTTGGTTAGTGATTGGGTTTGGGGTTGTGTTTTTGGTTTTAAGATAGGTGGGGGTGGTGGTTTTTGAAAAGCAGGAGGTGAAGGTGTAGGAATGGCTGGTGATGTAGGTTTAGGGGTGTAAGGTTTAGTTGTTGGCTTAGTTTTGATAAGGAAAGGAAAAGGTATGGCATAGGTTGTGATTTGGGTGTTGGTTTGGGTTTGGGAGTTGATTTGGGTGCCATCCTTTGAACACTTTGCCTTAGAGGTACCTCCTGCCTTCTTCCTAAGCGAATGTCAGCCTTGATGTCGCTGACATGTCGCTGTAGGGTCTTCAGAGACATGGGACCCACCTGCCTGCCAGTGAAGCCATGGGCTTTAATGTAGGCTTTCATCCATTCCTTATCACCCTCAGTCTTGGCTGTAACAAGTTTTGCATCTTCGTCCATCTTCTTTTTTCCTTCAACTTTTCCCTAGCAGCCTTCTTCCTCTCCTTGTTGATCTTGTTCTTTATGGAAAAAGAACAAGATTGTGTCATATTCATGAGGGGCTAGCTCACTCTAAGAATAGCCTCTTATAAAGAGAAAGGCTATCCTCTCCTTCCTCTCCTCTGCCCTTTCCTCTTCCTTCTTTCTCCTCTTGTCCTCCTTTATGGCCAACCTTGTTGCCTACTCTTTTTCCATTTGTAGCAAGGTTTCCTTTTCCAGCTTCATAAGCTCATCAAGTGGGAGTAGAAGCATTTCTTCATTGTCTACTCCTAAGCTGATGAGCCTGTCTATTACCTCCACTCTCCTTTGATTATTGATATTTTCTTAAGCTGCTGCTGTTGCTTTACTGCTTGCATCCAACAGCTTCCCAGTATCAAGTCTTCCTTTCTTCTTTAGCTTCTCCAACATTTCCTCCTCAAGAAGCTCTTTAGCAGGGAGCTTCCTCTTCCCTTTAGGATTAAAGGAAGATTCAACCTTTAGAGACTCAGGCTTAGAGGATTCAGGTTGAGGAGAGGGGATTTGAACTTGTGGTGCATGGGAGATGGGAGTTGTAAGAAAGTCCTCACTGTTGACCTCAGAAGCCATGTCAAGAATGGCCTTTGTGAAAAGCAGATCATCAGACAAGGAAGATAGTTCAATAATTCCTTCCGCAGCTTGGATTTCTACTTCGGAAGTAATTCGTACTGCACTACCTGTCCCTCTTAAGTTGGTTGCTGGGCCATCAATCTGTATTTCCCCTTCGAAGTTAATCTCAAGTTTAATAGAGACCTTACGTTGACCAACTTCCTCCTCAGAGGTATGTGGTACATTCAGCCTTTGAAGCTCTTCAGCTCTATAATAGGCAATGGCGACATCAGGCGAGGGTTGTTCAAGTGAGGAGCTTATCAGAATTTGGGTTAAAAGTCTATTAAGGTCGATAAGCATCCTTGGGTCCACTTGAACTGTGATAGGAGGGGGTTGAGGAAAAATGGTTGCAAAGTGTTGCTGTATAGGATAGAAAGAAGAAATGGCATCAAGGGAAGTAATGGCAAGGTTGGGTTCCACTTGAGTTGGTATCTATTCCAAAGAGTGAGTAGATATTTCCTTATCATGTCTTTGTTCTTCTAAATTCTCCCCGTTTTTGGTAGCATCATCTTGAGAAGTAGATGAGCTAGAGGAAGAACTCTGAGAAACTTGAGTGTGTACATGCCTAACAGACTTCCCAATCTATTCTCAGCTAGTTGAGCCTTTAGATTTTCAATCGTAAGTTGCTGAGTGGCAGACCTATCCTCTAAAGTCTTAACCTTTAATTCAAGGTTTGAGATTTTAGAAAGTATGTCTCTAAATGTAAGTTGCAGACTACCCTTATCTTCTTTTGAAGAATCCTCAGGAGATGGGATAACATAACTAGTTTGTTCATCCTCATCAGCACTAGTGGTTTCTTGGCACCCTGGATACCGTTTCATACTAATGTCACTTTAAGAGGCATCAATTGGCAAGGTTGTTGTAGATTCAACCTCACTGATGTTACCACTTACCACTGTCCTAAGAGGCTAGTGAAATACTCTCAGTAGTGGCAGTGGAATCTACATGATTCACCTTCACTCCAGTTGGACTCACTTGTCACATCCCTGCGAAAGCGTGAAATGCTTGGGTGTGACTTTTGTCTCACAACACATTGATTACAAAAACATACATTTACAGTTGATAACTAAAGAAAACATTCATTATATAATTATATATATTGGGTTATATTTTTAGTTTCATACAAAATTTGTATCTATGAGACTTTTACATAAGAACTAGTAACCCTACATCAAAAGATTTGTCTTAATCACTTCTTATAATCTCCCAGCTAGTAATGGACGTGATAGTCCTCGTAAATACTGAGATCCATCAAATCCACGGTTATCCATACTGATAGCTTCCCTACATACTCATACTATCCATTGTACAGGGTGAAAGTATACATGAGATTATAAAACATTCTGATTCCCTGAAAAAGCATACTCAAAACAGTCAACATAAAGTTAGAGGGAACATAGGTTTAATCACTTAACAAGATTTTCTTACTAATGCAACATAAACAAGTCCACAACCAAACTTACTTATATGCCAAATGATTCATAACTGTCACACATATTGTATGATAATAATAGAAGATTATAAGGTTGTTGCAACCAAAGAAGCCAAAACAACCTAGGGTCTTCCTACATGCATGCACAGGACATACAAGGTAGAAGTGCTTAGGAAGTTTTACACTCTACATCAAAAAATACTCTAAGTGTAAAATCTTCCGAAGCCAAAGTCCAAATCTTCTGAAGCCAAAGATGAAGTCTTCCAAAGCTTCAGAGACAAAGTCTTTCGAAGCCATTTTGATGTGAACACTTATTTCTTTCGAAGACAGAGAAGACATGCTTTCTCTGATCTACTTTACAGAAAGCTGACACACTTTCCGCTGCAACTCTGAAGACTCACCGACTTGTATGAGTTGGTGAAAAGTCCATACTTTTGTAAACAGTAGAATAAGGTTCTTGTTTGTAACTTCCTACTTTTGTACCTGTAAACCTTTTTATATTAGAAAGGGATGTGAGCTATGGCATGTCATAGGCACTAGTCAAAAGGCAATCTACCTTTTGGCTCTACATTGATCTTGTTGTCTAGATTAGTGTTTCCAACTGTCTTTCTAAGTATTGATGGTTGTAGGATATAGTATAAAGTGTCTCAGGTCCTTGTAATTTGTAAATGCTTTATAAACACATGTAATAGAACTTAAGAGCAATATATAGCATTATTCAAAACCATACTTGTTTGTTCTTGTTCTTAGTTTTGTCTCACTAATTACTTGTGTTCTTAGTATCATCATACTCAAACCCAGTTCCCTATTTGAATTGTTAAGAGTTCTAAACCTCTCCTCATTGTGAGACTGATTGTATTGACCACCCTTCACACGGTCCTGCAATTGGTATCAGAGCATTTTAGGCTCTTGATTGTAAGATCTCACCATCATTAATCCTTTCACTTTTACAAAATACTTAACATATCAAATGGCAGCTATCACCAAGGCTTACATAGAAACTGGTACCATGACTAAGTCCCCATTGATCACTCCTGAAGACTTTGACACTTGGTGTCAAAGAATGGAAGGCTTCATCAAGTCCTAGGACTCCAGGATGTGGGGGTCAGTAGTCTCTGGACCTCATGTACCATCCACCCCTTCAGCTGCTGCTGGTCTGGTGGTATAATACCCTAGGAAGTGGCCAACTATTCTGATGAAGACCGGAAGAAAATTGATATTGATCAGAAGGCCATGACCGCCCTCCAAACTGCTCTTCCAAACTCTATCTACAGAGGCTTCAAGAAGTGCAAGACTGCAAAGCAACTGTGGGATGCACTGAAGCTGATGTATGAGGGGTCCAATAAAGCTAAAGAGGACAAGAAAGAGTAGCAGTTTAAGAACTTCACCTTCAAAGCAGGTGAAACCATTATTCAATAGTACTTCAAGTATGTTGAGATTGGGGATACTCTTGTTGATGTTGGAGTAACTTTGGAGAAGAGGGATATTATAAGGAAGTTCATGTCCTCTCTTCCCAGATAATGGACATACTATTGTGTGGTCATTAAGAGGACTGAAAACCTCAAGACCCTTATTCTCACTGAGTTGTCTGGCATACTCAGTGGTTACCAGATGGAGATGAATATGCAAAATTCATCTGGTAACTCCAGCATTCAACAGAGTTCAGCCCTTCATGTGGTTGAAAGGGACAATAGAGAACCATAGCACCACCTTATCTGCTACCCTGAAACCTCACAAAAAGGGCCTTCCATCACCTTTTAGGAGACACTAAGGGAGGCTACATCCCTGGAAGCCTATTCCAGGAGACAAGTTCTTCTCAAGCTTTTGTGTCTATAGATGAAAGTATAGGCAACTTTCTCTTCACTCTTGAAGACCTGGACTGTATCCATCCAGATGATCTGGAGTATATGGAAATATTCCAGCACATGGCTCTTCTCAATCACAGGGCCAAGAAGTTCTGCAAGAGGACTGGGAGAAAGTTTCCAAGCAATATGTCCAGTGGAAAGTTTGGTCTGGACAAAGGCAAGGTAAAGTGTTACAATTGTAACCAAATGGGACACTTTGCCAAAGAGTGCAAGGCACCTAAGTCAAATGGTGGCCAAGCACAAGCCAGGCCAAACTACACTAAAAGAGCACACCAGAATAAGAAGCCCAGGTAACATGTTGTAGTTGCTAAAGAAGGAGGCTTTGAGTGGAGCTTTCAGGTGGAGGATGCTGCTCCAAACCAAGCACTTATGGCAGACCATAATGAAGCCAATGTATTGGAACATCTCAGTACACCTGAATGTATTGCTAAAGTCAATAAGTATAGGTCCTATAACTTAGAGATGAGATCAGATCTTGAGTCCATAAATATCTTAAAAGCTGATTTCAAAAGAGCTGAAAATGATTCTAAACTAAAAATAGAATATCTATAGAAAACCATTTCAACTCTAAAGCATGAACACACCAACTACAGGACTCAGATCAAAGATCTCATTACTAAGTTAACTGAATGCCAGGCTGAGCTTATGATCAGCAAATCCAGGGCAGAAAAACTTGTTCTGGAAGAAGAGACCTTCAAGAATATGATATCCTCATCCCTACATGCATAAGTTTGTTATCAAAATAAGCAGGGACTAGGATCTACTGAGATAGCTCCTCCACACACACTTTTATCTATAAGATCTCCATGGTGTGGAACTTATGAAGATGAGCTTCCCTTTATAGACCCTATTGCTGAAGAGGATAAGAAGAAGATAGTGAAGGATGTGTCTGAGAAGAGTGAAGAGGACCATCCTAAGAAAGGACACTATTCTCCTGATGAGAGAGATGAAGAAGCTGGGATGACCAAGTCTCAAAGAAAGAACTCGATCAGGAGAGCCAAGTTAAAGGCAAAGAAGGCTCAAGAAATCAAGACCACTTTTAACTCTAAGCAGAAACAAGTGTTTATCTCTACAGGGTTTGAAGTGGTGAAGGCTGAAGACCTAACCATGAACTCTAGTACTAGGAGTTCTAGTTCAGGTTCAAATCATCTCATCAAGGAGAAGAGGACTGATCAGCTATGTACCACTGCTACACAGCCTAAACTATCCAGCTCTAAGAGCAAGCCTCTCCCTAAGAAGCTTGTTGTATCATCTATGAAGGTGAAGATGGAGAAGGAAAGTGATCAAGTTCAGTCTTCCTCAAAGAAAAAGACTCTCAGAAGGAAGCAAATAGACTGTATCATGTGTGATAGTACTTCTCATTTGGTTAAGGATTGCATTTACAATCCTAAAAGTACCATCCACATGATCAAAGAGAAAACTTCTGTCTGAGAAGAAGAAGGAGAAGCAAGCTTCGGAAGGAAAATATGTTTCCTTCAGAAGCTCCAAAGTGAAGAAGAAGACAAGTCAAAACTTGCCTTTGGAAGAAATTTTGGTCTCTGAAGAAAGGAATGCTACCGAAGTACTAAAGAATGCTACAGTGAAAGCAAGATCTTCCAAAGGTCCAGTCTCCAAAACTTCAAAAGTTGTTGAAACTTTCGAGGTGTTAAAGGTCAAGTCCAATCTTTTGAAGATGGTGTAGAAGATGAAGAAAGACCTGGTGACAAAAAGTTCTTCATCAACAGCAACTAATGATCCTTAAAGCTTGAATATAGTATCTGTTAGTGTTACAGTGTCTTCAGATCACTTTGAAAAGCCCAAGACCAATGAGGCTTGGGTTTCCAAGTGTAACTAACCACTTTTTTTGTGCAGGAAAACTAAAAACCAAGGGAAATGTGTGGATCATTGATAGTGGCTGTTCCAGGCACATGACTGTCAATGGTTCTTTGCTTCACAATTTTGAGAAAATTGATGGACGACCAGTTGCTTTTGGAGGAGATGCGGTGGTTACATCACTGGAAGGGGCATGGTCACAAATGGTAAGCTCACCATTAAGAAGGTAAATTTTGTTACAGAGCTTGGATACATTCTACTAAGTGTATCCTAATTTTGTGATCAGAGACACAACATGCTCTTTACTAAGCATGAGTTCATTGTTCTCAAGCCCGAGGTGATCATTCCTCAAGAGCATATCCTGCTCAGAGCCCCCAGGAAAGGGAACATGTACAGGATGGACTTGCAGGAAACATCTCCCTCTGGAGAAGTTTCTTGCTTTCTATCTAAAGCAAATAGTGTTGAGTGTTTCCTGTGGCAAAAAAGAATGTGCCACGTAAACTTTAAGAACATGAATAAATTAATTATGAATGATTTGGTAACTTGAATTCCAAAGAAAGAGTTTACAAGTGATGATCATTATGTTGCATGCCTGAAAGGAAAGCAACACAAAGTGTTTCACAAGCCAAAGGAAAGGAACTCTAACACTACTACCCTACACTTATTACACATGGATCTCTTTGGCCCCACCAGTGTAATGAATTTAGGAAGGATCTCATATTTTTTAGTGATCACAGATGATTTCATAAGATTCACTTAGGTCTTTTTCCTTAGAACCAAGGATGAGACTCCTGAGATCTTGAAGAATTTTATTATGAAAATTGAAAATCAATCTGATCATAAGGTCAAGACCATAAGATGATCAAGTAACAGAATTTAAGAACCAAATCCTTGATACATTTTGTGATGAAAAGGGTATTAAAAGACAATATAGTGCTCCCAGGACTCCTCAGCAAAACGATGTTACATAGAGGAGAAACAGGACACTTATTAAGGCTATAAGAACCATGCTGTCTGACTCTAAATTGCCCATCACCTTCTGGGCAGAGGCTGTTAACATAGCCTGCTATGTGCAGAACAGAGTTTTAGTAGTTAAGACTCATGGTAAAACTCCTTATGAGCTGTGGCACAAAAGGAGACCATTCATTGGTTTCCTCAGATCATTTGGATGTCCATGCACCATCTTGAATACCAATGATCAGGTAGCCAAGTTTGCTAAGAAATCAGATGATGTACATTTTATTGGATACACTTCTCAAGCGAAGGCTTATAGAGTATACAATCTCAGAACTAGAGTAGTTGAGGAGTCAGCCAATGTGACCTTTAATGAGTACACTCCCAGTGTGTAAGGTTCTGGTCCGGATTGGTTATTTGATCTTGATTTAGTTACCAACTGTTTTAACAAGTCTTGTGAGGATATTTCAGGATCTACAGGTAACATATCAATAGAATATCCTGACCTAAGATTTGAGATTAGAAGACCAAGCAAGAATACTACTTCAGCTCTAGTGGTAACTAACCCTACGAATGAAGATCCTATCAGCACAAACATGACGAATTCAGCTGTTACATCTGAGATGCCTTCAAATTCTAGCTCAGAGGTTTAAAACTCAGGTGTAGGAGCTTCAAATGTAGGAGGAAATAGAGATGGTGACAGTGATCAAGAATTTCTTGATGCTGATAACCACTCCATAGAAGACAACATAAATAATGTCACACACTCATTGGATCAAGTCTCACTTGATAAGTGTGCTGATATGGTGGGTGATACTCCATTGCCAGATCTAAATATCTCTAATTTGGATCTTTCCAATCAACTTGCTGTCATCCCTCAACTTAGGATCCAGAAGCCACACCCCACCACAAACATCATTGGAAATGTTGATACATTGGTGAGAACAAGAGGACAAACCCATGACAAAAATGTTTGTCTACACTCTTGCTTCTTGTCCCAAGTAGAGCCTATGAAAGTTAATGAGGCTTTGAAAGATGGAAGCTGGGTTGAAGCAATGCAAGAGGAGCTGCTTTAATTCAAAAGACAGAAGGTTTGGAACCTATGTCCTCTTCCTTATGGGAAGACTACCATAGGAACCAAGTGGGTTTTTTGGAACAAGAAAGATGATAGAGCACTTGTCATCAAGAACAAGGAAAGACTAGTTGTTCAAGGGTACACAGAAGAAGAGGGAGTTGATTACACAGACGTTTTTGCTCCTATGGCAAGACTTGAAGCTGTAAGAATATTCCTGGCTTTTGCTGCATCCAAGGATTTCAAGGTCTACCAACTTGAAGTCAAGTGTGCTTTTCTGTATGTGGTGATTAATGAAGAGGTGTATGTCACACAACCACCTAGCTTTGCAGACCCAGATCATCCTGATTATGTCTATAAGCTTGATAAAACTCTTTATGGGCTGCACCAAGCTCCAAGAAAGGAGTATGAGACACTATCTCAGTATCTTGGTCAACATGGTTACAAGAGGGGTACGATAGATGGAACTCTCTTCATCAAAGGAACAGGGAATAACTTAATGCTGGTTCAAGTATATATGGATGACATTATCTTCGGGTCAACTAATCCAAAGCTCTGCAAAGACTTTGAGAGGCTGATGAAGAATAGATTTGAAATAAGTGCCATGGGGAAACTTAATTTCTTTCTGGGAATTCAAGTGAAGCAAGTTGATAATGGCATCTTCATAAGTCAGTCAAAGTATGTACAAGACATACTTACAAGATTCAACATGACTGATTGTAAGGTTGTTAAGACACCCATAGCTAGAAACCACTCCCTTGGACCTGATCTTATGGGGGAGTGTGTGGATGAGTATCTTTACAGGGCTATGATTGGGTCTCTTATGTACCTCATAACCAGCAGGCCTGATATCATATTTGCCACATGCATCTGTGCAATATATCAAGCAAACCCCGAGATGTCACACCTGGTTGCTGTCAAGAGGATTTTTAAATACCTCAAAGGTGCTCCTAATCCAAAGAATTCTGACTTCAATCTATATGCTTATACAAATAGTGACTATGGTGGCTGCAACATGACTGTAAAGTCTACATCAGGGGGATGTCAATTCCTTGGTGGAAGGATTGTCTCATGGCAATGCAAGAAACAATCATGTGTCTTTACATCAACTGCTGAAGCTGAATACATTGCTGCTGCAAGCTGCTGTGCTCATGTGGTTTGGATTCAGAATTAGATGCTGGACAATGGATTCAACTTCAAAGAAACTCCCATCCACATAGACAACAACAGTGCTATCTCTATTACAGAGAATCCTATGCAGCACTCCAGGACCAAACACACTAACATCAGGTATCATTTGATTAGAGATAACTTTGAGAATGGATTAATCAAACTAGTCAAAGTTAACACAAATGCATAATATGCTGATCTGTTCACTAAAGCCTTTGATGAACAGAGATTCAAATATCATGTATCAGCTATTAGGATGATTAACTTTGAGTAGTTTTCTTAAAACTTAAATCAACTTTATTTCTAAAACCTGTGTATCCTAAGTTGTCTATTTTATCACCTTCATAAGCCTTGTTTATTTTGAAAGAAAATTTTTAATGATATTCCTTAGATTTTTGAAAAATTTTCAAAACATATTTTCCTTCGGAAGATTCCAAGTTGCCTTCGGAATAAATTTATGTCTTCAAATCAAATAACTACTTATAAGAAATTTACCTTCGGAAGAAATTCTGAGAATATCTTCCGAAGCTAAAATATGCTTCTAAGTACTTGCATGTATTTGAAGGACAAATATCTTCCGAAAGCAATTAAGTCTCGGAAGATTTATTCTCTTTAGAATAAAACTCCAAGTCTTAATATCTTTTGAACCAAATATGTGTCGGAAGAAAATTCTCTAAGTATTTTTCTTCTGAAGCCAAATTTTCACAACTCTTAAGAATATCTTCCGAAGCCAAATTGGCTTCGGAAGCTTTTTCTCAAAACTTCCGAAGCAAAATTATCTTCGGAAGATTTTCAACTTCCAAGAAAACTACCTTTTTGGGCACTTTTTTAGAGGTAGGACCGACATCCGGATTTCAAAGTTTATCCTTTTGCTTTAACTTTGTCTCAAATCCATTTCATATATATTCTCACAATGGTTCCCCCTCTTCACATTCTCCTCTTCATCTGCAATTCTCTAACCTAATTTCACCCACAAACCGCCTTTGTTCTTATCTTCCTTCATCACAAAGCTACTTCAAATGGCTAACCTTGACCGTAGAAACCAACCCGATTTTTCCATACGTCTTCACAGGCAACATAATCAAGTTGCTCTGTTAGACTCTAAGAAAGATACGGGTTTCTCTGAGGTTTGTCATTATCTTTCTTTGACCAACTACTTTACCTCCCTCACCATTGATCCTCCTCTCTATAAGGATCACTTGTTTGAGTTCTGGCGGACCTACGAAGAGGTCACCATGGACGGGGAGAAGGAACTATCTTCCACAGTGCAGGGGAGGGTAATCTTCATCTCTCCAGCCACCATAAACACACATCTTTAGCTGGATGATGTAGAAGGTGACTTGCCCTTTCCTAAAGCTATAGTGAATAACTCTTTTGCGTAGATGGGCTATGAGGGTGACTTCTCAGTCAAGACCTTTAGAAAGGGGAAGGTCTCATCTAAATGGAAGTACCTCCTCCATGTTGTCATACACAGCTTGTCCAACAAGAATAGAGGATGGGACCAGATTCCAGAAGAACTCTCCTTCATAGTCCATAGGATGGTTCAGGGGGTCAAGTTCAGGTATTCTCAATTTTATATACCAATTTGCTTGCTAACTTGGACTCCCTAGAGTATTACATGTTCCTTAGATATTTCCAGCATATTCTCAACTGTGAACTGGGAACACAGTTGAGGGGAACAGGTAATATTCTAAAACTGGAACAGATGAAGCCTGGCATCTTTAAATGATAATCTAGTATAGGTTGGACTCACTATAGTTGATAGGTTTATTTTGTTATGTAATAGGATAAATGTTAGTTTTCTCTTGTGTTTTGTATTTCTGATTTTCTCTTGTGTTCCAACAAAACTACAGGCCAAACTATAGTTTCGCCCAGAGTAAGCTGTTTCTGATCACCCGGCGAAACTGTAGTTCGCTGCCAGGTGAATCTAGTAGATAGTCAGGCAGTTTCGCTAGAAACTGCCAGCGAATCTAGGGTTGCTTATATGTTGTAATTTTTCTATCCTTGTAAGTAACTTTTGGCAAAAACCCTAATACAAAATATCATTGTTGCAATTGTGTGTGTGTGGCTGGAAGCTTATTATCATTATCATTAAGCCTTTTGGTTAATTATTATTGTTTAGATTCAAAATAGTTCATTGTGTTATTGAGTTTATTGTGTTAAATCAGTGGGAAATCTTTGTTATACATCAAGTGCACTGTTGAATCGATCATCAGGACCAACAATATGGTATCAGAGCCATTGTGCTCTTGATTAGTTGGTTTATCGAAGACTAGTTACTATTCAATCGATTTTGACTACCGATTTGGGTGTTTTTGTTATGGAAATTGATTGAGGATTGTACGTTTTGAATGTGCGATGCTACTGTAATCATCAGATTTCAAATTCGTTGTGTTTTGAATAAGATAGGGTTGATTTTGTTCTGAAAAGGCTTTTCAGATTCATCGGGCGAATTTACCAGCGAATCTAAGGATTTGGTGATTTTCAATTCAGGTTTTATTGTCAGCGAAAGTAGCCCACTTTTGAATGAAAGTTCAACTTCCTGCTAGTCATTACAAGCGAAAGTGTTGGCGAATTCATTTTAGAACGAAAGTTCTATTAGTCTCAGCGAAAGTATCGCCGAAACTAGAGTTTTCGATCATTGGTTGGGCAAAACTGCTACTTGTTTGCCAGCGAATCTAGGAACGAATTTGTTAGCGAAGTTACCAGCGATTCTACAAGCGAATTTACCAGCGAAACTGCCTTTTGTAAGCGAAACTATCTCCTTTTAGCAAATGACGTCCACCAATATCACCATATCCGACTTGGAGAGTGTTGCTCCTAATAGGCCATCGAGGCTTATAAATGGTGATAACTTTGAGGGCTGGAAAAGATGTTTGAAAGCTTTCTTTTACTACACTAATCATAATCAATGGAAATCACTTGTAAATGGTCCTCACACTCCAACTGTCAGCGTTGGTCAAGTTACATCACCAAACACCGATCCATCTAACTTCACTGAAAGAGATCTCAAGCTAATTGATGGTGATCAGAAAGCTTTTGGAGCTTTAACTCTCTGCTTATCCCAAGATATCTATAACCGCTTTACTGAACACAAGAATGCAAAATCTTTGTATGACTTCTTGTGTGAATTCTATGATGGAAATGAAGATCTGAGGAAAGACGGGAAAGCTTAAGCTGAAAAGGAGTTTAATTCATTTGTAGGACATAAAAATGAAAGCCTTACTGACATAACAAATCAATTTTTGTCCATCTCAAGCACCTTAAAGAAATATGATGAGAAGTTGGGAAATCATGAACAAGTCTCTAAACTCTTGGACTCACTACCACCTCAATGGAGCTTACAAGTTAGGATGTTAAAGCAGAAAATAAACTTTGCTGATTACAAACTTATGGATGTAATCAACAAATTGAAATCTTTTGATTTGGATTTAAAGAGGAGAGAATACAATCAATCCATGATGCCAGCCACTATATATCCACAAAATGTTGCATTAATGTCATCCGCTGCAAACTCGTCTATGTATGGTTCAGCTTATGGTGGTTCTACAGGATTTGGTGCTTCAAATATGTCCAGTGGGGGGTCTCCAGGTGTTGGTTCAAGCTCAAAGCCATCCGTCATTGCTCAGATTCCATTAGATACTATGGCATTATTTGGGATGTTTGTGCATAGTTATGAGGCTCTAGTTGCTGGGGAGTTAAAGGGAAAAGGAATGACCGTTAAAGACATGTATCAAGTCAATCCAGATGACAGAGAAGAAATAGACATCCAATGGAAAATGGCCATGCTCACACTACGTGCAAGAAGATTCATGGAACGAACTGGTAGAAGGAGCTTCGGAAGTCAGAATCAGAATTCTAAGCTTGGTTTTGATAAGTCGAAATTAAGATGCTTCAATTGAAAACAGCTGGGGCACTTTAAAAGAGAATGTCCAAATCCTATCATTACTGAACCAGGAATTTCTGGAACTTCTAAAGTTATCCCAATCATTGACAAGGAAAAAGTCAAGTCAAAGAAGGAAACAACTCTCATCTCAAACTTTGATTGGAGTGCTGAGATTAAGGAAACTGAAGAAGAAATCAATCATGCACTAGTGGCTGAGTTAGTGAATAGTGATGTGGATTCTATTGACAACCTTGATCCTTTTAGAGAGTTCAAAAGTGAGACTCAAGAGGTCATTGGTGAAAGTAACGAGCAAAGGGTTCAGATTGAAGAGAAAAAAGTTGAGAATGCTGAAGTTGAAGAGGGTGGATATGAGAAAGCTGGTGTTGAAGTTGAAAAGAAGGTGACTATTGGTGAAGATTATGAAAAGAAGACAAGTGAGTCAAAAGAAGAATTGAAAGAGGATAGTGAGGCTGAGAAGAATAGCAGGAAAGCAATGGAGGATGAAGAAGACAAGAAGAATACTCCGATTTGTCAGTGTGACAAGGCCCTGGCTGCTGAAAAGGTATTTATGGGTCTCCCTTATGAGGTAATTCAAGACATGTGCTCTCCTCCTTGCAAAATTCGTTCATTTGGGGTTTATAAGGCAAACAGACTGTTGTTGGATAATGAAAAAGAATTGAAACAAATTAATAAGGAACTTAAAACAAATGAGTCTAAATATTTTGTTAAGTTAAATGAAGCATTAAAAGAAAATGAGCATTTAAAAAGAAATCTTTTGGAAAGAAACATTGAAATAAATGCTTTAACTGAACGTGTAGCACTTGCTGAATTTGAAACAACCAAATTAAAAACCAAACTTGAAAAATGGACAATCTCTGGGATGAAACTTAAGGAGCTTTGCATGAATCAAAGGGGGGCTAGAATTAAGACTGGTTTGGGAAGCAAAGAAACCACTCATGTTTATCCTCCACCTAGCACTTATTGTTATTCTCCTATGCCTACATCTCATCCAACTAATGAATTAATTCAAAAAGATACTGACAGTTTGTATGCAGGTTTATAAGGAGTTAATCATAAGGAGATTCGAGAGGAATATGATTATGGTGCAAGTAGTGGTTTGGGCAGCTCTAGTTTTAACATTTCAGATTCCAAAAAGTCTTCCATAGACAGTAGTTTATGTAGATTTATTTCCCAAACGTCTGTTACAGACAGTAGTTTATGTAGTTCTAGTTCTAGTTCATCTTGTTTATCCTCAGATGTTGATGAATCAAACGATGATGTTTTAAATTCTCTTGTTAATGGTAATGATAATTGTTTAAGTAAAGGTTCAAACAAACATTCTCACCCAAATTATTTTGAAATATTTCTTTCTCATCCTATCCCATCTTTTACACCAAGTCAGATTTCTAACCCTAAAGATATTGAGACAACTTCCACAAACATTAAGAATATTAAGGAAAATGAATCAGGATTTGCTAAAATAAAGGTCACAAAGGAAATATTAAAAGAATCATATAACTCGTGTAGCAATTCAGATTCTCACACGTCTGACTATGAGGAAGAAATCTTAACTAGTCAAGCATCTATTTTAAAATGTAATAAGAAAGGTTTAAAGTCTCCATGTTTTAGATGTGGAAAGGATGATCATATTCTTAAAACTTGTCCTGATTTTGTTAATAGAAATATAAATAATTGTTCCTTAGGAAGTAGATTAAATCATTCTGTAAATAATTTCTTTTGTAAAAAGTCTTCTATTCCAAGACCTAAGTCAGTCGAGACTTGGGTCCCAATATCCAAGTCTTAACAAATTTTTTCTTATGCCAGGAACATTCTAGAAGAGCTATCAATAGTTTTTGGCATGTTGACAGTGGATGTTCAAGGCATATGACCGAGTTGAAGGACTTACTCATAATTTATCAAATGATTAATGGAGGATATGTTGCTTTTGCTGGAAATAAGAAGGGTGGAAAAATGATCGGTCAGGGAGAAGTCTCAAACGGTTCATTAACTTTGGAGAAAGTAAATGATGTTCCCGAATTAGCATTCAATCTACTAAGCGTATCACAAATTTGTAATAAAGATATACCAGTGTTGTTTATGTCAAATGAATGCTTGTTTCTTAAATCAGAGTTCATTATTCCAGAAGATTTAGTAATCATGCATGCTCCAAGAAAGAATGATACTTATCTTCTAGGTATGGGATCACAAGAGTCTACATCCTCTGTGACATGTCTTCTGTCTAAAGCCTATTCTTTCGAATCCTTCTTGTGGCATAGACGATTAGGACATGTTAATTTTAAAAATATAAATAAATTAGTTAAGAACAATCTTGTGAGGGGCTACCACTTAAAGATTTTTCAGTGGTAGAAAAATGCATGGGTTGTGCTCAAGGCAAACAACACAAAAAACCACACAAGCTTAAGCTCGAAAACACAATTTCAAAACCCCTTGAATTGTTACATACTGATTTATTTGATCCTATAAGTGTTAAATCGATTGCTAAGAAATCTTATTGCTTGGTTGTTACAGATGATTATTCCAGATACTCTTGGGTGAGGTTTCTAGCAAGCAAGGGAGATACTGTCGAAGAGCTTCAAAAGCTGATCCTTTCCATTGAGACCGTTATAGCCATCCAAAGTGATAACGGTACTGAATTCAGGAATCAGATCTTTGACTCATTCTGTGTAAGCAAGGGGATTCTTAGACAGTTCAGTGCTGCTAGGACACCTCAACAAAATGGTGTTGCTGAGCAGAAGAATCGACCACTCATCGAAGCAGCAAGAACTATGCTGATTGAGTCAAAGCTTCCCATAATTTTCTAGGCTGAAGCTATCAACTATGCTTCTTATGTACATAACAGGGTTCTCATTATGAAAGGCAAAATGAAGACTTCCTATGAGCTTCTTCATAAACGGAAACCCTAGATTAACTTCTTTCGCCCTTTTGGTTGCTTATGTACCTTGCTAAACACTCAAGCTCAGAAGTCAAAGTTTTGTGCAGTTTCTGATGAATGTTTCTTCGTTGGCTATTCTTCCTCACAAAAAGCGTATCGGGTCTTCAACCAAAGAACACGTATTGTGAAGGAATCATTCTATGTAAGAGTCAAATTCTCCTAACATGGAATCTGATCCTGCATGGTTCTATGACTCAAATACTGTCTTCAAATCTTTCACTCTTCCAGTTTTTGACGATGAAGTTGTTCCTCAAACCAATGTAGAAATCATACCTCCAACTGAACCCCTTCCACCTGCACCTCATCCACAACCACCAATCGACCATCACCCTCGACCTCCATTTGATGTTCCACCTACACCTCCACCACAAGCACCTTCTCCTTCACAACCCACTTCCCCATCACAGCCTTCATAACCCACTTCCCCATCATAACCGTCACTAACCACCTCCTCATCTTCATCTAATCTGTTAACCCTTAACACTAATTTTAAAACCTTAAAAGAACACCCACACGATTACATCATTGGTTCCATTACTGATGGAGTGAGGACACGGAGTCAATCTGGATTGATAAATGAATGTCTCTATGCATGTTTCTTGTCTCAAACTATTCCTAAAAATGTCTCAGCACTTCAAGACCCAAGTTGGGTTGAATCTATGCAAATGGAGCTTCAGCAGTTCAAGAAACTAAAAGTTTGGCAATTAGTTGATCTTCCTCCAAATAAGTTTCCTATTGGTACTAAATGGGTATTCTGGAACAAACCAGATGATCGGGGAGTATTAGTTCGAAACAAATCCAGGTTGGTTGTTCAGGGTTTTGCTCAGGAGGAAGGAATTGACTATACTGAAGTGTTTGCTCTAGTTGCTCACATTGAAGCCATCAGAATCTTTCTTGCTCATGTGGCTCATAAAAACTTTAAAGTTTTTCAGATGGACGTAAAGTGTGCATTTCTCTACGGGAACATTGATGAGGAGATTTATGTTTGTCAACCTCCAGGTTTCAAGGATCCAGATTTTCCAGACAAAGTGTATAAACTTGACAAATCCTTATATGGATTACATCAAGCCCCTCGGATCTGGTATGAAACTTTGACACAGTATCTGCTTAGCAAAGGTTTCTCTCGTGGTTCGATAGACATGACTCTGTTCAAGAAAGAAGTTGATGGTGAAATGTTGATTGTTCAAGTGTATGTTGATGACATCATTTTTGGGTCAACAAATGAGAAACTCTGCAGAGAATTTGAAGAGGTCATGAAGAATCGTTTCGAAATGAGCATGATGGGGGAGTTTTGCTTTTTCTTGGGATTACAAGTTGAACAAAAGCAGTCTGGTATTTTGATTCATCAAGAAAAGTACGTTCTAGAGATTCTCAAAAAAATTCAAAATGGATGATTCTTCTCCAGAACTTACTCCATTCACTGCTCAGACTTGCTTAACTCCAGATGATAATGGGAAATCCGTGGATGCTCATCGCTATCATTCTATGATCGGATCCCTCATGTATCTTATGGCCATTCGTCCTGATATTACATTCGTTGTGTGCTATTGTGCTTATTTTCAGACCAACCCAAAAGAATCTCTTGAAAAAGCTGTTAAAAGAATTTTTCGTTACTTAAAGGGTTCCTCACGTTTGGGTGTTTGGTACTCAAAAGGAGGTAACTTTGACTTACATGCATATTCTGACAGTGATCATGGTGGTTGCAGGGTCAACCAGAAATCCGTCACTGGTGGATGTCAATATCAGGGAGACTGTCTCGTTTCTTGGCAAAGTAAGAAGCAAACTACAGTATCTTTGTCTATGGGAGAAGCTGAATATGTTGCTGCCTCCAGTTGTTGTTGCCAAGTGCTGTGGATACAACATCAAATGATGGATTATGGGATAATTTTTTTCATACACCACTCTTTTGTGATAATGAAGCTGTTATTAGGACTGCCAAAAATCCAATTCATCATACTCGTACCAAGCACATTGAAACGAGAATTCATGCTATCCGGGACGCTCATGAAAGGGTTTTATAGATATTATTCCGATTGACACAAAAAATCAACGAGCGGATCTTTTCACAAAAATATTTGATAAACCGCGTTTTTATGAATTGATCTCTATGTTGGGTCTAATATCTTAAAAAAAAAAAAAAAAAAAAAAAAAAACCACTTTTCTTATCATAATTTGTATAGTTCTGTAAATAACTCTTTTTTATTTATAAACTTTTACTGATAAACTTCTGAGACCCATATGTCTTCACAACTTTGCTTTGTTTGTTTTAACTTACATTAAAAACACAAAAAAACTTAAGAGAAGAAAATTTCTTTTTGTTTCGTGGTTGCTAAAAAGAAATTTCAGGGGAGAATAAAGATTTATTTTTTATCTTTTCAGGAACTTCATGGAAAAGAAGTTTGAAGGAGAATCAATAGTATTGTTTGGGATATGCATGGTAGGCTCAGCCTGATATCAAAGTAAACAATGATCGTGTAGCTTAATTAAAGTCTAAGAACTCGACGACAAGGATTATCCTCATGATATCTCAGCCTACACAAACTACAAGGCCTTGTTTAAAATGGGTTGAGAGTTTCAAATCTTTTCTTTGATGCAAAAACAAAATATTATTATAAAATGGGTGACATATCTCGTGCTTATCTCCTCTGCTATGTGTGAACATTGACCTAGAGTGATGATCTCCTCTGTTATACGTGAGTATAGACCTAGAGCTCTTGTCAGCACATTCTAATGATCTTCTCTATTATACGTAAGTATAGACCTGAAGCTCTCATCAACGAGATAAAATGATCATCTCCTCTGTTGTACGTAAGTATAGACCTGGAGCTCTTATCATCTGTCCCCAAAATAAAGACACAGCGATTCTTAAAATTAAGAATCATTGTTGAAATATTTAAGATTTCAAGCAAAGTGAATTATATTACTCAATAAACCATGAAGAACAGGATTAGTACTTTGCTGAATATCTGCAGGAACCAAGTCATCTGAGTTTATCAAATGAATCCAAAATATTATAAAATAGCTGCAGATTACTTGACTCTCTGGACCAATGTCTTGAAAAAGAAATTTCTATATCCTTTTACTTTTCTTTCTTATTAGTTTTATTTTTGTTTTGTGCTGATATTGTGGGATAAAGGATGTTTTTCATAAAAATTTAGAAATTCAAAATTTTATTTATATATATATATATATATATATATATATATATATATATATATATATATATATTATTTTGTTTTATTTTATTTTTTTTTAATATTTTTTTTAATTTTTTTAAGTTTTAGGTTTCAGCGAAACTACAGTTTCGCTGGCAGTTTGGCCAAGCGAATCTATAGATTCACCCGGCAGTATCGCTGTTCACTGAACACATGATTTCTTTTGTGATGTCGAGCGAAACTATAGTTTTGCTACCAGCGAAACTAGGACTTATATATTGCACAGTGTGAAACTCGTTTCACATAATTTTATGCGAATATAAACCCTAGTTTCTCTGTGAACGAAACTACTTGATTTCATTTGCATGATTTTCGTCAAGTTTGTTCGATTCTAAACTATCTGGTAGGCATTGTGACCCTGTTTCTATGGTTTAATCGCGGTTTTAATCCTTAATCAGTGGTTTCGCATTGATTCGCTGGTTCGAAAGTTCGCTTGATTCGTTTAGCGAATCTACCAAACTTTCCAGCGAAACTGAACGAAAGTTCACTGTTTCGAGCGAATCTATCTTGTTATGCTGTCCAAGCATATTTGACAGTTTCGCTCGAACAATGCCAGCGAAACTATACATTCACTCAGCACATAATCTGTTATGTTGGGCTCAACGAACTTACAACTTCGTTGTCGTATGAATCATAAGTTTGTCCTCAGCGAAAGTGTAGAATCGCTTTAACTCATGGTCTAGGGCTGAGTTATAGCGAATGTACACTTTTGATTGGTCGAAACTTAGGTTCAATCAACAGCAAATCTATTATGTTGTGCTTGGCGAAACTATAGTTTCGCCTGTCAGCGAAACTGTTGAACTTAGTTTTAAACCACAGCGATGTTGTCTTGATATGCATGGCGAAACTAAAGTTTCACCATGACAGCGAAACTATAATTTTTTTTTGTTTTTTGTTTTTATTGTTTAATTGTCTTTATGTTATAACTAACTTACCTATGTTTATATTTTACAGTTCACATGGCAAACTTAAAGTTCGACGAGAAGACTAATCTTGTGGCATTATTAGACGACAGCAATCCAAAGACTGTTGGATTCCGAGACTGTCTAAGGTGGTTGAAGCAGTCTCCCATTCACTATGCCATATCTCATTTACCCACGATCTATAACATTCATAAAAGAGACTTCTGGGTAAATGCAAAATATGATCTGGGATCAACTCCACACAGAATTACTCCCAGAGTCCTTGGGGAGGATATAGTTGTTAGTGCTAAGACTGTTGTGAGTGTTTTGAGGTTAGAAGAAGACTGTGGTGATGAGGTTGTCATGACAGATGCTGAAGTCCTTAACGCTTACAGAAGTATTGGGTATGAAGGACCTTCTTTAGGATCCAAGAAGGAAATCAAAAAGTCTTTTCTATCCAAGGAGTGGAGATACATTGCTCATGTGTTTATTATGTGCTTGGATCACAGAAAGGGAGGATCAGATGGATTGAATGCACACTGGGCTAAGGCTATGATTGTATTTTGTAGAGGACAAAAGGCCAACATTGCCAAATTAATCTTTGACTGTATGACTGAGAATGTTATGGCTTTAAAGAAGGACAAATGGCTATTATATCCAAGGTTTATCCAGATGATCATTAATGATGAGAAACCCAATTTGCCAAGACATGGGGAGGTTAAGAGGCTGATGCAGATAAATACCAGAATATTTGTAGATTGCTCAGTAGTTAGGCACGACTTCAGTGGGAAAATAACTTAATTGATGGAAAAGATGTACCCAGCTGAGAGGTGGAACTATATTAAAAGGCTGATTGAAAATGAAAACAAAAATGCTGAAGAAAACCAGGAAAAACAAGCTGAAGCAATAAAGAAGAGAAAGAGGTATGCAAAGGAGAAGGAATATGATCTAGAAGCTGAGATTGATGAGGTTGAAGAGGAGCTACGGGCTCAAAAAGAGAGAAGGTCGAAAAAGAGGTATAATCAAGGGGAACCGGCTCATGAAACTGAAAGGAGAACCAAGCATAAGCAGCCAGTGTTTGAAGAAAGGAGGGATTCCCGATCTGAATTAGACCAAGATATCTTAGAAATGTAAATGCATCGTTGGGAAATGAATTGAGCATGATAAAGACTAAGCTGGTCAATCAAGAATTGTAAGAAAAAGAGAAAGATGAGCAAATGGAGAGCATGAAAAGAATGATGATTGACCATCAAGAATTGATTAAAAAACTACTAAAGGAGGTTAATGAGCTCAAGGGCAAAGTTGGTCTGCCAAACCAGTTATCACAAGAGGAGCTAGATGATCTGATCGACACATCTAAGTATTCATTCCTGAAAGTAGGAAAGTCATCTGGGATAGGGGGAGAAGCAAGTATAGCAGGAGGTGATGTAAGTGGTAGTGGTGATGGAGGTCCAAATGTTGTTGAAACAGAGGCTGAGAAGAGAGTTGGTGAAGGAAGTAATTTGAGAGAGGAGCCTGTGATTGTTGAAGCTAAGTTTGTTGATTTGGGGTTTGACATAGAAACAAACTTGACTGGGGCTGAGGTGCTTAGAGAAGATACTACTGAAGGAAACAAGAAGGATACAGGGAAGAGCCTTATTAATGAAGAAGAAGAATACAAGGAACAGTTGGTTGACTATGATTTAGAACCTGAATATTATGAAGTGGATGAGTGTCCAATGACTTATGTGGCACAAAGGGGTTCTGTTGAAGGAGATGTTTTTGAATTGAGTAAAGAAGACTGGTTTGAGAAACAGAAAGAACCAAAACAGTTGACACCACTGTTACAAAACATCAACGAACCAAGCAAGAAGATACCTGATAAGAAAATTGTAAGTTGGAAATACAACCCCGAATTGAAAATGTTCATAGTTAAACGAAGGGGTGGGGATATCTCTTATATGCATAAAAGGAAGGCGTTCAAGACCTTGCGTAGATGGGATTTGAGGAGATTATTTGAGATTCCACTTTTGGATACACATTTGAGTGAACATGCTATGATGTTGGAGAAGGAAGTCAAGGAAGGAATGAATGATAATTCTGAAGCTTTTGGGTTTATGAGGACTAAAAGAAGAAGGTTGAAGAAAGACTTGGATTGGGCAACTGGCAAAGGAAAGATTGTTTTGAAACTAAAGCCAGCTAAAACTGTGAACAGGATAAGAGTGCCCAATCCACTTCCCCCTAGACTATAAAAGTTTAAGAAATGGTTCTATGACAACAATACTGGGGAAGCAGTAATTAGAGTGCAAGGTGGAGCTGAGATTAAACTTTTTGATCTAATGGAGGTGTTTTCTTTTTGTGATGAGGACTTAGTGATTCTATGTGAGAATCACATCAAAGAGGGAGCTGGATCTGAAACAAGGAAAGAAGCCAGTTTGTTTATGAACGTGGCGAATAAACTCGTGGAGTCAGGGCAGAGGTCAGGGAGCTAACTGAGAAAGTATCTAAGGCTGACGAGTTAAAGTTGGACATGCACGATCTTACAAGACAGTTCGCAAGGGCAAGTGCAAGGGCTGAAGAGGAGAGTACAGCAGGAGCATATCAAGAAACATCTGATAAAGCTGAAGAGGAAGCAAGAGCGAGCCAGAACACCGAGAGTGAAGTCCAACCTAGGGGGAGAATTGAAAATCTACTATAGGTTGGACTCACTATAGTTGATAGGTTTATTTTGTTATGTAATAGGATAAATGTTAGTTTTCTCTTGTATTTTGTATTTTTTATGTACTTTTGTGTTCTAGCGAAACTACGGGTGAAACTATAGTTTCGCCCGGAGTAAGCTGTTTCTGATCACCTGGTGAAACTGTAGTTCGCTGCCGGGTGAATCTAATAGATAGTCAGGCAGTTTTGCTAGTCCAGCAAATCTAGGGTTGCTTATATATTGTATTTTTCTATCATTGTAAGTAACTTTTGGCAAAAACCCTAATACAAAATATCATTGTTGCAATTGTGTGTGTGTGGTGGAAGCTTATTATTATTATCATTAAGCCTTTTGGTTGATTATTATTGTTTAGATTCAAAATAGTTCATTGTGTTATTGAGTTTATTGTGTTAAATCAGTGGGAAATCTTTGTTATACATCAAGTGCACTGTTGAATCGATCATCAGGACCAACATTAAAATAATGAGGAAACCAACTATTGGCTTCTCCAGGGTTGAAACAACCCTAGTCCCAAAAATGTTTGAGCTCATTGCTCAAGGTGGCAACCTAGCAGCACCGGCTAGTGCTGAACCCACACCTTCCACCTCCCAACCACAAATACAGCCTATAATAACCATTACCTACCAGAGAAAAACCAAACGAACCCTTTCACATGCTGTTCAGCTTGTCAGGCCCCCATATCACCAACCATTTAGGAGGAAGTGGACACTTGAGCTCCCACTTCCCCTGAGAAGCAAACTACTCCCATCTCACAAATGATCAGTGCTCAGGTTCCTCATGCTCATCCTGATGAGCTCACAACCTAACCAGCCTTAAGCCTTCACTTAAAGTCTTAACACTCTAGTGAACAACCTTTCAGGGACAGCTACCATCCCCAACCGCTGGATCTCAACCAACCAATTCCCAGCCTTGACTTCTATGATGATGAAGACATGGGCTTTAGTGAGTACCATGAGTCTCTCTTCTCCACCCCTACTCAAGGAGAGATGAGTACCCCTGTCTCACCATGTCTAGCCCATATCATCCACCCCCTATCGAGGTGGATCTTCCTGAACATGTTTAGGAGATCAATATGGAAGAGGCTCTCACTTTAGAAAGTGATTACATCAGTCAGACCTTGACCATAGCAACCCAGCCTCTTAAAGTTGTCATGATGCAGGGGAAATCTAGCCGCCAAGAACACTATGCTGGTGATGAGGAAGAAGACATTAGTCCTATTCATTTATCCCCTTGTGATTCTTCTAATGAAGATGAGGAAAGTCTGAAACTAAAGGTGCACATATTGACTAAAACTTGCACCTATTTAGTCTCCAAGATTAGTCACCTGGAATCTCAGGTGACTATCTTACAAAAGAGGGTCAATGACCAGCAACTTGAGATCACCGATCTCAAAGGCAAGCTAGCTGAGAGACCATAAAGACAAACTCAACCAGGTCCACAAGAACCTGTGAATGTGATAGACTCAAACCCCAGCTCACTTATGCAAGAATGTGATGCTACCAAAAAGGGGGAGAAAGTTAGAACAGTCACATAACCTGGGAGTTCTTCTCAAAGTATGGACTTAGAGGACTCACCACCTCACTTGCAATAGTCCATACTCAGCAACCTCCTCAAGTCCACATTGATGTGGACTCACTTATATACAACCTATTTGAGGAGGGTATACCTAGAGCCATGTCTACCCCATCTCTTCACTCTGAGAACCCAATCTTGGGATGGAGGTATGACATAGAAAGAAGGGCTCTTGTCTTCTCTAGAGCTCAGGGTCAACAAGATATCTTTAATTTTGCAAACCTAAGTTTCTATGAGTGCATCCATCTGGTTGATCTCCCACTTGTCAACCCAAGCCAAAACAGACAAGCTGAGAGATTAGCAGATTGGATTCAAGGAAGGGTGCTTGAAGAGTTCAAGATGAGATCAAAATTATATCGACAAAGGCTAGCAGGTGAGATTTTTGGTCAACTGGATGTTAAAGTGGACCCTAAGATTAGCTTTGAAGGGAAAGCTTTTACTGAAGGCCCAGAAGTTAGGCATGTGAACCTTGAGACAGGATCTCCTTCAGCACCTAGTACCCTCAGTGAGGCACCAGCTGGTGAAGGTGCTTCACATCCTCTCTGTGGCTAGAGCTTGACGACTGAACCAAGCAATGCAGGCCAAAGCTCTCTCCACCCTGAGTAACCAAGGCCTGAACGTGACAAAGGGAAGAGGAAAATGACCTTTGAGGAGTTAAAGGAGGAGGAAAAGAGAGAGAGGAAGAGGAAGCTAAGGGGAGAGAGTTCAGGAGGGTCCTCAGGCTTCATGCAACTGCTATCTATTGACGGTGCCGGAGTCTTCTCCGTCGTCGTCGCCGTCGTAGCGCTTTGATTCTCTTGATAGAATTTCGAATTTAGTGGCTTCAGAGCTCCGATCACTATCGTCGTCCATTGAGGAATGGGGATTTTGAGGTTTTTGATTTGTTGTTAGTGAGTGTTTTGGTGTTTTTGTCAAGAGGAAGAAAAGTCGTTTTGGAAGGGCAGAGGCTGTGCTCTTCAAATTATGGACTCTTCTAAATCTTTGTTTACTAAAACCAAAGCAACAACAACAAAAACCATTTAGTTGACATTAAAAGTATTTACCAAGGGGAGAATATTATTCAACAATTTTTGGGAAAAATATTTTTAGTTTTGGGTGTTAAAGTGAATTTAATATTTTAAATGAAAATGTTATTTTCTGACGTTCTCAAATCAGACAATGCCACAATGGCACAAAGTCAGTTTGATTGTTTTGTAGGTATGAAGAATGAAAAGTTGTCAGATTTCATTGATCGATTTATATCTGTGGCAAATAATCTGAAGAAGCATGACCCACAACTCACCAACTATGAATAAGTTCAACAGCTTCTTAAATCTCTTCCACCCGAGTGGAATTCTCAGGTTAAAATGCTTAAAAAAGAAAAAAATTTTCTAGATTGCAAGTTGATAGATGTGATCAACAAGCTGAAATCTACTGAGCTGGATATCAAGAGAAGAGAATTTCATCAACCTATGTTTCCATCTCAAACTAACAGACTGAATGTAGCTCTTATCTCTTCTACGACAAGCATACTTGATTACAAAACCGAGATGATTGAGAGGTTGAAGTCGTTGGAAACTAATTCTGATTCAACTGCTGAAATCAGGGAGAATGTAAAAGAGAATTGTGAAACTTTGAGAGTTATAATGGAAGTGGACTTGATTGTGAGAGAACTGATGCTAATGAAGCTGAAAAAAATGATGAAGGAAAGAAGGAAGCTAAGGATGAAGAGACGCTAAAGGCCAAGGAAGAGGAACACAAAAGAAACACAAGGGTCTGCAACTGCGAGAAAGCTTTGGCAGCTGAAAGAATTGTCATGGTCTTCCATATGAGATAGTTCAAGACATGTGCTCATCTGCTTGCAAAATTCATTTGTTTGGCATCTATAAAGCTAATAGGTTATTGCTAGATAACGAAAAAGAATTAAAAACCATAAACAAAGAACTTAAGCTGAATGAAATTGCTTTTTCAAAGAAACTTAATGAAGCATTGGCTGAAATTGATCTTTTGAAAATAAATATTTTGGAAAGAAATTCGGAATTTAATATCTTAAGAGAAAGAGCAGTTCTGGCTCAATTTGAAACGACTCAGCTTCAAACAAAGCTTAATAAATGGACCCTTTCACAAATGAAACAAGATGAGCTTATTGCTAGACAACAAGGGGCACGGATAAAATCCAGGGTTGGATATCATTCAGACGGTAAAACGGTACTTAATTCAGTTCTCCTTCCATCAACTTTATGCTATTCTCCAATTCCTAAACCACACCCAAAAAATGATTTGTTCGAGCAACCTACTAACAGTTTACATGAAGGTTTAGAGGGAGTAAATCTTAAGGAGGCACGAGATGATTATGATTCTTTTACTGGTATGGGATACAGTAAACATGGTGTTGATAATCAAGCAAACGACTGTTCAGCTTTGGTTGTTATTAAAAATGTATCTACTATGTCTTCTAATTTCTTTGATAAGTTTGAAATTCCTATCTTTGAGCCTATCAGGAATATGAAGGAAGAAATAGATCAGGAAGAACCTAATCATCATGCTCCAACAACTGCAACACATCCAATTCCTGTTAATCAATAACGATTAGAAGCAGAGGTGCCTATTGAGGACTGTACACGTTCAGAAGATGAAGATAAGATGTCACCTGAATCTGTCAAATTTCAAATGCTTTTAAAAGTTGAATCAAAACGAATACAGATCTCATCTCCAGTTGCTAAACAAGTCATTCATTACAAAGCAAAGCAAAGGCAATCTCAATCTCATCCCGTCATATCTAAATTTTGTCAGAAACAAGTGAAGATCTCATTCCCAATTCAAGAAAAGAAATCACAAGTTCCTTAATAAGCTGAATCAAGTTCAAAACAAGATCCACCTACAGTTACATCAGACGGGTCTATCAAGAACCAAAAGCCTTACAAGGCTTGTTTCAGGTGTGGAATGGAAGGTCATGTGTTGAAAAGGTGCCCGAAACAACATGATTCAGATGGTAAAGGCAAAAAGATTTGCTTATCTGGATCTCCATCAACAAGAAATTTGCCAGATGGTAAAGGCAACACGGGTTGCTTCTCCGAATCAAAAGGTAAAAAGAATGCATCTTTAAATGTTTGAATCAAAAGAAGCCGGTTTCACATTATTTAAATATGAAAAAGGCCAAAGTTTCAAAACCAAATTCTTTTCCTTTGGGTCTTAAACAGAAAATGATTTAAAAATTTAATTCTTTCAAATTAAAAATGTTTGAACCAAAACAAATTTGGTAAATTAAAAGGAAAGAAGGAAAGATAAAAGGTTGTGTGTTTAAGAAGGATGCTTACATTGATGTAAACGGATCATCCAGGACTACGGTGACCTGGGTCCCCCTTTCTTAATGATCTGTTAATGAATGCAGGAATAGTTTAGTAGGTTTGTTAGTAATCTGGTTTACTGACAGAGTCTGTTCCTCATCCAAATCTGATGCGGAACAGACAGGTTATGGTTATTGTACTATATCAGATACACATTCTGGATTTGTATCTGCGCATATTTCCTATTCACAACCACTGCATGATTCTTGGACAGTTAATTTTCATCTTTTGATAGGCTAACTTTGAAAAATTTTCTTATGTAAATTTCTATTTTGAAAATTTTAAATAATAAAAAAATTTATATAAAAAATAAATAAATAAATAAATAAATAAAATAAAAAAATTTAAAAAAGGGGTTCGAGTACTTGATTTTGAGATGATTGAGAAATGAAAGTATATTTCCGTGGTATGCTTGTTTATGCATGACTTGCTTTGTGTGAGAAATGATAGCATCTGTTCGGATGCCTATTTCATTTAAAAAAATAAATAATATATATATAAAAAAAATTAATTACATATAAAATCTAAAATTAATAGTTTCATTGTATAATATGCCTGGTAGGCTCAGCTTCAAACAAGTAGACGTTAATCTTGTGATAAACTAAAGCTTCTGCATGAAAACTGGATTTCAATCTCATTATTGGTCTGCACAAGACTGAGTCCCGTCAAAAAGGGGTTGAGAGTTGGCTTTATGCCACCCATTCATATCATATATAATCATGCTTATCTCCTCTACTATGTGAAGCATTGACCTGGAGTGATGATCTTCTCTGTTATATGTAAATATAGACCTGAAGCTCTTATTAGCACATCAGATGATCATCTCCTTTGTTATATGTAAATATAGACCTGGAGCGCTCATCATCTCTTTATTACATTCATTCATCACTCAAAGATTATTTGTGAAATATCTTTATTACCATATCTTCCATCGGGTAAACTCAATAAACCGTGAGGATGGGTAGGTCTTACCAAATGAGTGCGGAATCCCAATTTCATCTAAATTATACCAAAACATGATAAAAATCATAGTTTACATGTTGAAAGAATGTTGCATAAGTTTAAAAGGACAACATACCGACAATCATTCTTGGACCATTTAATATATATATATATATATATATATATATATATATATATATATATATATATATATATATATATATATATGATAATAATGTTGTGATCAGGCTCCAAATCAGTGTGATCTCACTGCTTGTCGATGTTTAATCACATCTTTATGCTTTAGTGTATCTTGATGATAGATCTCATGATTAAGTTAGTTCTTGATTCTTGATCTATTAAAAAAAATATATAAATTATATATATATATATATATATATATATATATATATATATATATTTATATATATATATATTAGAAAATTAGTTTCTTAAGGTTAGATTTTTTCTTGCTTATTAAAAATCTTTTCATGAAAATCCAAAAAGATTTTTCTTTTCAAATTATTTTTCAAGTCTTCCATATTATTCTTGATCCAAAAAGTTCGCTTGTTTTTATATACAGATAAACAGGGGTTTATTTGTTTGTTGAAATGATCTAACGGGAAATGTGTAGTTCGTGTTTGTGATTGTGTTTCTGATTTTTCTGCAAGTGATGGCCGATCATAAGTTGAGCAATGCACCAGACCAGAGAGTCTGTTCCTCAAATTTGTAGAAGTTATCGAGTTAGGAATCCTCCTCCTACATCTTCTGATGCACTCAAAGAAAAGAGGTTAAAGAAAGAGGCTTTGGTTATCTTAAAAAGGGAGCACACAACAAGGGGGAGCATACAAATAGAGGAGCTTATGAGATGAAAGATCTTATTCATTGTTGACTTCTCGGTGCCGATCATGATGCAAGACATTGATAATAATAGACTAAGGGGGAGTATTGTTGGGTCTGAAAGATAGTCTAATATTATCAACACAGTCAAAGTCAACGTTAAAGTCAAAGTCAACGCAGAAGTCAAAGCGACGCGTTCGAGACGAAGATCCGAGATGAGAAGTTGAAGATATATTTGACTAGTAGTTTATTGTTAATAAATAAATTTGTGTCAACAAAATATATTTACTCATGTTTTAATCTTTTTTATGTTTTATTTGTATTTTACCTAATTAGTTTAAGTCTAGGGGCTTATGTGTGATTAGTGAATATTATATTCCCTATAAATAGGTAAGTGGTTATTAGAGTCTGGAAGCTTGGATGAGCTAGATTTGAGGGTTTCTATATAAACAATATTATATGCAAATCCATATGGATCAAATGAGGTTTTTGTATTAGTGTTCTTGAGTGTTCATATTAGTTCTTCATATTTTATCATGTTTGATTCAAATCTTCATCAAATCGTTGATTCAAAGGTGTTTTGGGACCAACATCTAGTAATCCACTGATTTTGGATTAGTTTGTGTAAATATCTTAGTAATCAAGTGACTAACGTTAGTATTATTAAAATTCATAACATAAACTAATGTAGCTTAAATTTCATTTTCTGAATTGTAGATAAAGAGAAATTTTTGCTAAGTGTCTGCAGCGGATAAGGACTTTCCATAGCGGATGAACAAGAGTCTGTAGCGGATGAAGAAAAACTTCCAAGTGTCTACAACGGATGAACAAGCATACACAGCGGATGACTAGTACGTAGCTGATGAACTGTCCACAGCGGATGAACACTCCACAGCGGACAACATACAAAGCAAACACACACAAGTGTTCACAGCGGACATCTTATCAACCACTCAGAGCGGACGACTGTTTATGCACAGCGGATGGTTTATTATCCACAGCGGACAGCTTATAGACTTAGGATTATTTAGGAAATTTTCATTTACATAAGGGTATTTTTGTAATTGTACATGGCCATCTGTATAGGCTATAAATAGCATAATACCCTAACCCTTGTAAGCTTTTGATCTTGTTTCATTACATAATAGTAATATGTTTGTGTATGAAATATCTTATGGTGCGCTTACATGATTTGTAACTTACATGCATGTCCTTAATAACTTATAAAGTTTATATTCTTAATTCTCTACATACATACTCACGTAAGTAATTATACATACCTGCATGTTTTAGAAGTATATACACATACTTACACATGCTAAAACATATATATAAAACTCTTATAACTATAATCAAATGAAGTCATCTTAGCAATTCTCAATTTAATACGTATATATATAATACTAACTTATAATAATTCCTAGAATTTTAATTTGCCTAACCTTAGTTTTAGGGTCGTCACATCACCTTAGTTTGGTCTAGCCGATGTGGGCTAGATATCAGAGGTTCCCTGGGGCTCAGTTGATCTATAGAGTGGTGAGGTAGATCAACATCATGGCCATGATAGAACATGATATCCTCATCAGGTTGGGTTAAAAGGTCAAGAAAGGATAGGGAGGTTATATCTAATGATCGGGGATGTTGGTCAGCACCTAATGACTCTTTTGCAATAGTAGTTGAGCCAATGATGTGGCTATCCCTTTTTAGAGGCTTAGAGGAGTGTTGAGACTCACTCTAAGGGCTTAAGGCTTTGGTAGTGGGCTCGTCTGGTTGAGACTGAGGAGATTCAACACTAATATTGAGGTCAATGGTGGAGGATGGTTGGACCTCTGGATAAGTGGGAGCCCTGAATTCCACTCTAGCCTTTTTGGTTTAAATAGAGGGGACTTGACCAATCAGAGTAGATTGGTCAAGGATTTGTTTGGGGCGTCTTTTATAGGTAATTTTGATTGGGTGGGAAGAAGTAGATGTCAGTTTAGTGGTGGTGTCTGTTGTGGGTTCATCACCTGCTGGGCTTGCAGGGATGTCACCAGGAGCCATTGGCTTAAGCATACCTGGAAGAAGATCAGTGATCCTTCCAGTGAAGTTGGTGGACACCTTCTTCAGAGTCTTGAGATGCCAGGCCTCATGTGAACGACCAGTATATCATTTGCACATTCTAGTTTGTCCTGGTCTAACTCACAGTTGATTATGTGCTGAACAGGGATACATATAGAATTGATCCCAGGTGATATTACCTCTTAGGTTGTTAAGCACAAATCTTAAGTAGTTGAATCATAGGCCCTTTACCAACCCATGGACTAGGTAGCCCGAATCATATAGGATTTGATCCCATCCCCATGACTTGTTGGATAGGCTGTGCAGGATGATGTGCAGCAAGAGCTTCCAATTGTAGGATAAATTAAACTTGTAGACCGTAGACTTACTCACATCTCTGCCATATCCCATCTGAGTGTAGGTATCCTCCAAATCAGACTTGGGGAAATCAGTAAGGGCGCCTTCATTATGGAATTCCAGATGTTCCCTGATGGTTGTCTCACTTATGGTGATGTCCTGTCTGTAGATCCTCGATCTGATGACCCTTTCATCATTAATCATCTCACTTCGACTATTGGCCCAAAATTCGGCCATGTGGTTTGAGTAGATGGTGGGTTTAACAGTAAGGGCATTGAAGTATGTCGATTGTGACAGAAATTGGACAATAGGGGCAAAATTGACATCCTTTGAAGAATCAAGGATGGCGACTTGGTTGTGTTGGGGATTCAAAGCCATTGTTCTGAAGGTACTATTTGATTGAAGGAATTGAGAGTGCATGGAGAAGATGATGGAAATTTTTGGTTTTAGTAGTGGTAAAGAAAGTAAAGAAAGAGAGTCGGAAATTTTAAATGGGGTTAAAAATCTAAACGGATAGGGTGAAAATATAGGTGAAAGGGTGTAAGGGTTAAACCTAGAGGCTCGGGAAATCAAATCAAGATGAAGAAGATCAAGTCAAGCGACAAGTCCAAGTTGTCGCGCGATAACTTGCTTCTCGCGTGAAAAAAACAAGTCGCGCGAGAACTAGTGATTCGTGTGAGAACTTCTAGTTTAGTATATATAGAAGTTTTGTAATGTAATTAGTAAGCTTTAGTCTCATTTCTTGATTTTCACACTTACCGTAATTTGTCCAAAATCAGAGAGTAATACAACCGAAGTTATTTACATATTGTGTTTGTGTTATTCAATTAATATTCAATCTTATCCGTAATGTCAACATTCTTCATTTTCATTATGAGATCGATCTTTGTATTGTGTTGATCCTTACAGTTGGTATCAAAGCCTTGTTGCTCTAGATCGATTGATTTTAAGATTGAAGTAAAGGATTTGAAGTGTTCGTAACCTTGATATTTGAAGATCTAATTGATTTCAGCAAAATTTGATCAGATTTGAAGATGTTAAAACTGATAAGTTTAGTGTTTGAAGAATTGATGGTGTTTTGAGCTTAATCGAGCTTAATTAAATTAATTAGAGACAATTAGGATCTTAATTGAACCTAAATCACTAATTGAACACTTAATTAATCAAATTTTAATCATTTTTATGAAAAATCAAAGCTGAAAACATTCGAAATTGAAGAAATGAATCAGGCGAAAAGTTTGTGAATCTGTGCGAAAAGTTTGATTTCGTGCGAGAAGTAGAGTTTTCACAAGAGTTTGTTGAAAAGTTTGTTACAGAAGATTCGTCTCACACGAGAAGTTGTTGTTTTCGCAAAAGTTAGTTTCAGAACTTTCCACTTGAAAAGTTTGTGTGATTTCACTCGGGAACTTGGTCATTCACGTGAAAACTACAAGTTTGAAGAATTTTTGAGAAATTTAATTTCTAAGTAAGAAAATGGAAAATCTGAAGCACATCACTGCTACTCTTAATCTCGACAATGGAACTAGCACGAAGCCTCCTCGACTTCTCATCGAAGAAGACTATTCTGATTGGGTCTATCGCTTTGAGAATCATGTCATATACACCAAACCCAGGATGATGAGATCTATCAAACAGGGTCCATACATCTCAATTTACACAAATGACAAGGGAGACCTAGTGCCGAAGCCTGAGCATCTCTGGGATGAGAAAGACATGAAAAGGATGGAGCTTGATGACAAAGCGTATGCTACCATCACAATGGCACTTACCACTGAGATAGCTCAGAAATTCAAAGATTATAGGAAGGCTAAAGATTTGTGGGAAACAATGGAAGAACAGATTATGGGGAACCAGGATATGAGGGAAATTAGGAAAGATACGCTAAACCAAGAGTTCAATATGTTTAATCATATACTGGGTGAAACCTTGGAGGTTCAAATGTCAAGATTTGTGAAGCTGATAACCTAGATGAAAAGTGTAAGAATCACTCTGGAGAACATCTTAGTGAACAAGAAGTTAAACTCACTACCTTACAGCTGGAACAACAACTACACTACTATCAAGAGAACCAAGGATTTGTTCACATTGTCCGTCAGTCATCTGACCATCAAATCTTATGACGTGGATGATAAACAGAGGGGTGCCAATTATATCAACATAATGGGAGCTGAAACATCGGCATTGTATGCCAAGATGGCTAGTAATCCAAATTATTATGTCAGTTATTCTCAGCTATGTCGGCAACAACAATCTGCAACTCCTGCATATCAAGCTGTTAAAGATCAATCATGGCCTCAATTCCAAGCTCAAGCTCAACCATAATCCCTAATCTATCCTCAAAGTCAATCCTCTCAACCTACACAACAAGATTTTGCTATAAACTCCTAACCTAACAAATAGACTATTCAGATTGCAGAAGAACACCTTGCTCTATTTACCTCATTCATGAATAGCTATAAAGCTTTCTCTGCCGGAAGACTCAATACACCTAACATCTTGGTTGATGACTTGCAACAAGTTAATCCCGATGATGTAGAAGAGAATGATATTAAGTATCAAATGGCTATGGTGGTGTATCGTGCTAAGAAGTTTGCAAGAAGAACGAGGAGAAAAGCTTTTGGTCTTAACAATTCGAGTAAAATTGGGTTTGACAAATCAAACTTAAGATGTTATAACTATGACAAACCTAGTCACTTTGCAAGAGAATGTACTGAAGGAAGGTCTGTTCAAGATGATAATAGGAAGAAAATGGTAATGGTGGAGATAGAAACCAAAGGAGATGAGGCTAGTTCCTCTAACAGCAAAGTACTAGTATCTCAAACTGAAGGAGAATATGACTGGTCAGACCAGATGGAGGTACTAGACATGAAGCTGTCTACTACTTTATTAGCAGAAATTCAGAATGTTGAAGATCATGTTGAGGAAAATGTTCTAGCTGAGTTTGTGACAGATGATTTGTTAGTTGGTGTGTTTAAAGGAGAAGAGGGGAATGAAACTATGATAGTTGAAGAGAAAAAGGTTGAAAGTGAGAAAGTGCATGCAGAAGGTGAAATCAATGAAATAGCTTTTGAGATTACTCCAGCTTATACAACCACTATCAAAGAGAAGGAAAGTGAAGATAAAGCAAAGACTGTTGAGATCACTCCAGTCAAGAATGAAGAATCTGAAAATGCTGTTGAGTTTACTCCAACATCTGTATATAAAGAAAAGGAAAATGCTAACGAGAACACTCCAGCAATTAACGCAGAAGAAAAGGTTGTGCTAAAGGCCTTCATGATAAAAGTTCTACCTGAAGAGACAAAGAAGCAAGAAGGAATTGAAGAGGTATTTACTACTCTTTGTTCAGATAATTGCATAGAAAAGGTTAACAGGTATAGAGTTCACAACGAACGCTTGATCTTAGAAGTTGAAAAACTTCAATATCAAGCTCGTAAATATAAAACTAAATAAAATTTTTTTAAAGAAAAGATAGATGGTTTAAACAAATCAATTTATCAATCAAAACTAAATCTTAATGATAAAGAGTGCAACATAAAAGATTTGACAACACGTAATGATGAATTATCTTTAGAAATTAACAAACTCAACAGTGAACTCTTATATACTAAATTGGTTGTTGAAAAATTTGAGCTTTTATCAAACATGGTTGAAGGTATAATCAAGTCTCAAATGACACAAAAAATTAATGGTGGAAAAGCGGAGTTGGTTTTGCTAACATTGCACCGCCAATTTATCATGATTATACTTGTTTGCCTTCATCAAATACAACTCATGATGAAGAGGCCTATGGATTAGGTTTTCAACCAAAGTCAGACTTAACACCTCCAGTCAATGTTTTACTGACTGTTGACCCTATCACAAAAACTGAAATTAATATTAATCTTGACAATTTTTTGCAGGAACTGTGAAGAAAGAGGGGTTGGTTAAAGAATGGGATAATGATGATGAAATAGAATTTCAGGAAAAATAAAATTTGTAATTCAAAATCTTCATGTAATTCATCATGAATATTAATGAAGATCAGAAGTTTTCAATGTTACAAATGTATTGTCTAACAAAGAAAGGAAACTGAAATCAAAAATAGACTTTAAGACCAAAGAATGAAAACAAATAACAACAACCATATTTGAATTAAAAACTGGTTTCAAGAACAGATTTGTTTCAAAAGGCAACATTGATAAGGAAGATCATATTTTCAAAAAACCAATGCTAGTTTCTTTAAAAATAAATCTTCTATTATTGCTAACTCTATGAAACAAGATGTTTGTAGATAAGGTATGAAAGACACTGGTCCTACTCCAATACAGACGATTCATAAGGATAAAGCTACAATTCATGCTTCATCAGCATTGGAAATGAATCGAAATGTTAAGAAAAACACCTCAATCCTTCAAGGAACATCTCGAACAATCCATAACGATAGAACGGAAAGAGAAATTGTTAAAGAATCTCAAGGCCAAAGACATACTAAGGCCAGATTCTATGATAACTATGGAAGTTATCATAAACAGTTTGTGCAAAACATACAAGCGTCAAATAATATCATAAAATATGTTGTTATGTGTGTGGGAAGCTAAATCACAAGGCTAGAAATTGTCATCATCAACATCAATTGACAAGCAAACAAATATTTCATAATTCAATTTCTAAATATAAAAAACATTTTTTGTAAATGCAAATTTGAAAAGAAACTTAAATCTGTCAAATTCTTTTGCTAAAAACAATACTGATTTGAACAAAGAAAAGTCAAATGTAAAATCAGTACAAGTTGATGATAATAATTCCACCATATTACCGATCAGACAAATTCAAAGGTGGAAAGTTAAAGACAAATAACCTGACACTTTTGTTATTGACAAATGTGTTTTTAATGACAAAAGAGATATGATATTACAACATGTATCATATTTAGATGAAAACAAAGAGCTCAAGTCCACCATGGCTTGGGTTCCTAAAAATGAATAAATTTGTCCAAATGTGCAGGAACAACCAAGACATGTTATCAACAGTGTTTGGCATGTAGATACTAGTTGTTCATGGCACATGACTGGTAATATATCTCTATTAAACAACATACAATCTTACAACAGAGGATATGTTATCTTTGCAGGAGATAAAGGTGGTAAGATTACAAAGAAATGTATAGTGTTGAATAGTGTATTAAGCTTTGAAGATGTCAATTTTGTTGAAGAACTAAAATATAACTTGTTGAGTGTTTAACAAATTTGTGACAAAAAGTATTTTACACACTTCACTGATAAGGAATGTCTTATTCTAAAACTTGGATTTGTAATTCCTGATAAATGGGTCTTATTAAGAACTTCAAGAGACAAAGACACATACTTACTTGATATGAATGATTCATACTCATTTGTAACTATGTCATGTTTGTTATCTAAAGCCTTGGAAAGTGATACATTGTTATGGCATCGTCATCTTGGACATGTAAATGTTAAAACTATGAACAAACTGGTTAGAGGAAATCATGTTGTTGGCCTACCTTTGAAAGAATTTGAACTAACAGAACATTGTCTATAATGTTCAAAGGGCAAACAACACAAACTTCCTCATAAACCAATTGCTCATACCAAAATTGACTCTATTCTTTAACTGTTACACATGAATTTATTTCGTCTTGTTAATGTATTGAGTTTGGGACGTCGTGCATATTGTTTAGTCATTACTGATGATTTTTCTATATTTACATGGGTTTTCTTTTTAGCAACAAAAGATGTGACACCTTATTTGCTGATAAAATTCATGACACTCGTGGAAAATCAGACGGACAAAACAATCAAGTGCATTCGAAGTGATAAATGAAATAGAATTTTGCAATCGTACATTAAATGAGTTCTGTGATTCAAAGGGGATAGAAAGACACTTTAGTTCTGTAGGAACTCCATAATAAAATGGAGTTGCTGAAAGAAGAAACAGAACTTTAATTGAAGCTACCAGAACAATGTTATCAGCAGCCAAATTACCGTCATTCTTTTGGGCTGAAGCTATTAACACTGCATGTTATGTTCAGAATCATGTGTTAATCAATATATAACAAAATATGACTCCTTATGAAATCTTTTTCAAACATAAACCCAAAGTCAAATATTTCAAAACATTTGGATGTTGTTGTACTGTGCTAAACATATCTGATTCTATATCAAACTTGATGAAAATGCTAATGAATGTTATTTTGTTGGATATTCAGCTAACAAAGTAGCATATCGGGTTTATAATAAAAGATCAAAACAAATAATTGTGTCATTTGATATTGATTGGCATGAATCTAACAAAAAGGATGCAGGTTCTGCACCTTCATGGGTTTATGATTATGCTTCTTTATTTGAAACATTTAATCGATCATTTGTTGTTTCTACAACTAATCTGCCTTTGACATCCTCAATTCTGGATATTTTTGCTGATGATATTGGATCTATTCCTTCTCAAGCAACTGGAATATCTTCAGATATACATTCTTCTTCAAATGTTGCAGCTGCTCCACATTTTGTTTTTAAAGCTGATTTATCTCATTCAGATCTAGTTATTGAATAAGCCCCATAGGTTTCTGATCGGAGTTCCTCCTCAAGTTGATCCAATTGATACAATTCAAGTACCATTTGAAGATCTCTTTGTCAACAATGATAATCAAGACGTAGATATTGTTTATCAACCTGAAGGAGGAAACACTGCTGAAGAACCAGTTGGTCATATGTCTAACTTAGATGAAGTTATTTCTGAAGATGCTATTCCACAGCTAAGAATTCACAGAAACCATCCAACAAAAGCAATCATTGGTCTATTATCACAGGGAGTTCGAATTCGAAGCTAATCGGGCACAATAAACAAATGTTTGTATTCATGTTTTATTTCTCAAATTGCGCCAAAGAATGTTGAGATGGCATTAAAAGAAAACAGTTGGGTAGAGGCCATGCAGGATGAACTAATGCAACTCAAGAAGCTAAATGTATGGCATTTGTGTGAACTACCAAAGGGTAAGTTGCCATTCGGTACAAAATGGATTTTTAAGAACAAGACGGATGAAAAAGATGTGATTGTCCGCAACAAGGCCAGACTTGTTGTTTTGGATTCTATCAAATTGAAGGGCTTGATTATGAAGAATTATACGCTCCAGTTGAAAGACCGGAAGCTACACGAATCTTTATAGCATATGCTTCATACAAGAACTTCATAGTATATCAGATAGATGTCAAAACTAATTTCTTGTATGGTAATATGAAAGAAGAAACCTATGTTTGTCAACCACCAGGTTTTGAAGATCCAAATCATCCTGACTATGTTTACAAGTTAGACAAAGCACTTTATGGCTTACATCAAGCACCTCAAGCTTGGTATGCTACCCTTACTGAACATTTGCTTGCAAATGGTTATATACGGGGTGCAGTTGATCAAACTTTATTCATACGAAAGACCGGTGATGATCTTATTCTCATTCAAGTTTATGTTGACGATATTATCTTTGGTTCTGCGAATGGTAATTTGTGCAAGGAATTTGAAGCGGTCATGAAGAAGAAATTTAAGATGAGTTCTCTTGGGGAAATGTCGTTTTTATTGGGCATTCAAGTTAAACAAGATGATAAGGGATACATCAAGAAAAGTATATTCATAGTATCCTAGACAAATACAAATTTCAAGACTCCAAGACAGCCTCTACTCCTATGTATTCTCGTTGTATAGATCAATGATAGGCTCTCTGATGTATCTCACTACAAGCAGACTGGACATCATGTTTCTTGTTTGTCAGTGTGCACGTTATCAAAGTAATCCAAAGGAATCTCACATAAAAGCTATCAAGCGGATTTTTAAATATCTTAAGGGTCAACCAACACTCGGCCTTTGGTATCTAAAAATTTTGATATAAATTTATATGCTTATACTGACAGTGATTATGTAGGATGTAACTTGGATAGGAAATCTACTACTAGAGTTTGTCAATTTCTTGGCAATAGGTTGATTTCATGGCAATGTAAGAAGTAGTGGACAATATCCACATCAACTATAGAGGCTAAATATGTGGTTGTATCAAGTTGTTGTTCACAGATTGTTTGGATTCAACAATAACTTGTTGATTATGGCCATAACTTTTATGACACTAAAATTTTATGTGATAACACTATAGTTTTAAACATAGTGAAGAATCCAATTCAACATTCAACAACTTGTTGATAATGGCCATAATTTTTATGACACTAAATTTTTATGTGATAACACTACAGTTTTAAACATAGTGAAGAATCCAATTCAACATTCAAAGACAAAACACATCGACATCCGCATGCATTTTATCCGTGACTGCTTTGAACGCAAACTTATCCATTTGGAATCAGTTTCCACAGATGACAACATTGCTGATTTGTATACTAAGGCGTTTGATAATTCTAGATTTGATTTTTTAGTCCAATCTTTGGAAATGATTAACTTTGGTTAACACTTATTCTTACACCCTTTAAAAAATATTTTCTTGGTTTTTAGTTAAAATTATTATTTTTTGTCTAGATAATCACAATTTTAGGGGGAGAAAATTTGAAAATATTTCGAAAGGATTTTGTTCTTAGAGGGAGTAAATAGCCTAAAGAAAAAGTACAAAAAGATTTTGTTACTACAAAGATTGAGAAAATTAAATTTTCAAGATTAAACAGGAAATGATAGTACATTTTTTTATTTTGATTTGTTGCATCCTAAGGCTTACAAGAAACTGACTTGGATTATGTTTGATATGTTGATAGGCTTGACGTTCAAGAATGAAAAGCATTATGTTTTGTGATGCACTGAAAGTAACTATCTATGACTGAAGTAGGTAACTCATCAAGGTTTTATGGTAACTCTGGTTCCATGCTAAAATAGACTGAGAGTTATAGCCTGGTCATACTCAAGCCAGTTACTTTCTGATCCAGTTTCTTTCAGATACTGTATATATATGTAAAAATCAAAATACAAAAAAATAGATAAACAAATGAAAACAAAATACAAAAAAGAAAAGTATACAAAAGGAGCAAAAAGAAGCCAAAAGGCCATATAGGAATAAAAGATGCCAATGAGCACAATAATAAAAGATATGTCATAGACATACCTACTATATGATAAATATTTTTCTTTTTGAGAATATGTTCTGACACAGGAGGCAAAATCAAAAGATGGGGCATGTAAGTCCGACTTGGCATGTAAGTCCTAAACGTCTTGTGAGGGCAAAACATAAGTCCGACTGGCTGTTAATAAGTCCCAAAACTTGTTAATATTTTGTGTTTAGAAACGTTTCTCAAGCTAGTTATGCTCATAATAGATATTATATTAGAAAAATCATTCTTAAAATGCTGATCAGAAGTGAAAGGTTTAAGTCAAATTGGGATGACTTGAAATCTCGAATGTGTCTTGAAGTTGGATAAGGTTCTACAGGATTTTTGATTGTGGGACACAGTGAAGTTATATAATTTAATCGAATCATTATAAATATCACAGCGTATGTGTCTAAGTAAAACCTGAGGTCTAAGTTTAAAATGGACACAATATATTGACAATCAACATAAACAGTCTCATTTATAATAATACTTGATGATGGTAATAATCGATTTCTAAGAAATATGATCCTGTACTTGAAAATATATCAAATATAGTTATGTAAGTAGTAGAATAGTATGTCAAAATTTCTTGTTTAAATATGTTTTTTTACTTGTTTCAATTTTATAAAATTTTTCCAATTTTTTTCAAAAATTAAGGGTGCTTGAATAATTGTAAAACACTTAGTTAGATATAATCATTTTCATAACAAATCAAATGGCTTAAAGAATAATTAAATTTGAAAATTAAAAAGTTGAAAATTTTTAAAGAAAATTGAACTTGTTGCATGCGAAAAGTTCAACAAATGCAAAAAGTTCAAAGAACGCGAAAAGTTTAAAACATGCAAAAGGTTCAAATGAAGCGAAAAGTTTCAGTGTGCGAGAACTCTGACTTTTAGCATGAGAAGTCAGAGTACTATAAATACGACAGTTGAGCGAAAAGTCACTATTCGTACGACAACTTTCAGAAAAAAATTTCACTTAAAATTCTAAGTGTCGAAACCATTTATACTTTGATTCTCATATCCACTCTGTTCGCATTGTGATTATCTAGTGACATTTAAGATATAATGATGATTAATGTTTAGATTTGAATGTATTTGATTCATGACCGAAAGTTAAATGGACTTATACATGTTAAATTTGACAAATTAAACATGATTAACCTTAAAAATGACTTAGACGACACCTAATGAACATGTATTAGTGGTTAAAACACTCTAGAATTGATCAATTCAAAATCTGAAATTGTACAGACTTTTCGCATGCGAAAAGTCTGTTGAATTTGAACAGACGTGAGAACTTTCAAATTATCACAAAACTAGTCGCGTGAAAGTAATCTTGTCGTGCAAAAAGCTGACTTTCAGACAAAGTCTGTTTCATGCGAGAACTCATCTTGTAGCGCGAAAAGTTAAAACAGAAACTTTATGCCTTCGCGCGAGTAGTTGATGATTTCACGCGAGAAGTTAATTTTTCAAAATTTTTCTAAGTGTGAATTTTGTTTCAAATCTAAAATGTTTATGTACTTATCAAGTTTGTTTATTTCTTTTCAGATGGCTTGTCTAATGGTTTTTAATAAAAACCATAATGCTATTGCTTTTCTTGGAGACGTTCCAGAGGATAAGGCATTGTTCAGATCTTTATTGAAGGTCTAATGACTTCTCGGATGAATCATGCCATTTCAGCTAGTCCGACTATATACACTGATATTATTGATCAGTTCTGGCAATCAGCAGCAAATGAAATAGATAAGACTGGGGAACCGTGCATATCAGCGACAGGGAAAGGCAAGAAGGTAGTTATCACAGCAGAGGTTATTAATAGTGTGCTATTATTAGAGGATCAGCCTAATACAACTGTTAAGATAGATGATGAAGTGGCTAAAGACTATTTGATAAGGATAGGGTATAGTCATAGATATCCTTCTTTGGAGAAGAAATATTTACCTCCTTTTTGGAAGTATTTGTTCCATGTTGTGATTCATTGTCTTAGTAATTTGAAGGCTTGTATGGATAGCCTGAGTGCTGTATTCGAATCGCTGCTGGTATCTCTTGTTAATGATCTTCCTTACAACATATCCAAGGCTATATATGTAGAGATGCAGAAGAATGTCATAGCCAATGTTGGGAAGAAATTCATCATGTATCCTAGATTCTTACAGAAGATAGTGAATACTACTCATCTTGAGTTAGCTGTGTTTGATTCATCTACCTATGCTATGATGGTAATGAAGAACGACATATTCACTTACTTGATGGGAGCTAGAGGGAATGCTTGGGATGGATCCCATTTTGCTAAGCTTAGGAGGTTTGTTAAAGATTTTCAAGCAAAGGCACTATTACATGAGACAGAGACTCACCATGTTCATAGAGATGATACAGTTGGTACATCTACACATCCTACTCAAGAAGCACCTGAAAGTTCTCAGGGTGCTAGAAGGTCTGATATAGACGTAGAGATTGATTCTTGGTTCACTGAGAGTGATAGTGAGACTGATAGTGACCAAATTAGTTGTTAGACTATTTGAAGATGATACTTACCAAAACCTAAGCGCCAAATCTCATGATGATTACCAAAACTGACATGGTGAAGCTATGCTGAAAATGTGATCAAAATGAAGAAAATTGACCAAAGTCAAACTTGGTCAACCATGGTCAAAGTCAACAGTCAACATCAGAGGTCGTCCCGAATGACGTCAGCACCCGGCAGTCACGCATCAGCAATAGAGAATTTATCAGACTTAGAATTATATTTGTGTAATCATTTTTGCTTAAATGTAATTTTTTTCTTATTTTTGTAAAGAGTATAAATGACTAAGTGTAGTCATTTATACTTCAAGATTAGAACAATCACAAACAATCCATACCATTTACTAGAGAATTCAAGGTTGAGTGTGTGTAAGAGAGAAACCTCTTGCAAACTCCCTTGTAATCTCCTAGCAAACATACATATGAATGAAGGAAATTTTTATGAATATATGTTCTTGAATTGTTCATCATTCATTCATCATCATACATTTCATCTTGCAATAGATCTTCACTTGAAATCATCAACGGGTTTGTGAGATTCTGCATCACAAATTCGATAAACGACAACAATACGATTGCAATATTCGATCCACTAGCAGAATCAGTGGTTTCAACAATTGGTATCAGAGCTTTGGCTCCTTGTTCTTCAAATTTTTCTCAAAAATTTGAACCACAAGTTTGATCTGCAAATTGTTGTTGTTTTTGATGAAATCAAGCTACCATTAGCTTAGATTTGTTATTTCGTGAAGATCTGCAAGTTTTCACATCAATTGAAGTTCATTTGAACCATTAATTTGAAGTTTTAAGTAAACTTGTTCTTCAAGTCTTCAAATGCTAATGAACGTGAAATTTTGATTTTGTTGTTGTTTGATCGAATTTAAGCTTCTAATAGCTTTAGTTTGTGATAACTAACACATCTGCAAAGTTTCATATCAATTGAACATCCACAACTCTTGAATTTGAAGATTTTTGAAAATTTTGTGTTCTTGAGAAAAGTTCACTGTTCTTGAGGAAAATCATCAAAAATCATGAATCTGATGTTTTTAAGCTGAAATTGATAGTGATTTTAGCTTAGAAACATCAAATCTAAGGTTCGTTTATCATACACAACATCCAAATCATACATTTTAAACATTGATTCTTAGATCTGGGATTTTGTTATTCATGGTGTTCTTCATGGGTTCATCATTTAAATCCGAGTTTAGGTGATGATTATATGAATTGATTGTTGTTCTAGCTTAGAATCACTTATCTATAGCTATTATAACTTTTGATTTTACCCAATTTCATCAGAAACCCAAGAATCAAAGTTTGTTCATTCAAGAACATGAAGTTTGACTTTTTCAGAGTCAAACTGTTTTGAAATCTGAAAATCAGCCAAATCCAGGATTTAATTCAGATTTTGATTCATTTTTTCATCATACAATCATTCACAATCATTCAAAAATAATCAAACAACAAGTTGTGAATTTGAAAGTGAAATTTCATTCATAATCAAGTTTACAAAGATTATACAAATTACACTTGTATTTGATTTTTGGCTAAGTATTCATCATACACAGCTGATGTTCTAATTCCACAACTGACAATCATCCAATTTGTTTAAGTGTTCACAGCTGATGAAGAAATGCATCCACAGCTGATGTGTTAACACTCACAGCTGATGTGATAATCTTTTCAGCTTTCACTTCAGTTCAAAGTAGACGAGCAGAAGTTTGTTCACACATTCACTCATTCATCATATTCAACCTCACAATACATACCTACACACAACTCACCAACATCAATCATCATAATCCATCATACCATTCATTCCAAATCCGTAGCCCAATCCAGTCAACAATTGGTGGATACACCCTACTTCAACAACATCCAAGTTATCTCCAACATCTAAACCACTACATCATCCTAATCACAGCAAACATTCACCCAATCACTCACCACCAACAACATTATCACCTATTAACAGCACACTACTTTCTGTTCACAATGGAGAAGTAAAGAAACTAACATACAAACTACTGAAAATCATCATCCACAGCAAAAATTTGGCCACAGCGGACGCATAACTTTACTCACAGCGGACGAACAGAAGAAACCCACAGCGGACAGTCAACTTTGAAACCACTGTGGACAACCTCACACACTGCTGAAAACACATCCCCAGCGGATGTGTTAATTCCACAGCAGACTTTAACTCCACAGCGGACAAGTGTTGAACTCACAGCGGATGTGCAAACACTACATCCACAGCAGACTTTGAACATACAGCGGACGAATTCAGCTCGAACAAACAAAATCTGCTCACATGTCCACAGTGGACAAGTAAACTTCAACCACAGCGGACGTTAACCACAATCTGTCAACAACACTTCATAGTAGAACACACAAAAAACTTCATCCACAGCGGACATAAACAGGTCCACAGCGGACGTTGAAATCAAACACAACCTAGCACACCTGATCTGCAGCGGACGTGTTGTTACCAGCAGACCATATATATATATATATATATATATATATATATATATATATATATATATATATATTCAAACAGACAAATTTAATTTTTTTTTAAAATTGAATCGTTAACTGTGACCGGGGTGTGACAAAATTTGATAGGGTTAACAAAAGTTTCGGGTAACACGTTGAATTGAGTCAATTAAAATTTGGGTCGATCCAAATTGTTATCATTTTAACCCGTAAATTGTGTTTTAACAAGTTAAGTTTGGGCCGATCTGAATTTAAACCAATTAACAATTAATTTTTGGTTTAATCCATGGTTTACCCGAAGTTTTCAGTAATTTTAATTGGGGCGATCCAAATTTTATTACTTTTTAATTGAGCTAGATTAATATTAGTTGAGCTTAACTAAATTGTAATCGAAAAAAGTTAACTCTTTAGTTAGGTTGACCTAATTAAATTGAGTTTCAATGTTCTTTGAATTCGATTAAAGTTTAAATTTGATTTTGAATTTAACACAAAAAAAAAATTTCGAATCATTTTTGTTTTTAAACAAAATGGATTTAACATCATTCACTAACACTCGTGTATCAAGAATCCGAGCTATGTTTCTTGCTGTAGGTAGAAAGAGGTTACAAGAATTCAAACAAAGCAAATCAAGCTGCAACCACTCAAACAATAGCAACAAATCAAACAAAAGATGCAATCAACCAAACAACAGCAGCACATCAAACAATAACAACAATTCATTGTTTGATAACACAAACATTCAGTTGTACATCAGTCATATTGAGAAAGAACTGATGCACTTACATTTGTGTGATCTTGCAAACTCACTCAACACATTGTCTAATGATTTGATAAAATGCAGGTCAGAGATGGAACAATCTCAAAGAAATGATCAAGCACAAATCAAGACATTGAATCAACAAAACATCAGTTTAGCTCGGGAGATGAACCAGTTGCATGACAAAATGGTTCAACAACAAATCAAACTTGAAGAGTTAACTGCTGAGCTTGCAAAATCCACAAACATCAATAACACAAACTTTCCTCCATTGCCTGAAATTCCTGAAGACAGAAAGATCAATCTATTTTCATCAACATGCATAGATGAAGTTCAGGCATATCGGAAATATTGTAACAATATATCATACATGATCAAGGAGGAAAGAGCTTCACATGCAGAGGAACTACAAACTTCTGCAAAACAAATCGGTTCACTAGAGAAAGAAGTTGATAAATTGCTTAAAGAAAATCACAAGCTGAATGCTCAATCAACTGAACTCTCTGTGAAGTTAACAAACACAAAGGCTGAAGTTGAAGCCAAAATATCAGAAGCAAGTACAACCAAAACAATCAATAACTTGGAACATTACATTGTGCGTCTAAATCAAGCAATCATAACAGAAAAGGCTACAAATGCAGAATTGAAGATACAACATAAAGCCTTTGAAGATAAAATCAATTCTCTTTTAAAGGATGTAGACAAACTCCTTGGAGAAAGATTTAGTCTTCAATCTCAAGTTACAAGACTCACTGAGTCTTTAACAAAGACAAAATCAGATCATGCATCAACAGAAGTTGAACTTGAAAATTTAAAGATGACTGCCAGTAAGTTAGAAGAACTGCTTAATGCACAAAGAGATCAAAAGAAGAGTGCTGGAACTACATACCATGTTGTTCCTCCTCCTTACAATGATAACTACACTGAAATGCCAATTTCAATGACAAGTCCAGTCAAAGAAGATTCAAATATGCATGATCATCATCCAACAAACAAACCATCCACTATCACTCAAATCACTTCTCTTGAAATAGCACCAAAGCTGTACCTCAAACCAGAATCACCATAGAATAAAACCTTTCATTCTTGTGATGGTCAAGATGGAGATTCTGCAAGTGATGATAGTGATGAAGAAATCAACCAATCAAACAAACAAACATTGACATGTATTAATCATGTCATTGAAGAAATCATTCCAAAACAAACACAACCACAGAAATCCAAATCAGCAAAGCCTGACAACAAACAAATGGCTTTGGTTCTCTATGAGACATTCAAACCAGTAGGATTTCTTGAACCAGAATTGTCTAAGACTGAACTGAAGACAAAGATCAAGATGGAGTTAAAGAACAAACAGAAGCCTGAGGTACAAGAAATCAAAGAACAAGTCAAGAGGAAGAAGACACGATCTAAAAGAAAGAAGAAAAGTCAAAGCAAGTCTTCTAATCCTGATCCAAACCAAATATCAACCTCAAAGGCTACATTAGAAACTCCAAAACAACAACCAATTCTCTATGAGACATGCAATTAAGATTCACACAACACTTCTGAGTGTAAAAACACTGAGAGTGATACATATATATGTCCTCACAAGAGAAAGCAACAAAAACAAATAAAACAAAAGGCTGTGAAGTTCCAAGAAAATCCTACTTCATCATTCAAGCATAAGGAAAGAAGATCCCGACCTACTCCTTACTGCTTAAATTATGACATGGAGAGTCATACCACTTCAGAGTGTTCATACAATAACTCTCCAACATCACAACACAGAAGAGGTCAAAGATCTTTTCATCAATCAGAGTCATAATCACCAAGATCGGAGCATAAGTACTACAACAGACATCATAGATACTCTTCTCCTCGATCATATTGACATGGGTATGATTTTAAACATTATGATATTTATGATTATTGGGCACCAAGACATTATCCTAGGTATACACACAACATAAGTATGATAGATATAGGAATAATACTTGGAATAATAGATATCATTGAAGATCATATCCATCAAATTATTATAATCATAATTATAATTCTTATGATGAATATGATCACATGCCCAGAAGAAACAAACATGATCAAGGACAAAGATCCTTTGCTATATCTCCACAAAACATTCAAAAGAAAAATAAATTTTCTAAACCAACTAAAAGATTTTCAAAAGCCAAACAAACTCCTTTGTTAAACAAACTAAAGTTGAGTCAGTTGGTTTAAAAACAAAACAATGTTGGAGAAAGAAACACAATTTCAGGAGGTGAATCTGATACATCATCAGATAAGGCAAAATCATACACATACGAGCAAGTCACATATAAAGATGCTAATGGACAGCTCAGGACAGTGATGGCATGGGTTGAAATATCTAACTGATTTGCTAGTGTAATAGGGACAGTTATGGAGGCCTGCCAACCCAAGAAAAGTTAGCAGTAGCTGATCCCTTCCCATGACAGGAACGTTCTTCCTGCTCATGATGTTTATGATGCAACTGAGCCAAATGGAGCAGAAATTAACCAAAATTCAATGCCGGATATAAATCACTCACAGAAACTATGATGGCAGTGCAAGAAACAACCGATGTTTCATTCCATCTTCTTAGTCTGATTACATTGCTACATGGACTAACTGTTTATGATCTCTATTGAATTGATAACACATATGCCAATTCTTTATTTTCTAAAAAAACAAAAATCCTAAAAAATTAGAAAATCAAGAAAAATCCAAAAATATTTCTATTGAATCTTCCTACATTTACATGAGAAATGATAGTACACTCATCTACTATCTTCATCTATTTTTCAAAATCAATAAAGACTGACAAGGCTCTGTTTGATACGTTAGTAGGCTCAGCTTGGATTCAAGATAAGCATATTTGTGATGAACTAAATCAATATGCATTGTGGACCAAAACCATCTTAGGGTATTGGTAAGCAATGACTTTTCCAAGTGTTTCCCTGTGTGGTTACCTAAACACACCATGCGAAAATGGTTTATAAATTTCTCATTGATAAAAGCATCTGTTTCTTCTTTGTTGTATGTAAATACAGACCTGGAGTAAACATGAGGACAACTTCTGTTATGCTGAGCACAAACCTAGTTGACCTTGAACTAAAAGTGTTAATGCTAAAAAGAATCCCAATGTGGATCAAAGCTAAAAGAATCCCAATGAGGATCAACTTCCAATGTGAAGTATAAAAAGAATCTCAATACGGATCAAATATAAAAGAATCCCAAAGTGGATCAAATCATGAGAATTTATACTCTAAGTAGCTTGGTTCAAGTTGCAATAAAGTGCCACCTTGCATTTCATGAGGAGAGTTATTCTTCCATACTTATGAGTGTGGGGTACTCAATTAGCATATCTAATCAAACCTAAACATGATAAATATCACAAAGTGTTGAAAATAGATCCTTGCATGAGTTTAAGTGGACAAACATACTTACAATCAACTTTGTTCTTTGTCTATGTCTATTCCAAACTTTAAACATTCTTAGATGTAGAGGATTTTGGATTAGTATGATCTCATTGCAGTTGAAGGATTCATGCTTGTAAATATCTTAATTTTGAAAAATCTAAAATACCAAAAAGATTTGTCATTTTTTAGTATTTTTCTTAGTTTTGGCAGATTTACATGTGTTATTGATTTAGGAGTGAAACTTCCATGCAATACCTCTACCGAGAGGATTTAGACTTTTGCAGGTGATGAATTGCACAACATGCCTGAGTTTCTAATTCAGTTCAAGATGCCAAATGAGCACTCCTGCTTCCTTCAAAGATCTCCTGCCAGTTGTTGAGAACTAAGAATCCTCCTCTTGGTGTCTCATACATAAAAGTTCCTCACCCTTCAAAGCTTTTGTTGAGGGAGAGAATATGTTAAGTTTGAAGAATTTTTTATGCTTCTCCTTCACTTTTGAAGTTGAGATAAATCTGCTGATATTGCTACCTGTGCAATCCACAGTGTATGCACATGGGTGCATTTTCAAGTCTTAAAAACAAGACTAGAAGATCAAGCTAATAAAACATCCATCAAATGCCGAACCAAAGTCTTTATGTGTTGAAACAAAGTCCCTTTCTCAATGCCTTTTTATGAAGCTTCTAAGAAGATGCTACCAAAAAGGGGGAGAAGACTGCACTTCAAGACTGCACGTCAATCAACATCCAAGGTTTTGATAATCATGAGGTTTTGGCAGCATCATCTTAAGGGGAGTATTGTTGGACTATTTGAAGATGATACTTACCAAAGCCTAAGCGCCAAATCTCATGATGAGTACCAAAACTGACACGGTGAAGCTATGCTGAAAATAGTATCAAAACGAAGAAAATTGACCAAAGTCAAACTTGGTCAAACTTGGTCAACCGTGGTCAAAGTCAACAGTCAACATCAGCGGTCGTCCCGAATGACGTCAGCACCTCGCAGTCACGCATCAGCAATAGAGAATTTATCAGACTTAGAACTATATTTGTGTAATCATTTGTGCTTAAATGTAATTTGTTCTTATTTTTGTAAAGAGTATAAATGACTAAGTGTACTCATTTATACTCCAAGATTAGAACAATCACAAACAATCCATAGCATTCACTAGAGAATTCAAGGATGAGTGTGTGTGAGAGAGAAACCTCTTGCAAACTCCCTTGTAATCTCCTAGCAAACATACATATGAATGAATGAAATTTTTATGAATATATGTTCTTGAATTGTCATCATTCATTCATCATCATACATTTCATCATGCAATAGATCTTCACTTGAAATCATCAATGGGTTTGTGAGATTCTACATCACAAATTCGATAAACGGCAACAATACGATTGGAATATTCGATCCACCAGTAGAATCAGTGGTTTCAACATTAGTAATGTACCTTATGTGCTGCAAGAACGTCCCAGAGTGCGCGAAACACCTGCAAAACGTACTACTGAGGAACGTGATGCAGATTTTGTTCCTGAAGAGACAGTTGTTAGTAGAGGTAGGAAGAAGTGGATGGCAAGAAGAGTCGGTGATAGTCCATGTGGTCTGGGGAGAGGATGAGGTGTATTGAGAAAGCGTCGGACCCTTGTGACCATTGTGTTGACTGAGGAAGAAGTATCTATCTCTGAGACTCCTGCCACAGTTAGCGAGGCTACTACTTTAGAGACACCATCTACTATGCCTGCTACTGAGGATATGTTGAGTACTTCACCAAGGGTTCAAGGGTTTGAAGAGACAATATCTAAGGTTATATTAGAAGGCTGATGGAACCAAAGAAGCCAAAACAACCAAGGGGCTTCCTGCATGCATGCACTAATGTACAAGGTAGAAGTTGCTTCGGAAGTTTTACACTCTCCTCAGAAATTATTCTAAGTGTAAAATATTCCGAAGCCAAAGTCCAAATCTTCTAAAGCTAAAGATGAAGTCTTCCGAAGCTTTAGAGACAAAGTCTTCCAAAGCCAAATGTTATGAAGACTGATTTCTTCCGAAGACAGAGACAACATGCTTTCTCGGATCTACTTTTTCATAAAGCTGACCTACTTTCTGCTGCAACTCTGAAGACTCACCAACTTATACAAGTTGGTGAAAAGGTCCATGCTTTTATAAACTGTAGATTATGGTCTTGGGTCTGAAACCTCCTACTTTGTACATGTTATCCTTTTTATAATAGAAAATGATGTGAGCTATAGCATGTCATAGTCACTAGTCAAAAGGTAATCTGCATTTTGACTCTATATTGATCTTGTTGTATAGATTAGTGTTTCCAACTAGCTATCATAGTATGGACGGCTATAGGATATAGTATAAAGTATCTCAGGTCCTTGTATATCTTTTTATGCTTTGTAACACTTGTAATAGAACTTGAGAGCAATATATAGCATCCTTGAAAACCATATTACTCTGTTCTTGTTCTTAGTTCTGTCTCATTCTTTACTTGTGTTCTTAGTATCATTTACACAAACCCGATTCCCCATTTGATCTGTTAAGTGTTCTAAAACTCTCCTCATTGTGAGACTGATTGTATTGACCATCCCTTTAACCGGTCTTGCAATTGGTATCAGAGCATTTTAGGCTCTTGATTATAAGATCTCACCATCTTAAATCCCTTCAGTTTCATAAGACACTTAATATCTCAAATGGCAGCTATCACAAAGGCTGATATGGAAACTGGTACTATGTCTCCACTGATCACTCCTGATGACTTTGATACTTGGTGTCAAAGAATGGAAGGCTTCATCAAGTCTTAAGACTCCAGGACGTGGGGATCTATTGTCTATGGACCTTATGTACCAGCCACCTCTTTAGCTGCTGTTGGTGGTGGTATGATACCAAAGGAAGTGGTTGATTATTCTGATGAAGACTGGAAGAAGATTGGCATAGATTAGAAGGCCATGACCGCCCTCTAAACTGCTCTTCCAAACTCTATCTACAGAGGCTTCAAGAAGTGCAAGACCGCCAAGCAACTATGGGATGCACTGAAGCTGATGTATGAGGGGAAATAATGAAGTAAAAGAAAACAAAAGGACCTCTTGAAGTAGCAGTTTGAGAATTTCACCTTCAAAACAGGTGAAACCATGACTCAACAATACTTCAGTATGTTAAGATTATGGATACTCTAATGGATGTTGGAGTAACTCTTGAGAACAGGGACATTGTGAGGAAGTTCATGTCATCTCTTCCCAGACAATAGACACACTATTGTGTGGTCATTAAGAGGATTGAGAACCTCAAGACCCTTACTCTCACTTAGTTGTATGGTATCCTCAGTGGCTACCAGATGGAGATGAAAATGCAAAATCCATCTGGTAACTCCAACAATCAGTAGAGTTCAGCCCTTCATGTGGATGAAAGGGATTGCAGAGAACCATAGCATCATCTCATCTGCTACCCTGACAACTCACAAAAGGGTCCTTTCATCACCTTCCTGGAGACACCAAAAGAGAGCTACATCCAAGGAAGCCCATTCCAAAAGACAAGCTCTTCACAAGCCTTTGTGTCTACTGATGAAAGCACATGAAACTTTCTCTTTACCCTTGAATACCTAGACTGTATCCATCCAGATGATCTGGAGTACATGGAAATAGTCTAGCAGATGTCTCTTCTCACTCACAGAGCCAAGAAGTTTTACAAATGGACAGGGAGGAAGTTTCCTAGCGATACATCCAGTAGAAAGTTTGGGCCAGAGAAAAGCAAAGTGAGGTGTTACAACTGTAACCAAATGGGACACTTTTCCAGAGAGGGCAAGGCACCAATGACAAATGGTGGCCAAGCACAAACCAGACCAAACTACACTGATGGAGCTCCCCAGAATAAGAAGCCCAAGCAGCAAGCTGCAGTTGCTGTTGAAGAAGGAGGCTTTGGCTGGAGCTTTCAGGTTAAGGATGCATCTCCAAACCAAGCATTAATGGTAGATCATGAAGAAGCCAAGGTACTAGAACATCTTTATACACCTGAATGTATTGCAAAAGTTAACAAATATAGGTCCTATAACTTAGAGATGATATCTGATTTTGAGTCCTTAAACATGTTAAAAGCTGATTTCAAAAGAGCAAAAAATGATTAAAAGCTTAAAATACAATATTTAGAGAAAACCATTTCAACTCTTAAGCATAAACATACCAACTACAGGACCCAGATAAAAGGTCTCATCACTAAGTTGACTAAATGCCAGGCTAAGCTTGTGATCAGCAAAGCCAGGGTAGAAAAATGTGTTCTTGAAGAAGAGACCTTCAAGAACATGATATCGTCATCCTTGCATGCAAAAGTTTATTATCAGAATAAGCAGGGACTGGGATCTACTGAGATAGCTCCTCCACACACTCTATTGTCTGTAAGATCTCCAAGATGTGGAACTTATGAAGATGAGCTTCCCCTTATAGACCCCATAGATGAAAAGAATGAAGAGGAGATAGTGAAGGATGATTCTGAGAAAAGTGAAGAAGATCATCCTAAGAAGGGTCACTATTCTCCTGAGGAGAGAAAAGAATCTGGGATGACCAAGTCTAAGAGAAAAAACTTGATCAGGAGAGCAAAGATAAAATCAAAGAAGGCTCAAGAGATCAAGGCCACTTTCAACACAAAGCAGAAACAAGTATTTATCTTTGCATGATTTGAAGTGGTGAAGTTGAAGACTCAACTATGAACTCTAGTACCAGGAGTTCTAGTTCATGTCCAACTCATTCTAGCAAAGAGAAGAAGGCTAATCAGCTATGTACCACTGCTATACAGCCTGAACCATCCAATTCCAAGATCAAACCTCACCCTAATAAGCTTGCTGCATCATCGGTGAAGATGAAGATGGAGGTGGAAAGTGATCAAGTTTAGTCTTTCTCTCAAATAAAGACTCTTAGAAGGAAGTAAATGGATTGTATTATGTGTGGTAGTACTTCTCATCTGGATAAGGATTGCATCTACAATCCTAAAAGTACTATTCACATGATCAAAGAGAAAACTTCTGAGAAGAAGAAAGAAAAACTAGCTTCGGAAAGAAAATCTTTTTCCTTCGGAAGCTCCAAGGTGAAAAAGAAGATAAGTGAAAACTTGCCTTCAGAAGAAATTTGGTCTCGAAAGAAAGGAATGCTTACGAAGTACTAAAGCCTGCTGTAGTGAAAGTAAGATCTTCTGAAGGTACAGTCTCCAAAACTTCAAAAGTTGTTAAAACTTCTGATGTGTTGAAGGTCAAGTCCAATCTTTCAAAGATGGTGTGGAAGATGAAGAAAGACCAAGTGACTAAAAGTTCTTCATCAACAACAACTAATGATCCTCATAGCTTTAATATAGGATCAATTACTGTTACATTATCTTCAAATCACTTTGATAAACCCAAAACCAATAAGGCTTGGGTTTCCAAATGTAATTAACCACTTTTTTCTTGTGCAGGAACAACTAAATACTAAGAGAAATGGTTCTCTACTTCAAAATTTTGAAAAAATTAATGGAGGGCCAGTTGCTTTTGGAAGAGATGCTGGATGTTACATTACAGGAAGGGGCATGGTCACAAACGTTAAGCTCAGCATTGAAAAGGTAAACTTTGTTAAAGAGCTTGGGTACAATCTTCTAAGTGTATCCTAATTTTATGATCAAAGACATAACATGCTCTTTACTGAGCATGAGTGCATTGTTCTCAAGCCCGGGATGGTCATTCCATAAGAGCATATCCTGCTTAGAGCCCCCAGGAAAGGGAAGATATACAAGATGGACTTGCAGGAAACATCTCCCTCAGGAGAAGTTTCTTGCTTCCTATCTAAAGCAAATAGTGATAAGTCTTTCCTCTCGCATTAAAGAATGTGCCATGTAAACTTTAAAAACATGAATAAATTAATTAAGAATGATTAGGTAACTAGTATACCAAAGAAAGAGTTACAAGTGATGACCAATGTGTTGCATGCCTGAAAGGGAAGCAACATAAAGTGTCTCACAAGCCAAAGGAAAGGAACTCTATCACTACTCCCCTACACTTATTACATATGGATCTCTTTGGCCCTACCAGTTTAATAAGTTTAAGAAGGACCTGAAATTGTTTGGTGATCACAGATGACTTCACAAGATTCACTTGGGTCTTTTTCCTTAGAACTAAGAATGAGACTCCTGAGATCTTGAAAAACGTCATTCTGAAAATTGAGATCAATGTGATCACAAGGTCAAGACCATAAGATGTGATCAAGGAACAGAATTTAAGAACCAAATCCTTGATTCATTTTGTGATGAAAAAGGTATTACAAGACAATATAGTGCTCCCAGGACCCCTCAGCAAAATGTTGTTGTTGAGGGGAGAAATATGACACTTATTGAGGATGTGAAAACCATGTTGTCTGACTCTAAACTGCCCATCACCTTCTTGGCAAAGGTAGTCAACTCAGCCTACTACGTGCAAAACAGATTTTTAGTGGTTAAGACTCATGTTAAGACTCCTTATGAGATGTGGCACATAAGGAGACCATTTATTGGTTTCCTCAGGTCATTTGGATGTCCTTGCACCATCTTGAATACCAAAGATCAAGTTTCCAAATTTGATTAGAAATCATATGATGGAAACTTTATTGGATACTCTTCCCAAGCTAAGGCTTATAGAGTATACAATATCAGAACTAGAGTAGTTGAGGAGTCAGCCAATGTGACCTTCAATGAGCACACTCCTAGTGTGAAAGGTTCTAGTCCTGATTGGCTACTTGATCTTGATTTAGTTACCAAATGTTTTAACAAATCTTGTGAGAATGTTTCAGGATCTATAGGTAACTTATCAACAGGAGATCTTGACCCAATATTTTAGCTAAGAAGACCAAGCAAGAATACTACTTCAGCTCCAATGGTAACTAACCGTGCAAGTGAAGATCCTATCAGCACAAACATGACAAATTCAGCTGATACATCTGAGATGCCTACAAATTCTAGCTCAGAGGTTCAAAACTCCAGTGAAGGAGCTTCAAATGTAGGAGGAAATGGAGGTGGTGATAGTGATCAAGAATTTCTTGATGCTGATAACCACTCCATAGAAGACAACATAAATGATGTCACACACTCATTGGATCAAGTCTCTCTTGATAAGTGTGCTGATATCGTGGGTGATACTCCATTGCCAGATCTGAAATTCTTGAATTTATTTTCTTTCCAATCAACTTGTTGTGATCCCTCAACTCAAGATCCTCAAGTCACACCCCACCACAAACATCATTGGAAATGTTGATACAAGGGTTAGAACAAGAGGGCAAACCCATGACAAAAATGTTTGCCTATACTCTTTCTTCTTGTCCTAGATAGAGCCAAAGAAAGTTGATGAGGATTTGAAGGATGGAAGTTGTGTAAGGCCCCGTTCCCGGGACGCTTACAGCTGGACTGTCATCGCATAAAATATTTAAAACAAACATTTCTCTTGCAGCGGAATTTAAAAACTTTCATTAGTAATTATAAACATATCATTTCATTACATAAATCATTTACATATATGATTACAACATCATATCAAAATGTGGATGCCAAACTCAAAACGTCCCCAGTAGCGTATACATCCATGCCTGCAACTCCTCAGCATCAACAAACTACCTGCCAACTATCATGCATACAAAAAGTCAGTGACGCTGAGTGAGTTCTAGTTTTATAAATAAAATACTTTACTTTCCTTAAAACATAACCTTCGTAATCATGCATAAGCCACCATATCCCAACGAGACCTATCTCTAAAATCACCTCTTAAAGCCCTATGTCTAAAACGAGGCACATAAAACATTCTAGGCGTATCAGCAGAAAATTCTAAGTATAAAAGCTCCTGGGCGCATCAGCACTATTTGGGCGCATGATCCCTATTCAGGCGCCTCAACACTTAGCCGCAAGAACAATTCTAGGCGCATGGGCACTATGCGGGCGCATGACCCACACAGCCATTTCCACTCTTTCCAGGCGCAAGAACCACTGTTCAGGCGCACCACCTACACCTGGGCGCATGGGCACTCTGGGCGCATGGGCACTCCGGGCGTATGGGCACTATGTAGGCGCATGGCCAACTCTTAGTCACCTAGGCACTATCTGGGCGTATGGCCACTATTAAGGCGCATAACTTGGGTGCATCAGCCCTGGGCGCATGAGAACACTTAACCACATAAAGCTTGGGTGCATGGAATCATTCTGAAATATTTCAAACACTGCCAAACTCACCCGAACATCATTCCAACATAACCCAAACACAGATCTAGCATACTAAGGGCATCTAAAACTTACCAAGCATAATACTAATCCATAAACAAGCCTAGAACATACAACCACAGCACATAACATCAAACAACAAGCTGAAACATACGGTTATCTTTGAAAAATCTCTTCCTGGTATGCATAATAGCCCCAAACACTTTAAAATCTATAAAAGAGGGGTTTAGAAACTCACCTGAAGCAGATCTTCAAACCAGGTACTTCCACCTGTGATTTCAACTTTAAATTCCTGAGAACAACTTCTAAAACATCAAGAACTTCGGTTTAGGACTTAAAACCCAACTAAAACCAAACTCGTGTTCAAGAGAACTCACCTTAGCAGCTTCTTCTTCCTTCTTCTTCTCTAAAAACCGAAAGCTTTCTTCTTCTTCTTCTGGCCGAGAGCAGGAAAGCAGATCCCTGCTTTATAGGCGGCCATACCCCTATTTATATTAAAATAATAGAGTTTGTGCACTTTTGCACTTTGCCCCCTTCAACTTGTGCCTAATATCTTTTCTTTCTAGATACTTCCTTTTTGTTTTCTTTTAAATAAAAATTCAGGTTGTTACAAGTCCACCCCCCTTATATAGGTTTCATCCCCAAAACCTGTCGCTTCTCGAACAGTTACGGGTAACGTTGTCTCACCTCTTCCTTGATCTTACACGTAGGCTTAGTCCTCTTCTGGGCTCCACTGTACTCGCACAGGTGGAACCATCCTGTAACTTATCCCTTCTTTCCCTTCTATCAGAAATGACCTCAGTTGCTCCATATAGTTGAATCATTCATCCATCTCCGTATTCTCCAGTGGCACGATCACATCCTCATCGATTGAGCACTTTCTTAGACGAGATACATGAAATGTCGGATAACTTCACTTAACACGTCGAGTAGCTCCAGTCGACATGCCACTTCTCCTTCCTGAGCAATAATTCAGATTGGTCCTTTATTCCTCAGTGCTAGCTTAACTTGCTTTCAAAATCGGGTGATCCCCTTTCTCAAAACGAGGCCTTTATCACTATTTCATCGTCGTAGATTGGCACCGAACTTCCTTCGGGAGCGGTTGTTCAAACCACCTTCTTGCAGCACTCGGTGTTTGGCTCATAGGTTCTATCCAATCCTTCAGAAGGCCCACGTCTATCCATCCATGTCTGTCCTGAAAAATCTAGCAGGAAACATGCGCTTTCTCAATTCTATCATGCAATCCTCTACGGCATCAGGTAACCTAGTGGAGTTACCAATAGTAATTTCTATATCGAAGGACGCATCGATCTTCCTACTCCTAACGTGCAACTTAACACAAGGCAGCAGGAATGAAACCACTACTAGCACCACAAATCAAGCACAAGGCACAAATTTAAATTTACTAGAAACGTACCTGCCGTCGCGTCAAAATCCGCTCTAGCCTCCTCCTGGTCATAGGGAATGCTTTGACCTTCATCCCCTGCCATCCTTCCTTGCACCGGAGCTCTGTGCTCTCGACTTCTTGCAGTCTCTGCTCATATGTCCAGGCTCGCCACAGTCGTAACATCTAGCCATGTGACAATCTCTAGCCCTGTGGCCCTCTCTTCCATACTGGAAGCAGACACTCGATCCCCATCTGCACTCCCCTGCGTGGCCTCTACCACACTTTTTGCATACCTCTTCCCTCTAAGTCATCCTCTTCCGATCATCGAACCTCATCGTCTTACCTCCAGCCACAATTTCACCATCATCATTATCACGCTTTCCGCTCCCACTCTTAACATAACTCCGCTCCTACTCCTCATCCATCATCGCCACGGACTCTCGCTCGTCATACAGCCTCCCTACCAAGTCAACCACTGAGCTAAACGTCCCTGGCTGGGTAGCGATCAGATGTCTGCTGATATCTGCTGGCAGACCTTGAATATACCTTTTGATCTTTTATGACAAAGGCGTCACCTGAACTGGAACCAGCCTTGCCATCTTGTTGAACTTTGTGGTGTACTGTTGGTGAATCATCGTTCCTGCCTCTAGCTGAAGGAACTCCCTCTCAACTTTGTCAAGCTCTCTATGAGGGCAAAACTCCTCGACTACCAACCTCTTCAGCTCCTTCCACCTCATCTTCTCGATTGCCCTGGTGCCCTCAGCCTGAACAATATTGTCCCACCAGCACAAGGCTGAATCCACAAATGAGTGGGTAGCAAACTTCACCTTGTGATCCTCACGGCACTCGCTAATCTCAAGTACCGCTTCCATTTCTCTCACCCAACGTTGTGCAGCCGCTACACTCCCATTTCCATCAAACGTGGGGGGCCTACACCTTTGGAATGCTCCATAGTTTCATCCCTTCGCAGTCTCCTGCATAGCTTCCTCATCCTCCTCATCGTCACTCGAGATAACCATGTCAGTCTCCGGTTGCTCTTTTCCCCTTAGACCTCCTTCCTCGCCTCCTCGTCTAGAGGTCTTTCTTTTCTCACTCTCCTTCTTCTCATCCTCCTTCATAGCTCTAATGACCTCGGTCACTACAGTCGGCAGAATTGTCTGCATGACCTGTTGGACTTCCTCCGCTACTGCTTCCTTCATTGAGGCTCTCAGATTAGCACTCCCATCCTCACCCTCCTAGTGACAAAGCGCTGGCTCATCAGGAGCCGTCTCAGCAGTCTTAGCTCTGCTCCTCGTGACACGCGGTCTAACACCACGTCCACCATTACATCCACCTCACGAAGCCTCAGAAGACCTATTACCAGCCATCTAGAACACTACAAGATTCAAACACCAACACGGTCATTCATGGTAATAGCTCAAGTTATGTCAAGTATAGTAAGTCCCTAATCACAGTGGCCAGTTGTGTTTAGCCACTTACTTTACTCTTTATTCCCCAAGCATTTCCTATCCTGACTACATCAGTATCTAAATCTACACAAAAGCACACAAGCCACATATCATGCGCACATAATGTCGGTTAACATTTACTTACATAAAACCCTTTTACGTAAAACTTTTACATAAAACTTTTACGTGCAGGCACATAGCTACTAGGACTGGCATCCCTTTCCTTTCGTCCCATTCTTAGTTTAAGATTAGGTTCTTTTTGAAAATATTTACCTAATTCTTTTAAACTTTAGCTCTGATACCAACTTGTAAGGCCCCATTACCGGGACGCTTACAGCTGGACCGTCATCGCATAAAATATTTAAAACAAATATTTCTCTTGCAGCGGAATTTAAAAACTTTCATTAGTAATTAAAAACATATCATTTCATTACATAAATCATTTACATATATGATTACAACATCATATCAAAATGTGGATGCCAGACTCAAAACGTCCCCAGTAGTGTATGCATCCATGCCTGCAACTCCTCAGCATCAACAAACTACCTGCCAACTATCATGCATACAAAAAGTCAGTGGCGCTGAGTGAGTTCTAGTTTTATAAATAAAATACTTTACTTTCCTTAAAACATAACCTTCGTAATCGTATGCGATCACATATCATACGTTCACATTGATAATATTATTATTATCTTCATCATCGTTCAATTCGTACATTTCGTACTTTTATCATTTTCTTTCACTTCAATCTGGATCCTGTCTCATGCAATGCCCCCGACTCATGTCCGAACCGATACTGTGCCAGGGCCTGTAAACAAACCCCCGCGTCAGGTCCGAAGACCGACACAGTATCGGGGTACGTGACAAGGACCCCGTCTCTATTTTCAACATCCCCGACTCATGTCCAAAGACGGGTACTGTGCCGGGTTCTGTAAACAAACCCACGCGTCATGTCCGAAGACCGACACAGCACTGGGGTGAGCATCAAGACATCACTCGGGTCAATCTCTTGGATTAAACCCTTACGAGTCTTTGTGACACACAGTCGCTCACCTTAGCCTGGCATACAAGTCTTTTGTGACAACACAGTCACTCACCTCAACCTTGGCTAACGAGTCTTTTGTGACAACACAGTCACTCACCTCAGTCTTGCTTGCAAGACTATTATTACATTCCACTTTTCATTATTATTGTCTTCCACTTCATTACATAATACTTTATGATCATTCATAGTCACACCACGTAAAGCCATACATCATACATCATGTATAATAAAACATAATACATATGTTTTGAAAACCGTTTAATGAAGAAAGATAACACACCACACACACACACCGAAGACCACATCACAACGGGACCTATCTTAAACATCACCTCTTAAAGCTGCTAAGAAATCCCTAAGTCTAAAACGAGGCACATAAAACATTCTAGGCGCATCAGCCGAAAATTCTAAGTATAAAAGCTCCTGGGCGCATCAGCACTATTTGGGCGCATGAGCCTTATTCAGACGCCTTAACACTTAGCCGCAAGAACAATTCTGGGAGCATGGGCACTATGCGGGTGCATGACCCACACAGCCATTTCCACTCTTTTTGGGCGCCTGAACCACTGTTCAGGCGCACCACCTACACTTGGGCGCATGGGCACTCTGGGAGCATGGGCACTATGTAGGCACATGGCCAACTCTTACTCACCTGGGCACTATCTGGGCGCATGGCCACTATTCAGGCGCTTGACTTGGGTGCATCAGCCCTGGGAGCATGAGAACACTTAACCACATAAAGCTTGGGCGCATGGAATCATTCTGAAATATTTCTAACACTGCTAAACTCACCCGAACATCATTCCAACATAACCCAAACACAGATCTAGCATACTAAGGGCATCTAAAACTTACCAAGCATAATACTAATCCATAAACAAGCCTAGAATATACAACCACAGCACATAAGAACAAAACAAAAACCTGAAACATATGGTTATCTTTGAAAAACCTTTTCCCGGTATGCATAATAGCCCCAAACACTTTAAAATCTGTAAAAGAGGGGTCTAGAAACTCACTTGAAGCAGATCTTCAAACCAGGTACTTCCACCTATGATTTCAGCTTCAAAATCCCGAGAACAACTTCTAAAACATCAAGAACTTCGGTTTAGGACTTAAAACCCAACTAAAACCAAACTCGTGTTCAAGAGAACTCACCTTAGCAGCTTCTTCTTCCTTCTTCTTCTCTAAAAACCGAAAGCTTTCTTCTTCTTCTTTATGGGGGGCATACCCCCATTTATATTAAAATAATAGAGTTTGTGCACTTTTGCACTTTGCCCCCTTCAACTTGTGCCCAATATCTTTTCTTTCTAGATACTTCCTTTTTGTTTTCATTTAAATAAAAATTTGAGGTGTTACAAGTTGGGTTGAAGCAATGCAAGAGGAGCTGCTTCAATTCAAAAGACAAAAGGTTTGGAACCTTTGTCATCTTCTTTAAGGGAAGACTACCATAGGAACCAAGTGGGTTTTTAGAAACAAGAAGGATGATAGAGGACTTATCATCAAGTATAAGTCCAGACTAGTTGTTCAAGGATACACACAAGAAGAGGTAATAGAATACATAGATTTTTTTGCTCATGTGGCAAGACTTGAAGCTGTAAGAATATTCCTGGCTTTTGCCGCATCCAAGGATTTCAAGGTCTACCAACTTGATGTCAAGTGTGCTTTTCTATATGGGATGATTGATGAGGAGGTGTATGTCAAACAACCACCTGGCTTTGCAGACCCAGACCATCCGGATTATGTTTGCAGGCTTGATAAAGCTCTTTATAGGCTGCACCAAGCTCCAAGAAAGTGGTATGAGACACTATCTTAGTATCTCTGTCAAGATGGCTACAAGAGGGGACTATAGATGGAACTCTCTTCATCAAAGGAACAGAGAATGACTTAATGCTGGTTCAAGTATATGTAGATGAAATTATCTTCGGGTCAATTAATCCAAAGCTCTTCAAAGACTTTGAGAGGCTGATGAAGAATAGATTTGAAATATAGAGGAACTAAATTTCTTTCTAGGAATTCAAGTGAAGCAAGTTGGCAATGGCATCTTCATAAGTCAATCAAAGTATGTACAAGACATACTTACAAGATTCAACATGACTGATTGTTAGGTTGCAAAGACACCCATAGCCAGAAACCACTCCATTGGACCTGATCTTGAGGGGGAGTATGTGGATGAACATCTCTACAGGGCTATGATTGGGTCTCTTATGTACCTCACAGCCAGCAAGCCTAATATCATGTTTGCCACATGCATCTGTGCAAGATATCAAGCCAACCCCAAGATGTCACACCTGGTTATTGTCAAGAGGATTCTTAGATATCTCAAAGGTGCTCCCAAGCTTGGCCTTTGGTATCCAAAGAATTCTGACTTCAATCTGTATGCCTATACAGATAGTGACTATGGTGGATACAACTTGACTACAAAGACTACATCTAGGGGTGTCAACTCCTTGGTGGAAGGATTGTCTCATGGCAATGCAAGAAACAATCCCGTGTGTCTGCATCAACTACTGAAGCTGAATGCATTGCTGCTGTATGCTGTAGTTCTCAAGTGCTTTTCATTTAGAATCAGATGTTGGACTATGGATTCCAATTCAAAGAGACTCCCATCCACATAGACAACAACAGTTCTATTTCTATTACACAGAATCCTGTGCAGCACTCAAGGACAAAACACATCAACATAGGTATCATTTGATTAAAGATAACTTTGAAAAAGGGATTAATCAAACTAGTCAAAGTTAACACAAATGAACAATATGCTGTTCTGTTCACTAAAGCTTTTGATGAACAGAGATTCAAATATCTTGTATCAGCTATTGGGATGATTAACTTTGAGTAGATTTTCTTAAACTGAAATCAACTTTATTTCTAAAACCTGTGTGTCCTAAGTTGTCTATTTTATCACCTTCATATGCCCAGTTTATTTGGAAGAAAATCTTTAAAATGATATTCCTTAGATTTTTGAAATTTTTTCTAAACATATTTTCTTTTGAAAGATTTCAAGTTGTCTTCGAAATAAAATTATGTCTTCAAGTCAAATAACTACTTATAAGAAATTTATCTTCCGAAGAAATTCTGAGATATCTTTCGAAGCTTAAATATGCTTCTAAGTACTTGCATGTATTTGAAGGATAATTTTCTTCCGAAAGCAATTAAGTCTCGAAAGATTTATTCTCTTTAGAATGAAACTCCCAAGTCTTAATCTTTTCCGAAACCAAACATGTCTCAGAAGTGAAAATTCTCAAAGTATTTTTCTTTCGAAGCAAAAATTTCACAAATCTTAAGAATATCTTTCGAAGCCAAATCGGCTTCAAATGCTTTTTTTTAAAACTTCCGAAACAAAATTACCTTCTGAAGATTTTCAACTTCCAAGAAAACTATCTTTTTGGTCACTTTTTCAGAGGTGGGATCGACATTTGGATTTCAAAGTTTATTCTTTTGCTTTAACTTTGTCTCAAATCCATTTTATTATATTCTCTCAACAGTTCCCCCTCTTTTCACTATCCTCTTCATCTGCATTTTTCTCTAACCTAATTTCACCCACAAACCACCTTTGTTCTTATCTTTCTTCTCTGTAAAGCTACCTCAAATGGCCAACCCTGACCGCAGAAACCAACCTGATTTCTCCATGCATCTTCATAGGCAACATAATAAAGTTGCTCTATTAGACTCTGAGAAAGATCCTAGTTTCTCATAGGTTTGTTGTTACCTTTTTTTGTCAAACTACTTCATCTCCCTCACCATTGATCCTCCTCCCTATGAGGATCAATGTTGGAATTCTGGAGGACCTGCCAAGAGGTCACCATGGATGGGGAGAAGGCACTATCTGCCATAATGCAAGGGAGGACAATCTTCATCACTCCAGCCTGCATAAACACTCATCTTCAGCTTGATGTTGTAAAAGGTGATTTGTCCTTTCCAAAATCTGCTGTTAACCGCTCCTTTGAGCGAAAGGCCAATGAAGGTTGGGACTAGATTCCAGAAGACTTTTCCTTTATAGTCCATGGGATGGTTCAAGGGGTTAAGTTCAGGTATTCATAATTTCTTTATACTAATTTACTTACAAACTTAGAATCCTTAGAGTATTACATGTTTCCTAGATATGTCCAGCACATTTTCAACTATGAACTGGGCTCATAGTTGAGGGGAACAGGTAATATTCTAAAACTGGGACAAATAAAGCCCGACATCTTCAAGACTATAAGGAAGCCAACTGTTGGCTTCTCATGGGTAGAAACAGCCCTTGTAGTAGCACCAGCTAGTGTTGAATCCACACCTTCTACTTCTCAACCACCAATACAACCAAAACTAACCATCACCTACCAAAGAAAATCCAAACAAACCCCTACACATGCTACTCAATTTGTGCAGGTCCCTATTTCATCACCCATATAGGAGGAAGTGGACATTAGAGCTCCCACTTCTCCTGAGGAGCAAACCACTCCCATCTCACAAATATTCAGTGCTGAGGTTCCTCATGCTCAGCCTGATGAGCTCACAACCCCCACAGCCTTAAGCCTTCTCTCAAAGTCTCAAAACTCTAGTGAACAACCTTCAGGGGAAAGTTACCATCCCTAGCCTCTTAATCTAAACCAACCAATCCCAAACCTTGAATTCTATGATGATGAAGACATGGGCTTCAGTAAGTATGATAAGTCTCTCTTCTTCACACATGCTCAACAAGAGATGAGTACTCCTGTTTCTCCTATGTCTAGCCCACATCATCCACCTACTACTGAGGTGGATCTCCCTGAACTTGTTCAGGAGGTCCATATGGAAGAGGCTCTCACTTTAGCAAGTGATTACATCAACCTGAACTCAACCATGGCAACCCAGCCTCTTGACACTTCACTTGAAGTTGTCATGATGAAGGGGAAATCCAACAACTAAGAACAACATGCTGGGGTTGAGAAAGAAGACCTTGGTCATATTCTCTCATCCTTCGTGATTCTTCTGATGAAGATGAGGGGAGTCTGAAACTAACAGTGCAAAAAGTGACAAAAACATGCACGTATTTAGTATCAAAGATAAGTCACCTGGAATCTTAGGTGACTATCTTACAAAGGAGAGTCAATGACCAGCAACTTGAGATCACCGATCTCAAGGGCAAGTTAGTTGAGAGACCACTCAGGAGAACTCAACCAGGTCCACAAGAACCTGTGGATGTGACAGAACCAACCCCAAGCTCACTTATGCAAGAAGGTGATGCTACCAAAAAGGGGGAGAAAGTCAAAACAATCATAGAACCTGGGAGTTCTTCATAGAGTATGGACTTTGAGGATTCAACACCCTCATTGGAAATGGTCCATACTCAGCAACCTTCTCAAGTCTATATGAATTTGGACTTACTTGCCCAAGTCTAAATGAATGTGGACTTACTCATACAAAGTTTGTTTAAAGAGGGTATTCCCAAAGCTATGCCTACCCCATCTCATCACTCTAAGAATCCAATCATAGGATGGAGGTATGACACTGATAGAAGAGCTCTCATCATCTCTAGATCTCAAGGTTAATAGGAAATTTTCATCTCTTTTAACCTGAGCTTCTATAAGAGCATCTATTTGATTGATCTTCCATATGTCAATCCAAGTCAAAACAGACAAGCTGCAAGATTAGTAGATAGGATTCAAGAAAGGGTGCTAGAAGAATTCAAGCTAAGGTCAAGACTATATAGACAGAGGCAAGCAAGTGAGATTTTGATCAAGTAGATGTTAAGGTGGACCCTAAGATTAGCTTCGAAGGGGAAGCCTAGACTAAAGGCCTAGAAGTTGAACCTGTGAACCTTGAGACAGGAACTTCTTCAGCACCCATTACCCTCAGTGAGACACCAGCTGGTGAAGGTGCTTCACAACCTCTCTCTGGCCAGAGCTTGACTCCTGAAACAAGCAATGAAGGCATAAGCTCTATCCACCCTGAGTCACCAAGACCTGTGCATGACAAAGGGAAGAGGAAGATGACCTCTGAGGAGATCAAGGAGGAGGAGAGAGAGAGGAAGAGGAAGCTAAAGGGAAAGAGTTCAAGAGAGTCTCTAGACTTCATGGAAGCTAGCATCAGGGCTGCCTCCAGGCCAAATTCTCAAGATGATGAGTTGAGGTACTTGGGACCAGAAACTATAATGCGGATGAACTACCCTCTCTCCCATTAGATGAACTAAATGAACTGGCTGACAAGGAATTGTCCAAGAAGAGGAAGGAGGCAGAGGATGTAGCATTGCTCCTTAAAATCAAGGAAGAAAGGAGACAGAAAAGGCTCTACAAGCATGCTCCTATCCTCTCCCCAATTCAGGAAAGTCCTGAGAAAGAGGTTGTGGAAACTGAACAACCTCTAGTAGACAAGGAAGATGATAGACAAAACATGATTAGCTACCTGAGTGCTACAGGTCTCTATCACTCATCGACACTTCTTCCCTTATCATATGAGTATGTTGAATTCGAGTATCTTAAGCAGCTGAAGCAACAAGTTACCAAAGAAAGAAAGGTTGCTAAGAGAAAACTAAGGGAAGAAGCTGCAAAGTCAAGAGCCATCATCCAAAAGAGCCAAAAGGAGTCTGTTGGCACACAAAGGATGACGAGCTTCTTGAAGTTGTATGGATTCTCCAAAAGGAGGCTTGGTCCAATGTCTCTATCCACTATGGATGAGCACATTAGAGTGACCAAGCAGAAGATTAAGAAGGGAGAGCTTATTGAGTTGCATTCTCCACCAAGTCCAGCTCAACCTGAGGTTGTCAAGGTTGAACCCCCTAAGACATCACAACCTGGACCTAGGGCTGAATCTCCGCTAAATTTATCTTTTGATCCATAACAGGGTCCTCTTTACTCTCCTTCTAAACCTATGAGAGAAGAGAACCCAACAGAGAGAGACATAGTAGAACAACCTGGTGCTGAAGACCACTCCTCTCAGTTAAAGACTTCAAAGAGGAGGAAAACGATGGCCATGAAGAGTGTTTCCAAGAGGAAGACCAAGGCATCCACCTCCATAGCTTAGGATGAGTTAGAGCATCCTGAGGTAGTGCAACAAGAGGCTGCTCAACCAACTCCAACTCAAGTAGAGCCTCTTACAACCGGAAAGACCCATCTTGTCCTAGACTTTTGCTGCTAATCCAGACAGGTGGTATGTCATCATAGATCAAGGAGGTCAAGATGTCTATTTCTGGCAAGACATGCTTGATCATCCTCTACATGATCTCCATGACATGAGAAGATATTATAAGAGTCTGAGGGATCCTTACCCAATGATGAAGAAAGGCATGATCTTGAACCTAATGAGGACTATCAACATGTAAATAACTTCTCTGTTTTGGTAGCAATAGCCTAAGGGGAGTTTGTAAGGTTATATTAGAAGGCTGATGCAACCAAAGAAGGCAAAACATCCAAGGGGCTTCCTGCATGCATACACTGATGTCAAGGTTGAAGTTGCTTTGCAAGTTTTACACTCTCCACAGAAATTATTCTAAGTATAAAATCTTCCAAAGCTAAAGTACAAATCTTTCGAAGCCAAAGATGATGTCTTTCGAAGCTTCAGAGACAAAGTCTTCTAAAGCCGAATGTTGTGAAGACTGATTTCTTCCAAAGATAGAGAGGACATGCTTTCTCTGATCTACTTTTTCATAAAGCTGACCTACTTTCCACTGTAACTCTGAAGACTCACCAACTTATATAAGTTGGTGAAAAGGTCTATGCTTTTATAAACTGTAGATTATGGTCTTGGGTCTATAACTTCCTACTTTGTACCTGCTATCCTTTTTATAATAGAAAAGGACCTGAGCTATGGCATGTCATAGTCAGTAGTCAAAAAGCAATCTTTTGACTCTATATTAATCTTGTTGTCTAGATTAGTGTTTTTAGCTGGCTATCATAGTATGGACGGCTGTAGGATGAAGTATAAAGTATCTCAGATCCTTGTACTTTTTTATACTTCATAACACTTATAATAGAACTTGAGAGCAATATACAACATCCTTGAAAACCATATTACTCTGTTCTTGTTCTTAGTTCTGTCTTATTGTTTACTTGTGTTCTTAGTATCATTTACACAAACCTGGTTCCCCATTTGATCCGTTAAGTGTTCTAAAATTCTCCTCATTATGAGACTAATTGTATTGACCATCCCTTTAACCGGTCCTGCACAATAGGAATGGAATATTTTCTTAACACCCCTCCTGCACTAACACAAGGTGCTAGTACTTCTACTAGTTCACCTACATCAGTTACACTGAGGAAAGAGTTAATACATTGGAGAGGGAGATGTTAGAAAAGACTCGAATCATTGATGATGTGCAGAGGCAGCTATTTGAAAAGGATAAGAACATTAAGGGTCTAGAACATTAGTAAACGTTCATTTTTGCTATGTTCAGATCCTGGAGCAGAATTTGAGAGATCATAATTCGCATGTGTCATTTCAGTTTACATCATAACAGACCACAGAAGTTGGAGAATCTAGTGGACAGTAATCTGCTGGTCCTGAACCTGCTGATGATCCTATTACTGATGCTACAGAGTGTGTTGTTGATCATGTTGATACAGAAAGGACAACAGTCACTGCTAATGTTGATCAAGAGCCGTCAGCAGATATTCCTATTTAGGCTACTGAGGATCAACCTGTAGTTTATACTGGAGAGGCATTGTAGAGCCTGAACATGATGTTCCTATTCCAAACCCAATAGATGATAATGATGTTTTAGACTTGATTTATTATGATTCTAGTGATGATGATTAGGATGATGATGGTGATGATGGTGATGATGGTAATGAAGGAGATAATGATAAGGGTTATCATGATAAAAAGGATGACGATGATGATCAACGGGGAGATATGGGTAAAGCTACTGGTACTGCTGGATCATCAGGCACTGATAATGTCTCCGGACCAAGTCCTGATGATACAGTTGATTACACTCCTTCAGATCCTGCTACTAAAGCAACGTATGAGAAAGAGTTTTACTCTTTCCAGCAAAGATTGATTGATGAGGAAGAAGATGAAGATTTTGGTTCATTTGATGACTTAGAGGAGATAGTAGATAACACAGATGTATTTGGAAATAGTCTTAAGGACTTATTTTCTAATATTTTGATTGAAGAAGAAGACATAGTTGGAGAGTCTAGTACGAGTGATCAAACTGACAAGATAGCAGATGAAACAGGTTAAAGTGTTGTACGTCAGGTTGGAAATATTACTATTGAGGCTCCTCCACCGTAGCTTATATACACACGCTGAGACATTCAAAACCTTTCATAAGGTATGAAAACTCAGAACCAATTTTTAGTTGGGTGTATGATGATGAGAAGAAGCTATTTGTGATTAAAAGAAAAGCAGGAACCATAGAGTATTTTCAGGATGAATATGACTTTCATACACTCAGAGCTTTAGATTTGTATGCAATGGGTCGTGTTTCGTTTATCAACCCAAGTAACTATGGAAAGGGGAACTAGATCAAGAATATGATCTGGGTATATAGCAAAACCAACTTCAAAGACTTCAAAACTGCAAAATCTAAGGTCATTGAAGATGAGACCCGGATAGACCCAAACACAAACAAGCTAATGAAGATAAGGGTTTATAAGCATCCAAGATATGTCAGGAAGATCCCTATACACACCCCAGTTCCTATTAATAGCTTGTCTAAGCTTATGTGGTGGAGTTGTAAGAAGGAGACGGGTCTTGCGTTAATACATTGTGTAAATAAAGACTACCGTATCATCAACCCTATGGATTTGCTTAAGTTTGAAAGGGACGATTTGATGAGGTTGTAGGCTTGTCCAATTACAGCTGATGAATCTGTTCACCTTTTGGCAGCACAGTTTGGTTGGTTGATTACGAAGGCCCTGGACAACAAGTTCTACATTTATGGGGGTAGTTACAAAGTTGATGATGTGGACTTCTAAACACATTGATTTACCGAGTCTATGGGGAGATTTTAAGGGTTGAACCTAGAGGCTCGGGAAATCAAATCAAGATGAAGAAGATCAAGTCAAGTGACAAGTCCAAGTTGCCGCGCGATAACTTGTTTCTCGTGCGAAAACATCAAGTCACGCGAGAACTAGTGTTTCGTGTGAGAACTTCTAGTTTAGTATATATAGAAGTTTTGTAATGTAATTAGTAAGCTTTAGTCTCATTTCTTGATTTTCACACTTACTATAATTTATCCAAAATCAGAGAGCAATACAACCGAAGTTATTTACATATTGTGTTTGTGGTCTTCAATTGATATTCAATCTTATCCGTAATTTCAACATTCTGCATTTTCAGTACGAGATCAATCATTGTATTGTGTTGATCCTTACAAAGGACGGTGTAGGTTTTGATGGACATAGGCTGCAAGATAAACCATTTAAAATATTCTGACAATCATGAATAAAATCTTACTTTTTACAGAGTGGGGCCCAAAGATTTCTGTTACATAGTAAAAGTTTCTTTTCGAGTGTAAGGATACTCCCAAGAGAAAACACTTGTGTTTCTCAATATTGTCTTTCGAGGCCAATTTTACTTTTGAAGGCAAACCATGTCTTTAATGACAAATGTGCTTCGAGAGTAAAATTTTCTTCCGAGAAAAGAAGTTAGTAAGCTTCGGAATTGGATTTGCCTTTGGAAAGAATACTTCGGAAGAGAATACTTAGGCAGAGGAATTTGCCTTCGGAATATGAACAAAGACTTCTTTCGAGGGTAATTTTCTTCGAAACATACTTATAAATTTTGAAGAAAACCTTTTTGTAATAGGGCTTAGATTGTATTTAGACAACATAGACAAGACACATTTTAAAAGAGAAAAACTAGTCAATATTAATCATCCCAATAGTTGTGATTAAATATTTAAATCTTTGTTCATCAAAGGATTTTGTGAACAAGTCAACATATTATTCATTTGAATTGACTTGACTAGCTTGATTAGATTTTTCTCATGAATATCTTGAATGAAATGATACCTGATGTCAATGTGTTTTGTCTTGGAGTACTTGACTGGATTTTCTGTGATAGAAATGACACTCCTGTTGTCTATGTGGATAGGAGTCTCCATGAAGTTGAAACCATAATCTATCATCTAATTCTGAATCCAAAGCAGCTAGCACAGCAGCTTGCAGTAGCAATATAGTCAGCTTTAACAGTTGATGTGGATACACATGATTGCTTCTTATATTGCCAGGAGATGATCCTTCCACCAAGAAATGACACCCTCCGGATGTGGATTTCTTGTTGATGTTATAGCCACCATAATAAATGTCAGTGTAACCATAGAGGTTAAAATCCCTATTCTTAGGATACCAAAGACCTAGTTTGGGAGCTCCTTTAAGGTATCTAAGAATTCTTTTGGTAGCAATTAGGTGAGACACCTTTGGAGCAACCTAGTATCTTGCACTGATACAAGTTGCAAGCATGATATCCGGTCTACTTGTAGTGAGATACACCAGAGATCCAATAATTGCCCTGTACTGATGTTGATCAGCATCCACCCCCTCGGGATCAGGACAGAAAATTGTAATTTCTGGGTATAGCTGTCTTGGATGGCTTACAATCTTTCATCTCAAATCTTTCCAAGATGTCTTGACATACTTAGATTGATTGATGAAGAACCCTTCTTCCATCTGCTTCACTTTAATTCCAAGAAGAAGTCCATCTTCCCATGGAACTTGTTTCAAACTTCTTTCTCATAATGCTTTCAAAGTCTTTGCACATTTGGTCATTCAAGAAACCAAATATGATGTCATCAACATAGACTTGTACAAGAAGCATGTCCTTCCCAAACTTCCTATGAACAATGTCTTGTCTATTGTGCCTCTGGTATAGCCATTCTTAAGAAAAAACTAAGACAATGTCTCATAACACAGCCTAGCCTAGGTGCCTGATGCAACCCATAAAGAGCTTTATCAAGTCTGCACACATAGTTGGGGTTCTATGGATCTTCAAATCCAGGTAGCTGACACATATAGATTTCTCTGTTGATATACCATACAAAAACACACATTTCACATCAAGTTGATAGACTGTAAAGTTCTTGGATGCAGTAAAGCAAGAAAGATCCGCACAGCCTCAAGTCTTGCCATAGGTGCAAAGACATCTATGTAATCTATGCCTTCGTCCTATGTGTATCCTTGAACAACAAGTCTAGCTTTGCTCATGATGATCAAACCTCTATTATCTCTTTTGTTTTCGAACATCCACTTAGTGCCAGTAGGAACTAACTAGGTGGCAATGGACATAAGTTCCATACCTTTTGCCTCTTTAATTGAAGCAAGTCCTCTTGCATTGATTCTATCCAATTGTTGTTCTTGAGGGCTTCTTCCACCTTCTTTGGTTTCATTTGAGAGAGAAAGCATGAGTACAAGCAGATATTCCCATTGTAGGTCTGACTTCTTGTTTTCACACCTTCTAAGACAACCCCAATGATGTTCTCAGCTGGATGAGTATTGAGTATCTTGAGCCTAGGAATCACATCTAATTGCTTAGATAGATCAAAGTTTGAAAAGTTTTGCTCAGGATTTTGAACACCATCACTAGCTGATGTCCCATACTTATTCAATGAGGACTGATTCAATGAATGTGTGACATCATCAATGGTATTTTGCTGAGAAGTAGCATCAATAGTTGCTTATTCCTCTAGTCACTATCTTCATCAGCTTAGTGTAAATACTTGAGTTGTCAGTGTTGAGTTATGACCTCACTTGGATGACAACATGATAAAGTCCAATTATTTCCTGAGATATTCAAGCTTCAGGACTTCTAGTAGTGGGACCTTGATCTTCATGACTTCTTGGAGAAATTGGAATAGGTATTAGTAACTCAATATTTGATCTTCATAAGGGTCACTTTGAGTTCCTGTTCTAGCTGAAACATTCTCACAAGATTGTTTAGAATAGTGTGGAAACAATTCTAAATTGAAGATATATTTAGGACCATTTCCCTTAACACAAGGAGTGTGCTCATTGTCAATAATGTGAATGATTCCTCAAATTGTTGATTTTTGATATTATACACTCTATATGCAATAGAGGTTAAGGAATAGCCAACAAAGATAGCATCATCAAACTTTTAGCAAATTTTGCTAAATATCTTTTTTGTTAAGTATGGTACAACTTACTGCCAAAGGAGCTAAGAAAGAAAATGAACGGTGACCTCTTATTCCATAGCTCATAAGGGACTTTCCATGGGGTTAAAATGAGAACCCTGTTCACTAGCTGGGCTTGAGCCTCAGTCAACTTAGAGATTAAATCTTTTATTTAAGCCCTGTAGTTTGAATGTTCATGTTTTAAAGTGGACTAGTTTTTCTCTAACTCTTATATTTGAGTTTGTAGTCAGATTCTGCTCACTTAAAATCTGATTTAGTATATTTAAAGACTAATATCAGATTTAATTTCCATGTTGTAGTCCTGATACAATTTGACCTAGCAATACAGGCTGATGGAGTACAAGTGCATATACCTTAGTGTTTTTAGTTCCAGCATGAGAGCTTGAGCAAGAGTGACATCTCACACCATGAAGCTCAATCAACTTCTTGAGCAATAGCTTGTAGTTTGTTGCTCAGGGGTTTGGTTGCAGCTTTAGGGGTAGCAGGATGTTGAGAGGATTGAGTTGCTCCAGGATTAGATCTAGGAGCTTTGCATTCCCTTGCAAAGTGACCAAGCTGGTTGCAGGTCTAGCATGTGGCCTTTGTCTTGTCAAACCTAAATTTTGTGTAGATTGGGTTCTAAGGGAACTGCCTCCCAGTTCTTTTGAAGAAATCTTTTGCCTGTAGGTCAGGAGAGCTATTTGTTGAACAATGTCCATCTATTTAACATTATCTGGGATGAAACACTCTAGATCATCAAACAAAAATTGAAATATCCAGAGTGCTCACTCCTTGAAACAAAAGATCAACTATCCTGGAAAGGATTTTGTGAGCCTGTTGAGACCTGGGTGTCTTAGAAATGTGGGTATGGCCCAGAGGAAGATGATGGCCTTTGGGGTAGTTCAGGTACAACTGGGGCTGGGCAGTTCAGGAACCTTTAGCAACATGTAAAGCATTACTGGCCGGGGTTAAGGGTCTGTTCATATAATGGCTTTTCTAAGATTTCATCTCCATACGGTATCCATCAAGGATTCCATATAGTCCAGTCATGGTGAGAGTGTTGAGATTCTCAGTTCTCTTGATTGAGACATAGTAGAAAGTCCATTCATGAGGAAGTGCACTCATCAATTTCTTACTATGTCTCTCTTCTCAAGAACCACTCCCATAGACTGAAGAGAGGCGATCAAGTCCATGTACCTGAAGTATTTTTGGCTCAAGCTCTCACCAAAAATATATTTGAAGTTTTCAAACTTATACTTCAGCAGATCTTTCTTGACTCCTTGGATTTAGCAGAATCAGAGTACATCAGCTTCAAAGCATCAAAGAGTTCTTGGCAGACTCACATTGCTTAAAGTCTACCATTATGGAGTTTGGTATAGCAGTAAGCAACACAGTTATAGCTTTGCAGTCAATGTCCATTTTCTTGAAGTCTTTATCTGAGTAGTCTTCAACGGCCTTCTCGATCATGGCACCATTAGCTGCTGGGGTTGGTTAGTATGGACCATGAGTAACTGATCTCCACATGCGGCTGTTTGACACTTGATGAAGCCTTCAATATGTTTGCACCAAGTCCAAAATCACCAGGAGTGATGATGGGAACCTTGGTCATAGTTCCCATCTAAGATTTAGAGAACTTCTTGTTTAGAGCCATTCGAGTGAAGTGAGTGAGTATGAAGAAACAATTGTTATTTGGGATGGTAAGATCTCACAATCAGAGCCTAAAAAGCTCCGATACCAATTGAAGGATCAGTGTTGTCTCACAACACAAGATTATCACACAAACTCACTTAGAATCACTCTGGTTGATGAAGCAGAATCTCTACTAAGTTCATAAGTAATATAATAAGTTAATGAAAAACACAGAACACGAGAATGGTTTTTCAAGATACTTGTATATATTACTTCTCAACTCAGTATTACAAGACTCTATACAAGCATGGTACTAAGTTACATTGAAAAGACTATATATACTACTATCTACAGCCGGTTATACTTGGAAAACCAGTTGGAATTTACAACTAGATAAATACTACATTGTAGAAGTAAAGTATCTAAGATAAAATAATAATATCCTAGATTAGGTAGTCATGACAGGTCCATGACTTACCTATTGTTACCAACTAAACGTGGCAACTGTACTAATCTGAAAATGGGTGAACAGTGGATTAAAGTATGGCCAACTACATGCGCGTGGGAAGCACCATGCAGTATATCAGAGTTGCAGCGGGCTGTCTGACAGACCATACTTATATCCATCGGTTCATAGTTGATTCTTCCGAAGCCTAGTGACTTTGGAAGAATAAATTCTTCCGATGCCTAATGACTTCGGAAGAATAAATTCTTCCGATGTCATTTTGGCTTCGGAAAAAAAAAAACAACTTCTTCCAAACATCTTGCAAGTCTCAGGACTATATCTTCGGAAGACTTTGTCTTATATATATAATATATATATATATAACACAATTACAGCATCACAAGTGCATATAACTTATTATTATTATATTATATCTAAAAGTGTAGTTTTTACTAATCGTTTTTTTAAAACTTCATACAACTCAATAATAATTTGACCCAAACTTATCATTATTAATATTTAAAATATATGTTGCAAATATTTTATTTCCATTCACAAAACGGTATGTTACAACTCTTCCCCTCTTATTAGGTTTCGTCCTCAAAAAATATTCATAACTCAAATAATTTAGGATAATACTTTCTCATTAAATTTAGCTTTCCATGTGGCTTCAGAAGTAGGCCGATGTTTCCATTGTACATCACTTGTTTTATTTATTATTTTTGTAGTTGATTGCCACTGGCTTTTCTATATAGTTAAGATTTTCATCCACTTATTTTTCATTCAACGACCACATATGTCGTTTCATTAGTCAAACATTTTCGTAATGTGACACATGAATGTGTTATGAATTTCGTTTAATTGTTAGGTAATTCTAAACAATACGCCACTTGCCCCCCGAGCAATAATTTTAAATGGACTGTAAGGTTTATACTTAAAGGCTGATGCAACCAAAGCATCCAAAGAGCTCTCAGCATGCATGCATGAAGTATACAGTAAAGTTACTTCGGAAGTTTTACACCACTCAAAGAAAAAAAGCTAAGTGTAAAATCTTCCGAAACCAAATGACAAATCTTCTAAAACCACATATGAAGTCTTCCGAAGCTTCAGAGACAAAGTCTTCTGAAGCCAAAGATTGATATCTTCTGAAGACAGAGAGGACATGCTTTTTCTGATCATCTTTGATAAAAGCTTAACAACTTTCCGCTGCCACTCTGAGACTCCACCAACTTATATGAGTTGGTGATATCTTGTTGTCTCGATTAGTGTTTCCAGCTGGCTTTCAAAGTATAGTCGACTGTAGGATGTAGTATAAAGTGACTCAAGTACATATATCTTTATGTATACTTGAGACACTTTTATGAACTTGAGAGCAATATACATCATTCTGAAAATAATACTTGAGTGTTCTTGTTTTTGTTCTTTACTTGTGTTCTTTGTATCATCTAACCGTTCCCTGTTTGATTTTTAAGTGCTGCATATCTCTCCATCCTTGTGAAACTGTTGCATTGAACAGCCTTCACCGGTCCTGCAATTTGTATCAGTGCATTTCAGGCACTTGATTGTAAGATCTCACCATCTTTGATCACTTTAGTTTCACATAAACTTAACAAACTCAAATGGAAGCTCTTGCTAAAGCTAATATGGAAACCAGTACTATGACAAAGTCTCCACTGATCACACCTGATGACTTTGATACTGGTGCCAACGTATGGAATGGTTCATCAAGTCTCAAGACAGTAGGATGTGGAGATATATTATGGAAGGACCATACATTCCACGCACCTCTTCAGCCACTGCTGAGGTGGCATGATACAAAGGAAATGGCCGACTATTCTGATAAAGACTGGAAAACAATAGACATATATCAAAAGGCCATGACCACTCTTATAACTGTTCTTCCCAACTCAATATACAGAGGCTTTACGAAGTGCAAAACTGCTAAGCAGCTCTGGGCTGCACTGAGGCTGATGTATGATGGGTCTGAAGAAGCCAAATAGAATAAGAAGGATATCTTAAAGTAGCAGTTTGAAAATTTCACTTACAAGACTGGTGAGACCATGACTCAACAATACTTCAGGTATGTTGAGATTGTAGATACTCTGACTGATGTTGGTGAAAAGCTTTGATGTTGGTGTAAAGCTTGAGAACTGGGATATAGTGAAGAAGTTCATGTTCAATCTTCCCAGACAATGTACTCGCTACTATGGGCCATTAAGAGAACTAAAAACCTCTCTACTCTTACTCTCACAGAACTGTGTGGTATCCTTAGTGGGTACCAGATGGTGATGAACTTTCAAATCCAGCAGCTCTTTCAACAAGTAACAAAGTTTAGCCCTTAATTTGGTTGAAAGAGAAAGCATAGAACCATAACATCATCTTATATGCTTCCCTGAAACTCACAAAGGATTCTTTCATCACCTTCCTAGAGACACCAAGGGAGAGCTACATCCAAGGAAGCCCATTCCAAGAGATAAGCTTTGCACAAGCCTTTGTGTCTATTGATGAAAGTTATGGCAACTTTCTTTTACTCTTGAAGACATGGACTGTATCCATCCAGATGATCTAGAGTATGTGGAGATAGTCTAGCAGATGGCTCTTCTCATTCATAAGAGGACATGGAGAAAGTTTTCCCGCAATGTGGCCAGTGGAAAGTTTAGACTAAACAAAAAAAAATAAAGTGTTACCACTGTAACCAGATGGGCCATTTCTAGAGAGTGCAAGGCACCAAGAACAAATGGTGGCCAAGCACAGCCCAGGCCAAACTACACTGATGCAACTCCAAGAACTGAGAAGCCATGTCGCCAAACAACATGCTGTTGTTGCTGTTAAAGAAGGAGGCTTTGATTGGAGCTTTCAAGTGGAAGATGCTTCGCCAAACCAAGCACTGATGGTTGATCATGAAGAAGCTATGATATTGGTATATCTTTGTACCCCTGAATGCATTGCAAAAGTTAACATGTATAGGTCCTAAAATGTGGAAGTGAGATCTGATATTAAGTCCTTGAACATCTTAAAAGCTGACTTTAAAAGAGCTAAAAATGACTATAAAGTTAAAATAGAAGTTCTAGAGAAAACCATTTCAACTCTTAAGCATGAACACATAAATTACAGGACTCAGATCAAGGATCTCATTACTAAATTAACTGAATGCCAAGCTGAGCTTCTGATCAGCAAATGTAAGGCAGAAAAATTTGTTCTTGAAGAGGGAAATCTTCAAGAACACAATATCTTCATCCCTGCATGCAAAGATTTTTTATCAGAACAGGCAAGGATTGGGTTCAGTGAGATAGCTCCTCCACACACATTGTTATCTAAAAGATCTCCAAGGTGTGGAACTTGTCAAGATGAGTTGCCCTCTATAGATCCCAATCAAAAAGAGGATGAGTTGCCTTGAGAAGGGACACTATATTTATGGAGAGAAGAAAGAATCCAAGATGACAAAATCTTCAAGGAAGTACTTGATCAGGCCAGCCAAGAGAAATTCAAGAAAGCCCAAGACCAATGAGACAATGCTCATAACACAGCCTAGGTGCCTGATACAACCTAAAAAGAGCTTATCAAGTTTGCACACATAGTTAGGGTGTTATGGATCTTCAAATCCAGGTGGCTGACATATATAGACTCTCTGTTGATATTCCATACATAAATGCACATTTCACATCAAGTTGATAAACTATAATGTTCTTGGATGCAGCGAAAGCAAGAAAGATCCCACAACCTCACGTCTTGCAACAGGTGCAAAGACATCTGTGTAATCTATGCCTTCTCCTGTGTGTATCCTTGAACAACAAGTCTAGCTTTATTCTTGATGATCAAACCTCTATTATCTCATTTGTTTCCAACACCCACTTAGTGGTAATAGGAAACCTGACTAGGTGGCAATGGACATAAGTTCCATAGCTTTTGCCTCTTTAATTGAAGCAAACTCCTCTTGCATTGATTCTATCCAACTGTTGTTCTTGAGGGCTTCTTCCACTTCTTTGGTTCCATTTGAGAGAGAAAGCATGAGTACAAACAGATATTCCCATTATGGGTTGGCTTCTTGTTTTCACACCTTCTAAGACATCCCTAATGATGTTCTTAGCTGGATGAGTGTTGTGTATCTTGAGCCTAGGAATCACATCTAATTGCTTAGACAGATCCAAGTTTGAAAAGTTTTGCTTAGGATTTTGAACACCATGACTAGTTGATATCCGACACTTATTCAATGAGGACTAATTCAATGAATATGTGATAGCATCATGGTATTTTGTTAAGAAGTAGCATCAATAGTTGCCAGTTCCTCTAGATCACTTCTTCATCAGCTTAGTGTTAAATACTTGAGTTGTCAGCTGTTGAGTTATGAGTCTCAGCTCGCTGACAACTTGATAAAGCTCCATTGTTTCCTGAGATATTCAAGCTTTCAGGACTTCCAGTAGTGGGAGCTTGATCTTCATGATTTCTTGGAGATATTGGAATAGGTATTGATAACCTCAAACATTTGATCTTCATAATGGTCACTTTGAGTTCTTGTTCAAGCTGAAACATTCTCACAAGATGGTTTAGAATATTTTGGAAACAATTCTAAATTGAAGATATATTTAGGACCATTTCCTTAACACAAGGAATGTGCTCATTGACAACAATGTTGGATGATTCCTCAAATTGTTGATTTTTGATATTATACACTCTATATGCAATAGAGGTTGAGGAATAGCCAACAAAGATAGCATCATCAACTTTTCAGCAAATTTTGCTAAATTATCTTTTATGTTAAGTATGGTACATCTCCTGGCAAAGGACCTAAGAAAGCCAATGAATGGTGGCCTCTTGTTCTAGCTCATAAGGGGTTTTCTATGGGGCTTAATAATGAGAATCATGTTATGCATATAAATGCAGTGCTGACTGCCTCTGCCTAGAAAGTTAGAGGCAGTTTTGAATCAACTAACATAGTCTTGCAGCCTTAATAAGTGTCATGTTCCTGCTCTCAGCAACACCATTCAGTTGAGGAGTTCTAGGAGCACTATATTGTCTGGCAATTCCTTTTGAGTTACAGATGAGTCAAGAACTTGATTCTTAAACTCAGTCCCTTGATCACGTCTAATGATTTTTACCTTGTGATCTATTTGATTTTCAATTTTAAGAATAAAAGATTTAAAGTTTTAGCAGTTTCATCTTTAGTTCTTAGAAAGAAAACCAAAGTAAATCTTGTGAAATCATCACAATCACAAGGCAGTATGATTTCCATCTAATGCTCATTATACTTGTGGGACCATGTAAATCCATGTGCAATAAGTGTAATTGGGAGGTGATAGAGTTAACTTTTTTGGATTTGTGAGAAACCTTATGTTGCTTTCCTTTTAGCAAGCAACACAGTTGTCTTTACATAAAAATTCCTTTTTAAGCACACCATGTACCAAATTATTTTAACCAATTTATTCAGGGTTTTAAAATTAACATGGCACATTCTTTTATGCCAAAGAGTTGACTCATCACCATTTCTTTGGAAAGAAAGCATGATACTTCACCTAGTGAGGAAGCAGTGTTCATATCAGCTTGTACATATCCCCTCTCCTGGTAGATCTAAGAAGCACCAATTCCTGAGGAATTGTCATCCCGGGTTTGAGGATAATGCACTCATGTTCTGTGAAAAGCATTTGGTTCTTTTGATCATAGAATTACGAAACGCTTAAGAGATTGTGTGTTAAGTTGTTTGACAAAGTTTACGTTGTCAAATTTCAACTTAACATGCATTCAAACAGAAATGTATCCTCTGGTTGCACTTTACTAAACAGTTAAAGATAAAATAAATATACTCTGTTCACCAAACCTAACAGGACCTCCATCAAAGTGTTCAAATTTTGTGTGGAGAAATCTGTTCCCTGTCATGTGCCTGGAGCATCCACTGTCCACAATTAAACATTTCCATCTTGTCATGTGGTGTCCCTACACATAAGGTGAAATGATTAGTTACTATTAGGAACCCAAGCCTTGTTGGTCTTGGGTTCTTCCAAAGTAGATGATACAATTGAACGAAAATGTATGCATGGGGGTTATTATGGTTTGCGAAGAAGAGGATTGGACTGCAACATCTTTTCTAATCTTCCATTCCATCTTATGGTTGATTAGTGTTAATGAGCCTGAAGAGGGATGTGCAGCATAATTGCTTCTAAAGCTTCTTTCTTCTCGGAAGAAGTTGTCACCACCTTTTCTTCCGAAGCAGTCTTCTAGATTAGGTAGTCATGACAGGTCCATGACTTACCTATTGTTACCAACTAAACATGGCAACTGTACTAATCTGATAATAGGTGAACAATGGATTAAAGTATGGTAAACTACATGCGCATGGGAAAGCACCATGCAGTATATCAGAGTTGCAGCGGGCTGTCTGACAGACCATACTTATGTCCACCGGTCATAGTTGATTCTTCCGAAGCCTAATGACTTCGGATGAATAAATTCTATCGATGTCATTTTGGCTTCGGAAGAAACAACTTCTTCAAAACATCTGCAAGTCTTCAGGACTTTATTCTTTGGAAGACTTTGTCTTGGGATCTTCTAAGTTGTATACTTTGTAAGGAGAACAACTTGGTCTCGGAAGATTGAGTTCTTCCTTCGGAAGTCTTCATACTTTGAGCTTTGGAAGATATTTATTTAGCTTCGGAAGAGCAGTGTTGTCTTCGGAAGACCACTTCATTTAGCACTTCAAAATTCTTCTAAGTGTTGTTTTGGTTGCATCAGCCTCAAATGATCCAATAGTAGTTACAATATTATAGGCTAGCCGAGCTCGTTAATCATTGATCGTTAACAATTCTTAGCTACAATATTTGACTCATTTCTTTTCTTGATGTCTGTCTCATCTCCCTTCCTTTTTCTTACTTTTTTTTTTAATATAAACCATAGTCTATATAAAAGAAAAAAATATGATGATTTTTTAATTCGTATAACTCAAATGAAGAATTCGTGGCATATAATGTGATCTTGGATAAGATTAATTACTTATATTATTATATTATTTGATCTAACCGCCTCCTACAAGATATTATATATATATATATATTATATATATAACACAATTACAGCACTCACAAGTGCCTATAACTTATTATTATTATTATTATTCTTATTATTATTATATTTTATTATTATTATTATTATTATTTATATCTAAAGTGTAGTTTTATCACTAATCGTTTTTTTAAAACGTCATACAACTCAATAATAATTTGACCCAAAACTTACTCATTATATAATATTTAAAATATATGTTGCAAATATTTTATTCCATTCACAAAAAGGGATGTTACAACTTTTTCCTTATTTAGGTTTCGTCCTTGAAACTTATTCATAACTGAATAATTTAGGATAATACTTTCTCATTTAATATTTAGCTTCCCACGAGGCGTCAGAACCACGTCGATGTTCCATTATACATCACGTTTTATTTATTTATTTTGTAGTTGCTTAACCTTTTGATCAGAATTACCACTGGCTTTTCTATGTAGTTAAGATTTTCACCCACTTTTTTTTCATTCAACGACACATATGTCGTTTCATTAGTCAAACATTTTCATAAATATGACACATGAAATGTGTTATAAATTTCGTTTAATTGTTAAGTAATTCTAAATGATACGCCACTTCCCCCACACGAGCAATAATTTTAAATGGATTGTAAGGTTTATACTTAAGGCTGATACAACCAAAGCATCCAAAGAGCTCTCAGCATGCATGCATGAAGTATACAGTAAAGTTACTTCGGAAGTTTTACACCACTCAAAGAAAAAAAGCTAAGTGTAAAATCTTCCGAAACCAAATGACAAAATCTTCTGAAACCACAAATGAAGTCTTTCGAAGCTTTAGAGACAAAGTCTTTCGAAGCCAAAGATTGATATCTTCCAAAGACAGAGAGGACATGCTTATTCTGATCACCTTTTGATAAAAGATAAACAACTTTCCGCTGCCACTCTGCAGACTCACCAACTTATATGAGTTGGTGAAAACGTCCATACTTTTGTCAACTATAGATTATGGTCAGTAACTTTCTACTTCTATACCTTTAATCCTTTTTTTAATACATTAGGATGTGAGCTATGACATGTCATAGTCACTAGTCAAAAGGCAATTTGCCTTTTGACTTTACATTGATCTTGTTGTCTAGATTAGTGTTTCTAGCTGGCTTTCAAAGTGTAACCGGCTGTAGGATGTAGTATAAAGTGCCTCAAGTACTTGTATCTTTATGTATGCTTTATGACACTTGTATGAACATGTGAGCAATATACATCATTCTTGAAAATAATACTTGAGTGTTATTTGTTCTTGTTCTTTCACTTGTGTTCTTTGTATCATCAAACCAGTTCCTATTTGATGTTTAAGTGTTGCATATCTCTCAATCCTTGTGAAACTGTTGCATTAAACAGCCTTCACTGGTCCTGCAATTGGTATCAGAGCATTTATGGCTCTTGATTGTAAGATCTCACCATCTTTGATCACTTTAGTTTCACATAACACTTAACAACTCAAATGGAAGCTCTTGCTAAAGCTAATATGGAAACCGATATTATTTCAAAGTCTCCACTGATCACACCTGATGACTTTGATACTTGGTGCTAACATATGGAAGGGATCATCAAGTCTCAAGACAGCAGGATATGGAGATCTATTATCGAAGGACCATACATTCCATGCACCTCTTCAGCCACTGCTGGAGGTGGCATGATACCAAAGGAAATGGCCGACTATTTTGATGAAGACTGGAAAAGAATAGACATAGATCAGAAGGCCATGACCACTCTTCAAATTGCTCTTCCCAACTCAATATACAGAGGCTTTAAGAAGTGCAAAACAGCTAAGCAGCTCTGGGATGCACTGAGGCTGATGTATGATGGGTCTGAAGAAGCCAAATAGAATAAAAAGGATATCTTAAAGCAACAGTTTGAAAATTTCACCTACAAGACAGGTGAGACCATGACTCAACAATACTTCAGGTATATTGAGGTTGTAGATACACTGACTAATGTTGGTGTAAAGCATAAGAACTGGGATATAGTGAGGAAGTTCATGTTCTATCTTCCCAGACAATGTACTAACTACTGTGTGGCTATTAAAAGAACTATAAACCTCTCTACTCTTATTCTCACAGAGCTGTATGGTATCCTTAGTGGGTACTAGATGGAGATGAACTTGCAAAATCCATCCAGCAGCTCTTCTAACAACGAGCAAAGTTCAACCCTTCATGTGATTGAAAGAGAAAGCATAGAACCACAACATCATCTCATATGCTTCCCTAAAAACTCACAAAAGGATCCTTTCATCACCTTCCCCGAGACACCAAGGGAGAGCTACATCCAAGGAAGCCCATTCCAAGAGACAGGTTCTGCACAAGCCTTTGTGTCTATTAATGAAAGTTGTGTAAACTTTCTTTTTACTCTTGAAGACTTGGACTGTATCCATCCAGATGATCCGGAGTACATGGAGATAGTCCAGTAGATGGCTCTTCTCACTTACAGGGCCAAGAAGTTCTACAAGAGGATAGGGAGTAAGTTTCCCAATAATGTGGCCAGTGGAAAGTTTGGACTGGACAAAAGCAAAATGAAGTGTTACAACTGTAACCAGATGGGCCACTTTACTAGAGAGTGCAAGGCACCAAGAACAAATGGTGGCCAAGCACAGCCCATGCCAAACTACACTGATGCAGCTACAAGAACTAAGAAGCCAAGCCAGCCCAAATAACATGCTGTTGTTGCTGTTGAAGAAGGAGGATTTGACTAGAGCTTTCAAGTGGAAGATGCTTCTTCAAACCAAGCACTGATGGCTAATCGTGAAGAAGCTATGGTATTGGAATATCTTTATACCCCTGAATGCATTGCAAAAGTTAACATGTATAGGTCCTATAATTTGGAAGTGAGATCTGATATTGAGTCCTTGAACATCTTAAAAGCTGACTTTAAAAGAGCTAAAAATAACTATAAACTTAAAATAGAAGTTCTAGAGAAAACCATTTCAACTCTTAAGCATGAACAAGCAAATTATAGGACTCGGATCAAGGATCTCATTACTTAATTAACTGAATGCCAAGCTGAGCTTGTGATCAGCAAATGTAAGGCAGAAAAATTTGTTCTTAAAGAGAAAACCTTCAAGAACATAATATCTTCATCCCTGCATGCAAAGATTTTTTATCAAAACAGGCAAGGATTGGGTTTAAGTGAGATGGCTCCTCCACACACATTGTTATCTGTAAGATCTCCAAGGTATGGAACCTGTCAAGATAAGTTGCCTTCCATAGATCCCATTCAAGAAGAGTATGAAGATGAAGAGGAGGCAGTAAAGGATGAACCTGAGGAGAGTGACAAGGGTTATCCTGAGAAGGGACACTATACTTCTGGAGAGAACAAAGAATCCTAGATGACAAAATCTGCAAGGAAAAAGTTGATCAGGGCAGCCAAAAGAAAATCCAAGAAAGCCCAAGAGATCAAGGCCACCTTCAACTCTAAGTAAAAGCAAGTTTTCATCTCTTCTAGATTTGAAGTGGTAAAAACTGAGGACACAACCATGGACTCTAGTACCAGGAGTTCTAGTTCATGTCCAAGTCATCCTGATTTAAAGAAGAAGGCTGATAAAATATGTACCACTACTGCATAGCTTGAACCATCTACTTCCAAGAGTAGGCCTTATCCTAAGAAGCTTGCTACATAATTTGTGAAGTTGAAAAAAGAAGTGGAAAGTGATCAAGCTCTTCCTCCCTCTTAAAAGAAGACTCTCAGAAGTATGCAAACTGAATGCATCATGTGTGGTAGTACTTCTCACTTTGTCGAGAATTGCTTCTACAGTCCCAAAAGTACTATCAAGATGAACAAGAAGAAAACTTCTAAGAAGAAGAAGAGGAAAATAGCTTTGGAAGGAAAATATCTTCCTTTTGGATGCTCCAAGTGAAGAAGAAGAGATGTGAAAACTTACCTTCAGAAGAAATCTTGGTCTTGGAAGAAAGGAATGCTTCTGAAGTATTGAAGTCTACTACAGTTGATGCAAAAGCTTTCGAAAGTCCAGTCTCCAAAACTTCCAAAGTTATTAAAACTTCCAAAGTATTGAAGGACAAGTCTAATCTTCCAAAGATGGTGTGGAAGATGAAGAAAGGCCATGTCACTGAAATTTCTTCATTAAGAATAGGAAATGATCCTCAGAACTTGCATATAGGATCAATCACTACTGCATTATCTTTTATTCACTTTGATAAGCCCAAGACCAATGAGGCTTGGGTTTCCAAATGTAACTAACCATCTCTTTTTGTGCATGAATAGCTAAAGACCAAAGGAAATATGTGGATCATTGATAGTGGTTGTTCCAGGCACATGACAGGCAATGGCTCTTTGCTTTAAAACATTGAAAGAATTGATGGTAGGCCAGCTGCTTTTAGAGGAGGTTCTGATGGTTACATTACTGGAAGGGGTATAATCACAAATGGTAAGCTCAACATTGAAAAGGTAAACTTTGTGAGTGAGCTTGGGTATAATCTTCTGAGTGTATCCCAATTTTGTAATCAGAGACACAACATGCTCTTTATTGAGCATGAGTGTATTGTTCTAATGCCCAGGGTGGTCATTCCTCAAGAGCATATCCTCCTCAGATCCCCCAGGATTAGGAACATGTACAAGATGGACTTGCAGGAAACATCCCCTTTAGGAGAAGTTTCTTGCTTTCTATCTAAGGCCAATAGTGATAAGTCTTCCTTTGGCATAAAAGAATATGCCATGTAAACTTTAAAAATATGAATAAACTAACTAAGAATGATTTGGTAATCGGAATGCCAAATAAAGAATTTACAAGTGATGCTCGTTGTGTTGCATGCCTGAAAGGGAAGCAACACAAGGTATCTCACAAGCCAAAGGAAATGAACTCCATCACTACATTCCTAGACTTATTACATATGGATATCTTTGGCTCCACCAGTGTAATGAGTTTAGAAAGGACCTCTTATTGCTTGGTGATCATAGATGATTTCACAAGCAACACTTGGGTCTTCTTCATTAGAACTAAGGATGAGACCCCTAAGATCTTGAAAAGTTTCTTTCTTAAAATTGAGAATCAAAGTGATCACAGGGTCAAGATCATAAGATGTGATCAAGGAATCGAATTTAAAAACCAAATTCTTAATACATTTTGTGATGAAAAGTGCATTACAAGACAATATAGTGCTCCCAGGACTACTCAGCAAAATGGTGTTGTTAAGAGGAGAAACATGACACTTATTGAAGGTGCAAGAACCATGTTGTCTGACTCTAAACTGCCCATCACCTTTTGCGTAGAGGCAGACAAGACTTCCTGCTATGTTTAGAACAGATTTTTAGTGGTTAAGACTCATGGTAAGACTCCTTATGAACTATGGCACAAACAAAGACCTTTCATGGGTTTCCCCAGATCATTTGGATGTCCTTGCACCATCGTGAATACCAGGGATCAAATAGCCAAGTTTGATGAGAAATCAAATGATGGACAGCTTATTGGATAGTCCTCCTAAGCCAAGGCTTATAGAGTATACAATCTCAGAACCAGAGTAGTTGAGGGGTCAGCTAATATGACCTTCAATGAGCACACACCCAATGTGAAGGGTTCTGGTCCTGATTGGCTGTTTGATCTTGATTTATTTACCAACTGTTTTAACAAATATTTTAAGATTGTTTCATGATCTACAGATATTGTATCATTAAGAGATTCTGATCTAAGATTTAAGCTGAGAAGACCAAGTGTACAAACTACTTCAGCTCCAGTGGTAACTAGCCTTGCAGTTGGAAATCCTATCAGCACAACTATGACAAATTCTTCAGCTGATACATCTGAGGTGCCTATAATATCTAGCACAGAGACATAGAACTTTGATGAAGGAGTTTGAAATGTCTGAGGAGATGGAGGTGGTAATAGTGATCAGGAGTTTCTTGATGTTGATAACCATTCCATTAAAGACAACATCAATGATGTAACACACTCATTGGATCAGGTGTCACTTGATAAGTATGTTGATGTGGTGGATGATTCTTAAGCACCAGATCTAAATTTCACAAATATAGATCCGTCCAAACAACGTGCTATGATTCCTCAACTAAGAATCCACAAGTCCCATCCCATCATAAATATCATTGGAGATGTTGAAACTGGGGTGAGAACAAGAGGACTAACCCATGATAAAAATGTTTGTCTTCACTCTTGTTTCATGTCCCAGATAGAGCCTAAGAAGATTTAAGAAGCATTGAAAGATGGATGTTGGGTTAAAGCAATGCAAGAGGAGCTGCTTAAATTCAAAAGATAGAAGGTTTGGAATCTATGTCCTTCTTCAAGGGAAGACTACCATAGGTACCAAGTGGGTATTTAAAAACAAGAAGGATGATAGAGGACTTGTCATCAAGAACAAGGCAGGACTAGTTGTTCAAGGATACACACAAGAAGAAGGGATTGACTACGGATGTTTTTGCTCATGTAGCAAGACTTGAAGCTGTTAGGATATTCTTGGCTTTTGCAACATCCAATGATTTCAAGGTCTACCAATTTGATGTCAAGTGTGCCTTTTTATATGGGGTGATTGATGAGGAGGTGTATGTCAAACAATCACCTGGCTTTGCAGACCCAGATCATCCTAATTATGTCTAGAAGCTTGACAAAGCTCTCTATGGGCTGCATCAGGCTCTAAGGAAGTGGTATGAGACACTATCACAGTATCTTTGTAAGCACAGATACAGGAGAGGTATTGTTGATGGAACACTCTTCATCAAAGGAACAAGAAATGACTTGATGCTGGCTCAAGTTTATGTAGATGACATTATCTTTGGGTTAACTAATCTGAAGCTCTGTAAAGACTTTGAGAGGCTGATGAAGATTAGAGTTGAAATGAGTGCCATGGGGGAACTCAATTTCTTTCTAGGAATTCAAGTGAAGCAAGTTGATTATGGCATCTTCATAAATCAGTCAAAGTATGTACAACACATACTTACAATCTTTCACATGACTGACTGCAAGGTTGCTAAGACACCCATAGCCAGAAACCACACTCTAGGACCAAATCTTGAGGGGGACTGTGTTGATGAACATCTATACAGGGCTATAATTGGGTTTCTTATGTACCTCACAGCCAGCAGGCCTAATATCATGTTTTCTACATGTATTTATACAAGATATCATACAAATCCTAGGATGTCACACCTGGTTGCTGTCAAGAGAATTCTCAGATATCTCAAGGGTGCTCCCAAATTAGGCCTTTGGTATCCAAAGAATATTGACTTTAATCTGTATGCTTATACAGATAGTGACTATGGTGGCTGCAATATGACTGCAACGTCAACATCTGGGGGATGACAATTTCTTGGTGGAAGGATAGTCTTATGGCAATCTAAGAAACAATCCTGTGTATTTGCATCAACTGCTAAAGCTGAATACATTGCTGCTACAAGCTGCTGTGCTCAAGTGCTTTAGATTCAGAATCAGATGCTAGGCTATGGATTCAATTTCAAGAAGACTCCTATCCTCATAGACAATAACAGTGCCATCTCTATCATAGAGAATCCAGTTCAGCACTCAAAGCAAAGCACATAAATATCAGGTATCATTTAATTAGAGATAATTTTGAAAAGGGATTGATAAAACTAGTCAAAGTTAACACAAATGAACAATATGCTGATTTGTTTAAAAAAGCCTTTGATGAGCAAAGATTTAAGTATTTTGTATCAGCTATTGGGATGATTAACTTTGAGTAGATTATTTTTCTTAAACTAAACTCATGATTATTATTAATAATATGTGCATCTTAAGTTGTCTATTTATCACCATATAAGCCCAGTTTACTTTGGAAGACACTTTTTAGAATGATATCCCTTAGAATTTTGAGAATTTTGGATATATTCTTCTTCAGAAGACATCAAGTTTTCTTCGGAAGAAAATCATGTCTTCAAAACAAATAACTACTTCTAAAAAGTTAACTTTCCAAAGAAAATTGATTACATCTCTCGAAGCTTATATTTGTCACTAAGTACTTATATGTATTGTAGAAGTCTTTTCTTCCGAAAGCAATTAAGTCTCGGAAGACCTATTCTCTTATTGAATAAGATTTGTGATATTTGATATCTTTCGAAGCAAAATCTATCTAGGAAGTAAAAATACTTTAAGTATTGTTCTTCCAAACCAAAATTCTTAGAAAACTAAGGAATATCTTCCGAAGCCAAATTGGCTTCGAAAGTTTTTCTAAAACCTTCCGAAGACAAATTACCTTCGAAAGATTTAGACTTCCAAGAAAAATAAATTTTTGGGCACTTTTTCTGAGGTGGGACTGACATCCGGATTTCAAAGTTTATCCTTTTGCATTAACTTTGTCTCAAATCCATACCATATATATTCCTACAACGGCTCCCCTTTTTTTCACTATTTACCTTCATCTGCAAGATTCAAACCATAAATTCACCCATAAACGAACCTTGTTCTTACCTTCCTTCATCTCAAAGGTACTCAAAATAGCCAACCCTGATCCAAAATACCAGCATGATTTCACCATGCAATTACACAGATAACATAATCAGGTTACTCTGTTAGTGTCTTAGAAGGATCCTGGATTCTCACGTATTTGTCGTTTCTTAACTCTATCCAACTACTTCACCACCTTCACTATAAATCCTCCACTATATGAAGATCAACTTTTAGAGTTTTGGAGGACCTGCCAAGAGGTCATTATGGATGGGGAGAAGGCACTGTCTGCCACAGTGCAGGGCATGACAATTTTCATCACTCCAGCCACCATTCGTACTCATCTTAGGTTGGATGATGAAGAAGAGGAATTGTCCTTCCTAAAATCTGTTGTGAACCAGTCTTTTAGGTAGATGAGCTGTGAGGGTAATTAGACTATAAGAACCTTCAAGAAAGGGAAGGTCTCCTCCCAATAGAAGTACCTCCTCTATGTTGTCATTCACTATCTATCAAAAAAACATGGAGGTTGGGATCAAATTCCTAAAGACCTATCCCATATAGTCTGTGGATTGGTAGAAGGGGTCAAGTTCAGGTACTCATAATTTGTTTATACTAATTTACTTGCAAACTTGGACGCCTTAGAATATTATATGTTCCTTAGATAAGTCTAGTAAATTCTTAATTGTGAACTGGGCTTACGGTTAAAGGGAACGAGTAATATTCTTAAATTGGAACAGATGAAGCCTGACATCTTTGAAACAATGAGAAAGACAACTATTGGCTTCTTAGGGGTAGAAACAGCCCAGGTCCCAAAAATGTTAGAGCTCATTACTCAAGGTGATACTTTAGCAGCACAACCTAATGTTGAACCCATATCTGCACCACCCATAAAGCTACAAATCATCACCAAAGAAAATCCAAAATGAATCCCTGCATAAGTTGCTCAGGTTGTGGAGTCCCTCATATTATCACCCATGCAGGAGGAAGTGGACACTAGAGCTCCTACTTCCCCGAGAAGCAAACCACTCCCATCACTTCAACGATCAGTGCTGAGGTTCCTCATCCTCAACCTGATGAGCTCACTACACCAACACCAGCTTTAAGCCTTCACCTAGAGTCTTAAAACTATAGTGAACAACCTTTAGAGGAAAGTTACCATCCTCAGCCTATAGACCTCAATCAACCCATACCCAACCTAGAATTCTATGATAATAAAGACATGAGATTCAGTGAGTACCATGAGTCTCTCTTCTCTACCCCTGCTTAAGGAGAGATGAGTGCTCCTGACTCACCCATGTCCAGCCCACATCATCCACCCACAACCTAGGTGGATCTCGCTGAACCAGTTCAAGAGGTCCATATGGAAGAGACCCTTATTTTTGAAAATGATTACATCTTTAAGACCTCAACCATGGAAACCCAGCCAATTGACACTTGTACTAAAGCCGTCATGGTGTAGGGGAAATCCAGAAGCCAAGAACTTAGTGCTGGTGATGGGGAAGAAGACTTAAGTCCTCTTCTCTCATCCCCCAGTGATTCTTCAAATGAAGATATGGGGAGTCTGAAACTAAAGGTGCAACAACGGACTAAAACCAGCACCTATTTAGTCTCAAAGGTAAGCCACCTGGAATCTTAGGTAACTACCTTACAAAAGAGGGTCAATGACTAGCAACTTGAGATCGGTACCGATCTCAAGGGAAAGTTAGCTGAGAGACCCATCCAGAGGACTCAACCAGGCCAACAAAAACCTACGAATATGATGGACCTAACTCCTAGCTCCCCTTTGCAAGAGGGTGATGCTACCAAAAAGGGGGAGAAAGTCTTAATTACAATCACAGAACCTAGGAGTTCCTCTCAAAGCATGGACATGGAGGATTCACCACCCTCACTTGCATATATCCATATATAACAACCTCCACAGGTCCACATTGATGTGGACTCTCTCATACAAAGTCTTTGAGGAGGGCACACCAAGGGCAATGCCAACTCCATCTCACCCAGCTGATAATCCAATTATGGAATGGAGATATAATGATAAAAGAAGAGCCCTGGTAATCTCTAGGTCTCAGGAGCAGAAAGAGATCTATAACTTCTACAACCTGAGATTCTATAAGAGCACTTATCTAGTTGACCTCCCACTTGCCAACCCAAGTCAAAGCAGGCTAGCTGCAAGATTGGCTGATAAGATTCAACAAAGGGTGATTGAAGAGTTCAAGCTAAGAAAAAGTCTAAATAGACATAGGCTAGCAGGCAAGACTGTTGGTCAACTGGATGCTATAGTGGACCCTAAGATTAGCTTGGAAAGGGAAATCTTGGTTTAAGGCCCAGTAGTTGAGACTGTGAACGTTGAGATGATAGAAACTGTTTCAGCGCCTATTACCCTTCAGTAAGGCACCAACTGGTGAAGGTGTCTCATAGCCTCTCTCTGGCCGGAGCTCAAGTGAAGAACCAAGCAATGAAGGCCAAAACTCTCTCCAACCTGAGTCATAAAGGCCTGTGAGTGACAAAGGTAAAAGGAAGTTGACTCTTAAGGAGATCAAGGAAGAGGAAAGAGAGAGGAAGAGGAAGGTAAGGAGAGAGAGTTCAAGTGGGTCCCCAGGCATCATGGAAGCTGCAATCAGAGTTTCCCCCAGGCCAAGCACTCAAGATGATGAGTTAAGGGTAGCTAGATTAAACTACTTGGGGACTAGAAACTATAACATTGATGAACTCTTCTCTCTTCCCTTAGAAGATTTAAATGAACTGCCTAACACTAAGTAGTCATAGGAGAGGATGGAGATAGAGGATGCTGAACTGTTCCTCAAGATCAAGGAAGAAAAGACTCTACAAGCATGCTCCTACCCTCTCCCCAGTTCAAGAAAGCCCTATGATAGAGGCTATGGAAACTGAGTAACAACCTCAGATAGACAAAGAAGTAGACAAAAAATATAATTAACTACCTGACTGCCATAGGTCTCAATCAGGCTTCTGCACTTCTTCCCTTGTGATATGAATACATAGAGTTTGAGTACCTCAAGCAGCTTGAGCAACAAGTAATGAAAGAACAAAAAGCTACTAAGGGGAAGATAAGGGGAGAAGTTGTAAAGTCAAGAGCCATCATCCAAAAGAGTCAAAAGAAGTTTGCTGATAGGCAGAGGATGATAAGCTTCTTTAAGTTGTATGGATTCTTTGGAAGAAGGCTTGGTCCGATGTCTCTATCCACCATGGATGAGCCTATTAGGATAATCTAGCAGAAGATTAAAAAGGGTGAGATCATTGACTTGCCTTCTCCACCAAGTCAGGATGCACCTGAAGTTAAGGTCAAGGTTGAACCATAAGAGACAACACAACCTGGACCTAGTATTGGACCACAGCCAAGTTCATCTTTTGATCCACAACAGGGTCCTGATCCCTCTCCTTCTGAACCTATAGGGAAGAGTACCCAACTGAGAAAGACACATAAAAACAACCTGGTGCTGAATGCCAGTTTTCTCAGTTGAAAACTGGAAAAGAGGAAGGAAAGGATGGCCGTCAGAAGGGACAAGGGAAAGAAGAAGAAAAAGTCCAAGGCATCCACCTCTACACCTCAGAATGGGTCAAAACATCCTGAGAGTGATCAAGAAGAGGCTGGTCATCCAACTCCCATTCATGTAAAGCCTCTTGCTATTGGGAGACCCATCTTGTCCTAGAGCTTTGCTACTAATCCGGACAGATGGTATGTCATTAGAGATCAAGGAGGTCAAGATGTCTACTTCTGGCAACATACTTGATCTTCCTCTGCATGATCCCTATGATATGAGAAGATCCTATGAGAGTCTAAGGGATCCTGACCAAATGATGAAGAAAGGAATGGTCTTGATCCTGATAAGCACTGTCAATAGATGAGTAATCTCTTCTGTTTTGGTAGCATCAGCCTAGGGGGAGTTTGTAAGGCTTATACTTAAAGGCTTTCGCAACCAAAGCATCCAAAGAGCTCTCACCATGCATGCATGAAGTACAAAGTAAAGTTACTTCGGAAGTTTTACACCACTCAAAGAAAAAAGCTAAGTTAAAATCTTTTGAAGCAAAATAACAAAATCTTCCAAAGCCAAAGATGAAGTCTTCTGAAAGCTTCAGAGACAAAGTCTTCCGAAGCCAAAGATTGATTTCTTCTGAAGATAGAGAGGACTTGCTTTCTCTGATTACCTTTTAATAAAAGCTGAACAACTTTCCACTACCATTCTGAAGACTCACCAATTTATACGAGTTGGTGAAAAGGTCCATGCTTTTGTCAACTATAGATTATAGTCATTGGTCTGTAACTTTCTACTTCTATACCTTTTATCCTTTTGTAATACCTAGGATGTAAGCTATGGCATGTCATAGTCACTAGTCAAAAGGCAATCTGCCTTTTGACTTTACATTAAACTTGTTGTCTAGATTAGTGTTTCCAGTTGGCTTTCAAAATATAGCTGGCTATAGTATGTAGAATAAAATGTCTCAAGTACTAGTATCTTTATGTGTGCTTTGTACACTTGTATGAACTTGAGAGCAATATACATCATTCTTGAAAACCATACCTTAGTGTTCTTTGTTCTTGTTCTTTTACTTGTGTTCTTTGTATCATATAACCCATTCCCTATTTGATCTATAAGTGTTGCTTATCTCTCCATCCTTGTAAAACTGTTGCATTGACCACCTTCACCGGTCCTACATGGGCCAATAAACGTGGGCTTAACTTGCCACGTTTATGGAAACGAATCACACCTTTCCATGGAGAGACTTTCAACATAACATAGTCTCCACCTGAAATCACTCGGGCGTCTTCATTTATCAGCATATGACTTTTGTCGATCTTGAGCCACCTTTAAATGCGCTCTAATTTGATCAATCTTTCCATTCATCGCCTCTACCACTTCTTTTTTGCAAGTTTCTTTGACGACCTCTCCCCAACATACAGGATTGCGGCATTTTCTACCATAAATCATTCAAATGGGGGCATTTAAATGCTTGAATGGATAACTATTATTATAAGAGAACTCTACTAAAGGAAGTATTTGTTCCCAACTGCCACCAAAATCAATTATACATACACGTAACATATCCTTGAGAGTTTGAATCCTTCTCTCGCTTTGGCCATCAGTCTGTGGGTGATATGCTGTGTTGATTAATAATTGGTTCCCATTCATTCTTGAAATTCCTTCAAAATCTTTCGGTAAAAGCGTGTGTCTTTATCTGATACAATAGATACATGCGCACCATGCCTTGACGCCACCTCATTAACACACACTTTCGCCATTCATTCAGACGAATAGTTTTCACGATGGGTATAAAGTGAACAATTTTGTCAAATGGTCATGATTACCCATATGGCATCGTATCCTTTGGCAGTTTTAGGAAGTTTCATCACAAGATCCATCATAATATGCGCATAATTTCATAGGGGGAATTCTAATGGTTGCATTTTCCCTTATGGCTTCTAGTGTTCAACCTTAACTTGTAAGCAAGTTAAGTACTTTTCAACATATTTAACAATATCTATTTTATACCAGGCCACCAAAATCTCTCTTCGATCATTGTACACTCTTAGTTGCACTTGGATCAATTAATACTTTGACTTATGTGCCTCATCAAGAATCATAATCTTACAAGTCCAAGGATCCAATTCATCAAAATGAACTTTAATTCCTTTGTCATTCTCCTCACGTAGATGGACTTGACCAATGATCTATTCATTTTTTATATTTGCCTCTTTCTGTGCCTCTAATTGTGTAACTTTAATTAATCAAACAAATCTTAAGTCACAATTACTTTATATGACTTTACTTTAATTATGGCGCAATTCTCCTTCTCGCTTAAAGCATCAACCACAACATTGGCTTTACCCAGATGATAAAGTGATTTCATTAGTAATCCTTAACAAGTTCGAACTACCATCGTTGCCTCAAATTTAGTTTCTTAAACGAAGAAAAAGAAATACTTCAAACGTTGTGGTTAGTATAGATAGTGCACTTCGTTCCATACAAATAATGCCTCCCGATCTTCAATGCAAATACGACCACCGCCAATTCAAGAGCATGGGTTGGGTAATTTTCTTCATGTGACTTCAATTGTCATGAAGCATAAGCTATTACCTTCCTCTTTGCATGAGAACACAACCTAATCCGACACGTGAGGCGT